>NRSV01000041.1:0-331500 GCA_002286855.1 Bipolaris cookei | reverse complement strand
TATTTTATCTTTGCACGTTAATAACTCAACGCCACAACATAGTATTGCATTAAGAAGTAGCTTAGATTAATCGTCTACTTCTATCGTGTCTTTTTTACAAGTGCGCTTGTTGTGCCCTATCTCGCTGCGAGAATTGCAGCGTCGAATACCCTTATTGTGACTACCTGCCCGCACCCTCTCCTCACGCCTTTCAGCCTCAAACTGAATCTCAACGTCTCTCTGAGCAACTATGTCCTCTGCCTCTGCTTGCGATAGGGTCCCTCCCTCCTGGATTCGCTTTTTCTTGCGCTTCTTACGTTCAGATGCTGCCTGGTTCGCCTCCTCAAGATTAGCTATTCTAGCCTCAAGCAACGCATGTGAGTGCATCTTTAAAGTTGATCCCTTTTTCATCTGCAACACCATCTCAATAATAGAATCTGGCGATGAGCTCTTGTGATCCCTTATCCTCTTGATAATTAGTGTGGTTTGAGTCTCTATCTCCCAGGCGTTGCTTGGTGTTTTGGGTTGCCAGGGGGTAGGTCCTGGTGCAGGTGGTGTCGGCGTACGAGGCTTTACTTCAAGCTTCGATAGCACCACCTCTGGGTTATGTGGAACCAAGCCAGTCGCTCTGAAGCTTGATCTGATATTGTCAGCTGAGAAGGCGCCCTCATGAACCTTTTTATAAGCGTCTAGGAAGGCCTTTTTGTCGATGTGGTTAATGTGGTAGCCTGCCAAGCCTCTGATTTCCTCCTTGTATGCCCGCTTCAACGGGGCAAAACAACCCACATCAAGCGGCTGTAGGATATGCGAAGCGTGTGGAGGCATGCAGAGAGTGATTATCTTGTTTTCCTCGCATAGATTCTGGAAGGCGAGCGACTTGTGGCTCTCATGGCCATCAAGAATGAGCAGCCGGTGACTACCCACTGTCCGGGCCTCTGTATGCTGTATGAAATGACGCAACCACTCAAGTCCAAGCTCATTCGTCGTCCAGCCATTGCCACTAACACCAATTCTCCAATCCTTGGGGTTGTAGTACCAGGCTTGGTTGTGGTGCTTTGCCTTGAAGATGATGAAGGGTGCGATAACCCACCCTGTAGCGTTGGTCGCAGCAATTAACGTTGCCCACTCACGGTCGCCAGGCTGGGCCCCAATTGGCTTAAGACATCTCTCAGAAGCAGTCACCACCTTTACTGTCCCTCCAATGCCCATCTGGAAGCCAGTCTCGTCCAAGTTGTAGGTGTCTTCGTCTAGGATACCATACTTGGCCTTGACATTGCGTACAAGGTCGAACCAGGGCCCGATGATATCTGGATCACTACATAAGACTCTCTGGCAATCGTGCTGGCAATTCATTCACGACTTGAGCTCAGGTCCGGGTTTGACGAAGTTTGTAGCCCATCGTGGGCCAACGGGCTTTGCATCACGCGCAGCGCGCAGTTGATTAGCCATATCTTCAACGCAACGCAGTGTTGGGGCAAATCCTTGGGTATTGAGCTTTCTGGTATAGTGTTTGCGCGGCTCCTCTTCAGTCTTTTCACGGCTTGATGATTTGGGATGAGTATCACGTTGCGACATCTTCCCAGCGCGTCGGTGGCGGAGGGTTGTTTGAGACACATTGTAAGTAGTGGCAGCGCGTTGCACACTTAGTTTTACTGACGATTCAATTGCTTGGAGGGCTGCTTTAATCCTCTCCTCTTTTGAGAGCTTCTCAAGATCAGGTGGTTGAGACATTGTAGTTTGGAGTTTAGAGACATTGAAAATCAATGAGGATGGCCACTCGTCTAGGATGGCCACTCGCTTATCACTCACGTTAACAATTTCCCTTGGAAACGAGCTTCGCGTTAGACCTTATACGTTTAGACCACCCACTAGTGCTGCCCCACAGTCCCGATAGCTTTCCAGCGCGTGGGTCGCATAACGTAGATTCAGTAATGCTGAAAGTTGATGCGGCACGTTTGTTGCTTTGAATTTGACGCATATCAAGCAATAAGACAACAAGCTGAATACTTCCTTCGTTTTTGTTTGATTGAGTAGCGTGGCGTGGAGTCATTGTATGGAAAGTCAAGAGAGGTACTCAAAGTTGGTGGGGTGCGCAAGTCGCTTGCCTGTGTGACTCGCTCGCCGAACACGTTATCTGTGATTGGCATTCGTCCTGGGGCACTGGCATGAACAAAGATAGCCGCTCTCCATTGGTTGAATAACCGTGCCCAGCCGTGGCTGCGATGGTCTTGGCGCAGAGGTGTCTCGCTGCCTAATCAACTTCTTGTTGCGTTCTTGTAAAACATATCGAACTCCAGCTTGTTATCTGACATGTTCTACAAAAAACATTTCCTACCACTTGAATCCAATCCTGAGCTTTTCACGGAGCTCTTACATCAGCTCGGATTTTCGAAAGCCTTCGGTTTTCACGATGTCTTATCGATCGACGATCCGGAACTTCTTGCTTTCATCCCTCGACCAGCTCTTGCTCTAGTGCTCGTTTTCCCAACAACCACTACATACGAGAAACACAGGAAGGATGAGGAAGAAATGGTGGAAGATTATGCGAAGAGCGGGTTGCAAGAGGACGTCATCTGGTACAAGCAGACTATAAACAATGCCTGTGGGCTTTACGGCATTTTGCATGCTGTGAGTAACGGAGATGCGAGACAATTTGCCGGTAAGCAAATACAACCACTGGAAAAAGACAGTTTATAGGATTCAACATGGCGAACTTGGTATTACATACCTTGCTCTCGCTTTACAGAACATAACAAGTACTGACAAATAGGCTGCTACTTTAGTTCAAGGCTCACACCTACATCATCTCCTCGAGAAGTGTGAGCCGCTGGGACCCTTCGATCGAGCAAATGTTCTTGAAAATGATATGGAACTCGAATCAGCTTACAGGAAAGTTGCTACACAAGGGTCTTCACAAGTGCCTGCAAATGCTGAAGACGAAGTTGATTTCCACTACGTTTGCTTCGTTAAGTCCAATAAGAACGGGCATCTCTATGAGCTTGACGGTGATCGAAAAGGTCCAAAAGATCGGGGACCTTTGGAGCCAGACGAGGATGTGCTTTCAGATGGTGGACGGAAAGCAATCAAGGAATTCATTCAGAGGGAGCAGGGACAGAATACGAATTTCAGTCTGTTGGCTTTGGCTCCAATATGACTGGAACTATTTTGGCACACCATGACTGATGAATATGCCATTAACTTCTGATATTTAGTGCGCATTCGGACATTCGGGTACGTTGGTATAATATAGAAAGGGTGAATTGAAATGTCTCACACTAGTCAACATAGATCAATGACTGGGCCTAGGCACAGCACCAGGTCTCTTCTGAATCAAAGAATTGCTCCTCTTTACTTTCAAGATCTCCATCATTGTCTCTGTGGCCTCTGCCATAGATATGTTTACTGACGCGATTATGACTCTTTAAGATGCTTTGAACCTGGTGGTTTATCCCTGAGTTGAGCGAAAGATCCATGGCGGACTGGTTGTCGTTTGTTACCAAGTCCCATTCTAGTGTTTCACCTCCAAAGGTGGCTAGTTCTTGTATGATGTCATAGTTGTTCCATGATGCTGCGACGTGAAGAGGCGTCCAATTCTCGTGATCCACGGCGTTGATATCGGCACCAGCTTTAAGCAACTCTTTGACAACGCCTAAGCTTCCATTGTCTATATTTGCTGATACAGGCATTGCTATAGCTAAGTGCAACAGAGGGGATGCAGCGCCGGAGCTTCGCGCCAATTGATTAGGATTTGCTCCGTATTGTAGCAAGGCTTTTGTTGCAACGGTCCATCCATACTCGACGGCCCATGCAAGAGCCGATCTGCCTGTTGAGTCCGGGATGTCGATGGTGCTTATCGAAGGCGAGGATGACTTGAATTCTTTGAGGTAGTCGAACAAGGCTTCGTATCCTTCCTGAATGCCTAAGAGGACTTTGTGGATGGTTGCAAAGTTTGAAGCTTTTAGGTAATCCGCAACAATATCGAAACTAGACCTCCCGAATAACTTGGATATGTGCTCGAAGTCAGATGAATTAGGCACACGTGGTCCATGCTCTCTCATAGATAAAGAGATCAATGTGTCGCCTATCAGAGTATCCAAAGGGGTGCTGAGTATGAAGTCAGATAGAGTTACCCGATGCTTTTTAAACCACGTACCATCCTTTCTCATCTTCTAAATCCATGTCGGCGCCTAAATCGAGCAGAAATTGGCATGTTCTCACTGCGACTTCTTTCCCTGAACTTCTCCAGCAATAGTAGGATGCGTACTAAAGTATGTAAGTTACATGCGAAGTGAAGGGAACACATACTTACATATAACAGTCCAAGCCCATATGGGTCAACATCGTAGAGAGACGCAGAGCCTGACTGGAAAAGCTTCATGATGCCTTCAAGATCTCCTTCTTGAGTGCAAACGAATATCGGAGAATCGTATGAAATAGTATTGAGAGTCCGTATGGATATATTCAGCGGAAGAAACTGAACGGCGAGGTCGAGTTGGAAGTTCGCTACAGCATGGCTGAACCAAGATGGTACGAAGTATTTGATTTCAGTTTTCGGCGATCGCATGCGTCGACACGTCTGCTCGTCGCATTGTGACAACGGTGAAACGGCCCATGGTAGATTAAAAAATCCAAGGACGATGTTTCCTAAGCAATTCGAAAGGAGCTTTGGAGAGCGTACGACAGACCGAAAGTGGCATTGGCATTTGCAGTCTTGGAGACAGCTCAACGATGTTGCCGATGGTACTTCCGAAAAAGTGAAAGGTAGAGCATTTTTTTCAGTATATGGTTGTGGACGATGACACGAAAGCGATGTTTTCAGGGAATGTGAAGGTGGGGATGCGGTTTTGTGAGATACAGTAGCAGACCACTTGCTCGAGATGGTTTGCTGGTCCGTATCATATGAGAGAATCGATACGTTGTCGTGAAGGTTCTCCGTGTTGGTGTGTTTTTGCATCAACTTATTCTGATTTTCCATCAAGGTTAGCTGATTTTTGATCATCGTATCTATCTGTACCTTGAGTCCGGTTACTTGAAGACCATGCCTCGCGCTGCATTTCCTATACATGGTCAGTGAGAATCTTCTTCTGGATCTTGAGGATCATACAACGTTCTGACTGCAATCAAGTTACATAGAATGATTCTTTGGTTTCTCAGTGATTCTTGCAGTTTTCTTGCCCTTCTGGCTATACGTAACCACCGAAGTTTATTTGTTTGAGACTTTCCGCCTATTTCCAGATCCCCTTTCTGCACTCTACTGATTAACTCCTCAATCTCTTGAGCAACGTGTTTTCCGTTCTTTGACAATTCGTCCAAACAACTTTTAGCGTCGGCATGCTCTTGCAATGTCCACTCTTCTAACTCATCCACTTCTTTCAAATGCGAAAGCATTGTTCGGAAGGCGGTGACTTCGTCTGACAGGGCTAGAATCTCAGTAGGCGCATCCTTGTAAGTTTCGATCAAGCTATGCAGACTCTTGCTCGTCTGGATTCCCACGGCAATTAGTCCTATAATTGCACTTGCAAACTCGGCCATAGCGGCCAAAATTATTTTCGGCGAGGGTATGGGCGCTATAATGCTAAGCTGACAACATACCGTGCAGCACATCTTTGGCCCTCGCTTGTCTCGACTGGAGGCGTACGCCTCCAGTCGAGGAAATCCCGAAACTAGTTTGTTTCAATATCTATCAGCAACGTATTGGACAACACAGACTTAGCTTGGAATATGAACAATTATTCTACTACCTTCACTCAAATCACTAAAGATGCATTTGTTTGCTACCTGAAGCAAAATCCAAATAAGCGTCGCGTCAACCAAGATGAGAAAGAGAACATAGTCGAATAGCTGACCGACCTTCATAAGCGTCCGTCTACCCAACAAGAGTCTAGTCGACGTAATTATGTACGCAAAACGTTTTCTTGGGACGAGAGTACATGTACATTATTTGCAGTTGCAAAGAAGAATACTGAAAAGCGTCGCGTGGTGGTAACGGAAAGCAATATCGCGGATGTGGTCGAGTCAGTCCACAATAGCAATGGCCATGCAGGGTGGGATGCGGCATGGAGGGATATAAACAATTCATATTACGGATTTCTCCGGGCAGACGTTATAACTCTACTTAAAGACTGTCAAGTTTGCTTGCACAATCCCCGAAAACGACCGAAAGGATATGCTGCAATTGTACCAAACGTCCAGCTGGCGGATGAAGGTCACAATCTTTTTGAAATCCACGAAACTTTCCACTTGACGATTGAACCGGAGTACAGTCATTCACCAGATGCCTAATTCGGAGGTTTGATTTGAATAGGAGTATATTATCTTGTAAAAGGGGAGGGTTAACTATAGATCTGGACATAAACCTAATGGCTACAAAAAGCCCACGTACCCGTACCTCACGGGTGTGTCGGTCACTCTGCCAAGACCCTACCAAAACCCTAACTACACATGGCTGTACAGTACCATGCAGGGCAGTACCATGCAGAGCTGTAATTGGGAATTATCATAGATTGTTCTACTCGAAATTTACTTCCACATCCTGCTTACATGTTCGCGCGTTATGTCTTGCCTCGCCGCAGCGTCCACAGTGTCTTTAAAACAGTTCGCCGACCTCAACGCACGCGCTCTTCTCCTTCTTCTTTTCATCGCGATGCGCCCCGATATCCTTTAGAGCTAGTTATTAACCGTACTCCTTCTGTGATTATTAAAGTACCCTTGTGTCATAATCACTCGGTTTTGTCATGCGATTTACGATGCGTTGCGGCTTTATTTGCTACTTCAAGCTCAGCTATGCGCTTTTGCGATAACATCGTGTGCACCACCCCACCAAAGGTCTTGCCAGGCTGGCTGACGACCACATCTCTTAGCCGGATGTCCACCTCTTCGCTAGGCACTCCCCCACCGATGCTCACCATCAGCCCGAACCACGTCCCGTTGGATGTCGTCCGCATCTGCACCGCCACGGCCACCGTTGGCACGCGATGGTCATGCCATGCTCACCTATCGACACTAGGGCGTACAAACCCTCGTCATTGCCAGCGAGGTCGCGCTCCTCGTCAAGCATCTCCTAGGCCAGTGTGTCCATCTTTGCACAAACCAACATACCCAACAGACATCCTACTATACTCCTACAGTAAACAGTCGTCTATAAGTAGTGTTTTCTCCACGATTGAGTCGTCTCTTCAGTACAAGAACGACTGTTCAGTTCGTAGTATGGCGGCTGTCGCGCGATCCATGCGGTATCAGCTTTGCCCAGCTAGCTTCACTTCACTGCGCGGGCGGGCTGTGCCTTCTACTGTGGGTGTTGGAGATGCAGCCTGCCCCAATGTTCGGCTTACTGCACTGCAGCCTCTGTATGCCAGTCCTGACATTGAATTTAGCAAACCATTACTTGACGATCGCAACAAATCCGATAGCTACGATCTTTCTGTCTTGCGCGAGCGAGCCCCCGGTCGCCATCGATTCCCTCAGCCTACTTTGAAGCTCCGACGCTTGCCTCTACCGCTCGCACATACAGACACACAGAACCTGGCTCGATTGCTTTATACTACGAGCGGTCAGAGGTTTAGATGGACTGACGGCTTGATCGGGGACACGATCCGCTCTTATGCGATCCTGTCGCACACCTGCGACGAAGGGCAGGAGATGGCATTTGCCGATCTGAAAGATACAGACAACGCAGTAGATTTCGAAGCACGAAGCAAGGAGGGGTATCATAAGTTTCGCTTTTGCGCGCAACAGGCGAAGTAAGACGGCCTGGACTACTTCTAATTGGACACTCGCTGTATTGACAAGGCGAAGCACACAAAGCTTTCGGAGGCGATCAACTCTGTTCCGTTGGTACCAGCATGCAAAGAAGTGCTAACGTACATCCATAACGGAACAACCGCCAAACCGGAAAAACACTGCCCTTTCAAACTTCTGAAGATTGGTGACAAGGTTGCATAGCTTTACACATAATACTATATCAATAGATTTTTTTAGCTGATTTTATATATGGTTAATACTAGGTTCTAACTGTAAAATTACATTGAACTAAGGTATGTTCTCTATCGCTCTGTTCGCGACAACAGCTCGCCCCTCAGTTGTTCAACCCCCATCTCATGACACACTTTAGCTTTGTTCCCATTTTCGTGAACTTTGAACGGAAATTCGATCCAGAAGGCCTAATTTGTCGAGTTTCGATTGCATAAGAAATATGAAAGCTAGGAACCCGGTGGTTTCTCCGCTTAGAAGATGAATATGATTTGATTGATTTGGTTAAGTCCTACTCAGTTTCAGCCGTGATCTTCTCGTAGCTATGCCCGAATAACAGACGGGATAGACAGCTTACGCAGTGCGGACGTAAATCTGCACCGCCCCACTTCATTCTTGAAAGAGCCATCTGTCTCTAGAGGCCTGCGTTGTCTGGCTTCTATCTACGACTATGTATATTTCGCCTCTAGAAGTGACATGCCTGCCCATTTGTGTGTTTCTTAAACTATGTTTTTGTGTATTTATATGCCGTACTCGAAGTCTCGTGTGTGTAGTGTTATTCAAGGCTCGTAGAGGCAGTTGCCTCATGTTTTGCCAATGCAATACCTTTATTCTCCCCCTAGCGTTCAGCTATCGTATGTCCCAGCTTGCCCTTGGGCCCCTAGAGCTTAGAACAAGTTCTCTAATCTCTGATGCTCTTCAGTGTCGTGATACCGTCCACTAGGTTCCCATGTGGCCGGGTTGTGTGGTGTTTCGTCCGTGCGTGCTGTTAAACCTACTAGACATGAGAGCTCTCTCACAAATATCCTCAGACCTTGTCGGTTATGTCGAAGGGGTACCACTCCTTCAACACGTGAGGCGACAGTGAAAAAGACTGTCTAATGATCTGTAATTGTGTTTTGGCACCAGTGGTAGCATGTCAGATGTCGGTGAGTTGGTTTGCGTGAGAGATCATGCTACTTAGCGTGAGAGATCATGCTACTTAGCCTGAGAGTTTGTCGATGCGGGACGTTACAGACATTGTCGTTTGGCGATGGGCTTACCAGAAGGCCCATCAGTGACTGTTTTGTAAATTAAAATCATGATGCTCAAGTGATGCCTAGGCTCCGTCGTCGCGTCTTGCGTTGCTGTGTCGTGGCTAGATAGCTGCCATTGCATTTGGTGGGCGTGGCATTTTGAGTCGTTTGCTCGCAGGTTTAGTTTGTCTGTCCCTACCAGGATGACTACAGCAACTCTACAGGCGCCAACCGACACGAGGGGAGGCGAAATAGGTTATGAAGGTCATTATGACCACTGGGAGAGTTCTTGATATTTTTTTGTGATGGTAATTCCAAAGAGTGATTTCTCGCTAATTATCGTGTTTTCATTTGTCCTTTAACTAAGAGGCGAGGCTGTGCGCCGCCCCAGAGATAATAATGTAAGATGTACCACCCGTTGGACAAAAATCCCAGGACTCAGCACAGGCCACTCCACCAAAACTGATGACGCACCAAAATGTTGTCAACTTTAGAGCTATACAACACAACAACTATACAATTATTTTTTATTTATCACTCGCTTCATGATCTATATATTTCAAAATACCTTTTTCCTCCATGATACCCTAAAAAACGCGCATAAATGGTGCTGCCAACTTCATGAAATACAAGGGTATCCCCTTTCGACATATTGACCTTTTTCGATACTACGGAGTCTCCCAAACACGTGGCTGGGCTATAGTAAAAGAATACAGCTATATATTTAATCAGTAAAGCGATAACAATAACCTCCTCCCGCAGAATTACAGCAGACCCCACACGCTTTCTCCGAGGGATATGGATCGATGCGATCGTTTTCTTCAAGATCTTGGATGAACTGCGAGATCTATGACCTGGTCTCAACTTGCTGAGGAGCTAGATCTTGGTGTTTCTAGCAAAACTATTAAACGGCACATGGGCTCGATGGATTACCATACATGTATCGATTGCTCCAAGGGCTGGATGTTGGAAAAACTAGCCAAGAAACGAAAAGAATGAGCTAAGGTAATGCTCGAAAAGTACCCCAAACCCGAGGAATAGTACCGGGTACGATTTTCTGATGAAGTACACTGGTCTATCGGTGCCGAGGAAAAGATTCAGATCATCAGAAAACCTGGTGAGCACTACTGTTCTGATTATATCCAGTATACCCTAGATAGAACTGCTGAGAAATCGTATCGCCGTCAGCATTCTTGGGCAGCTGTTAGATACAATTTCAAATCAGATCTATATTTTCACACTACAAAGTCTCCCAACAGCAAGATGAGCCTAGAGGTGTATCGGGATCAGATACCTGAGCCGATAGTGAAGCGCTGGCTCCAGCGCGGGGACGACTTCGTTCTCGAAGAAGATAATGACAGCGGCCACGGCGGATGCAGTTCAAAGAGCGGGTATATCGTTCGAAATTGGAAAAAATGAGAATGGGCTAGAGTCATATTTCAACTGCCCCAGCTCACCAGATTTGACACCTATGGAAAACTGCTGGCGCCCACCAAAACAGTTCATGGCTAGATTTCCGCACTGGGACGAGTTCGAGACTTGCGAATTGGCTATCGAGGGCTGGCAGAAGGTATAACAAAAATATATAAATGATCAAGTTGAGAGCATGCCGCGAAGGCTGAAAGATTGCATCGAGTTAGATGGGCAAATGACTGGGTGGTGAATAAAAACCACCAAAAAAACCAGATTAAAAATATCGCAACGCCAAATATTGGATATGTATAGTAATATGTAATATATCCGCAAGCTTCAAAAGATATCTACAGCTCAAAAAAATATCCAGAATCGTGTTGTTTTAGTGGGCTGCCCGTGGTGTTAGGATGCGCCAAGGCATTTGTGAGTCCCGGGATTTTTGTCCACCGGGTGCTAGGAAATCGGTAAACTTGACATGGTACGATACCCACAGCACTACTTACGTACCCTCGATGTGTTTGATCCTACAAATTCATGGCAGTGCAAGTGGAAACAAAGCCAAGTGAAAACCCGAAACGCGAACAGATGTCACGGAACCAGATAGTATGCCCACAAAATCCACCTGTTTGCAGCCAGGCGGGCGGAGCAAAAATGAACACACGAGCCGGAACTAAGTTGTAGAAACACAATCCCTGTTGTGTTTATGCAATCACTTGCACAATCTTCCCCCTCGTGTGGGATCAACTTCTGTACTCAAAACGCGCTGCATTGGTGGCGCTGTATATACAACCCGCTGTGATGTGAATTGCACAGTGGTGGTTTGTTTTTCCGGGGCGATAAGTGTCAGTACTCAGGAATAGGAGTCATTGCTTTTCGGTACTATTTGAGTGAGGGCATTTCTGAGGGACGCCCGAAAACAAAGAGGGTGAAATTACATTGTATCCTGGAACCGGAGAGAACCGATTGAGACTATTGAATGTTCGCTTAGTGATTCGTATTCTATTTGGAGAGAGGTTTGGTAGCGGACATCTTTCAACGAGGTTATCGTGGTATTGCGCTAAACTATACCTTCAAGCGTACGAAAGAGGCAATGTGATGCGAGGCTTTATTGGGGGCCCAAGGCGCGATTGTTGAATTCTAGAATTGGCCGCCATTTCCGTCTGATAAGAGTAATAGACTCCAGTACATGTACAGTACATGAGTACTCTAGGTCAAGATTGTGTATATATGAATACTAGCATCTAACGTCTCCGAACGCATCGAGTGACATGTTCACTCGCCCTCTTGCACTTCAGCCAATGTGTGCAAGACTTCGATCGCAGATGAATGCGCTTCCGTACGCAGATTCTCCCCATAGAAAACTAGTGTATTCGTTCTTCAGCTGATCAACCGCATCGTGACCTCGACCGTTGCAAACGTTCCTGCTGAAACGGGCATGGCACGGAGCAGAGTCGGTCCAATGCCCCTCCAAAAGCCGCCCAGGCCCTCGCCCCTGTACGTCTTCACAAAACAATCTCTCATGCTCTTGTACTTTTGCTCTGCTCCAAACCCATCACTCTGCATCTTGCTCTTGATAACATCAAATGGATAACTGCTGATCCAAAGTACCTCACCCGCGAGTCCACCGTACGCCGCGACTTTTAGCGTTGAGATTTCTGACCGGTCAATGTTGTTGCGTGCAGCGTCAGAATTCATAAGATACTCGAATGCAGTAAACCAACACCCGTACGCCTGGGCTTCACGCATAAAGGTCACAGCAGTACCGCGGTAGACGCCGCCAAGTACACCCTGATGTGCCGAGAGTTTGCGTACGCAGTCAATGGGCCCGGTGTAGAGCCGATTTGCGCCGTGCGGCTGGGTTTGCAGTCTTATACGAATGTGCTCGATCGGACTCGAGAGGGCCGTGTTGGCGATACCTGCAAAGGCACCGGCGGCGTAGTACTGCGGGTAAGAGAGTTGGGCGGTGCCCGACTTGGCTGTATTGCTGGCCTCGAAAGCGCGGCGCGCATAGTGGAAGCCCCCGAATTGAATAGACACACAGGCTCCGATACCAATCAGGGGCGTTAATGTTCCCTTGTAGAAGGCAAGTGCTCCTTCATTTTGATATATCTTGGTCGCTGCATCCAAGGCGCCCGAGTATTGGGATGTCGTCTGCAGGCGGACTTTGACAATGTCGAATGGTTGCCCAATGAGGACTTGAGCAACTCCACCTACAGCACCAGCAAAAAGGTCCTTAAGTGTGCGGGACAAGCCATCCTGACCTGGGTCCTCGTGCTCAATATGAGGTTTCGACATTTTGCTTTCTGCTCTTTCTTGACTCTGCCCTGCAGTCTTACGGTCTCCAACTCTTATTGTCGTGCGCACGAGCCCTGTGGCGGGGCAGGTGTGAACTGACCAGCCTGCAGGCGCCTCTTTCTTGCTCTTCACCCAGATAAGAGACCAGACCGCCTCCCGTGATCGTGTAGGTTGTTAGGTGACTTTGCGAACTGTGATGGTGTTCAAAGGTCTCAAGAAGATCCAAACCTCAATTGCGTGCTTGTGCACGGACGCACGAATAATGTCCTTCGATAGCCGATGTTTAGCTGCATCTGATGCCTCGAACCGGTCATCTTTCGCATGGCATTAAGTTACCATGCTGATCTCGCTTCACAAGTGAACATGGGCGGGCAGTCATCAGGTCAGAACAAAAGAATCAGATTGCCAACTGGTATCAATATATCCCATGGACCCCATCCATCCCGCTAACTAACAGATCCATGCAATGCGTATGTCAATGCGACTCCGGTCCAACGATAAGAGAAACCAATGGCAGCAGACATGACGAAATGCAAGAAAAACAGGGACGCGCACATCAACCAAAAGCTTGTCGATGCTGCAACAAGATGATAGTCCCTCAAGGAGCGACTACCACCAACGCAGCTATGATACAAAAGACAAAAAAAGACAAAGGGAAAACCAGACAAGTGGCCGTTGAGCGAACGTCATAAATGTAGTTCCAGGCGAAGCATACGCACGAGGACTTGCGTACCGTGTTCCCCTAGCAAAAAGTCCGTAATCTTACACCATCACTTACCCCTCTAAAGCGGGGTGGTTTCGTGAGGGAAAACGCAAACACGCAGTATATGCGGAAGTTGAAATTGGAGACAGCAGCTACCAGCATTTCAGTTTACTCCAGAAGCTTTGTCTTGGCTCGTCGGAATCGTGCTTTTCGTTGTAGGTATGTGCTCCGGGAAGATTTGCATTTGACATGGGTAGGGCGGCAGTACGGTTTGCAGCGTTCTCGTTTGCAGTAAGTCTGCGAGCTTCTACAACACGGCGGACAAGAACTGTTGAAGGAGAACACGTTAGCAGATTGGTCTGTTGTCAATTCTCTCTCTCATTCCGGGAGAAATGGAGCAGGAAAAAGCTTACGAGCAAATGTCTCCTCGATGTTGACCATTTCTCTTGCACTCGTCTCCATGAAGCCGCATTTTCGATTTCGCGCCCACTCCAACCCCTTCTTTGCTTCAATCACCCTTTGACCCTGCAAATCGCACTTGTTACCCACCACGCACTTGATAGGTGGAATCTTGCCATTGTCCAACCGGTTGTCCGTCTCCATATCAATCATCTCCATGAAGTAATCCAGTGCATCGAGCGAGTTTGCGGCGGTAATGTCGTAGACGAGGAGAAAGGCATCGGATTGCAAGTTGGATGCCGCCCAGAGACCACGGTATTCTTCTTGACCAGCCGTGTCGGTGAGCATAAGGTAGTAGGGAACGCCATCTATGGTACGCGTCACCGAGTATGAGTCTTCTGTAGCGGATGTCAGAACAGTGTTGCTGTAAAGTGGCTGCACGGATGCCCGTCGCAGATGCGAGTGATGTGTGTTGTACCTATTGTAGGGTCATATCTAAAGACTACATGTCAGCCAATGTTGTCTTGCTCGACTGAAAGCGTGCGCATAGCGTCGCATTGGGTGCGCAAACTTACTCCGACGTCCATTCACTTCTCACGAGCCGTAATGTGATTGAGCTCTTTCCTGCGCGCACATCAGTCTACATCCCTTGACGTCTCCTTGATCGTTGCGCATACCGCATCCTCCATCGCCGCACACCGTAATCGTTATCCTGTTATTCTCGTCCATGGTGTCCACCTCTTGCGCAGTTTCGATGCCAGTACTCTGCGCTTTTCTTTGGCGGGTTGCAGAATGTGTGATGGTTGTCGCAATCGCGTTTCGCCTCTGTCAGCCCCGAGTTCTGGCTTGCTTGCGCGTCGCCCCAAAAGAAGCCCTTGCTTCTTCCTCCCTGTCACAGCGCAAACCAAAAAGCAACCCCAATACACTACCGTCCAATAATCGTGTCAAGGTATATCGCAGATGATTCGTGGGATGGGCACGTGCAGGCCAGGAAACACAGAAGAAGAAGAAAAGAAAAGGGTAAGAGTGTTTCTTCAAAGGTCAAGTCTTGTTATCGCAACAGTAAGCAAACCAAGCGTGTTCAAATGACAGAGTGTACAGGGAACCCCCCAAAATAAGAAAGAAAAAGTGGCAGGTCACCGTCGCACCAAGAGGATGGAGCTAGCACAATATGGTAAAGGGTAGGACAAGAGTAAGAGCGAGAGTGAGACACGGATAGGAAGGAGTCCAAGGTGACGGACAGTGCGCAAACTTTGTGTCGTCTAGAAGTCGAGAAAAAAAGTTGGGATAAAAAGAGGGAAAGCAAGAGAGTGAAAAGAGAGCGTCTAATAATACCTAGTCCATAAGCATCATTCCGGTCGGGCATTAACCGCAACGAAATGAGCTGGGTACGAAGATCCCCTCTTTCCAACCGCGCACACACGCACCCATCGTATCTCTCTCTTTCATGCCCATGTCAGAAAGAGAAGAAAAACACGACACTTGACCGAAAACCGTCGCAAGACCCTGGTCGCGTCTTGGGTGGTTCCAAGAACCAACATGTAAAGTTGGCATCGAGATAATGCATTTACTTCGCTTGACCACTCCAAGCGGAAAAGAGACGATTTGTTCATTAGCACGCCCTATTTCTCGTTCTCGGTCTCGGTCTCTCCTTTTGTCTCTTTCTCACACCTACACAAACACATACACACGCTTTCTTACGCGCACCCTACCCTCACAGCACCGTCCCTCCTCCCTCCCTAACCCCCAAAGCAAATTGCTCGGGCCGCATGGGGACATGCAGCGGGCCTGGAGGAATCCAGGGGAGGTGACAAGCCGGAGTAGGATCCTGGCTAGTTTGATTGGGTGGCTTGACGAGCCGCCGGGGGACGGGGAAAACAACTAGTGCACGTTGATGTTAAGTGGCGTTGCCGTGCCCAAGGCCCTTCCCTTCCCCCCAAGTTCTCTGTTCATGGCAAGCTGAAAATTTATTCTGCGCATCTTTGCACGAATCTGGTAGATCATGTACATACACAACGGGCCATGATCGTCATGTGCTGGAGAGACATATCCGAACTTACTCTACTTGCATTGCGTGTGGGGTTACCCGACTAGGATGTTGCAAAGTGCGCTACGCATGTAAATGAAGAAGATTAAAGTGTTTGCTCGTACACGAGAATCAATCCAATATCCCACTTCTCTCCTTCTCGCGAATTCCTATTCTATGAGAAGCATGCCTTGGTTCCCAATGTTGACCATTCAGCTAGCCAGTCAGCTCCCTTACACAATCTTGTTCTTCTCATCTCTTCTCACCACATCCTGGCATCCGTACGTCCCGGAAATTCCTAAAGAGCAACGCCATGGGCCGGACCCCGTATCCACATTGCCGCGACCAAAAAAAGAAAAGCCCCGTAGTTCCCGTCCCGATTACGTCAAGTTTCTCTTTAGTCCCCCTTCTATATATCTCGGGAAAAATCTCAATGTAAGCAGCAGCATTTCTTAGGCCAACGTAAGACATGTATGCCAAACGGGCATCGCCAATCAAAAGTCGCCGCCAAGTCTTCTTGAGAATTTGTGCCAATCTATCTTCTATTTTATATACATACCTGGTACATACTTGTCTGCTTTTTTTCCCAGGGCGCGCGCGGATGCGTGTTACATTTGCACATGTTTTTTGCTCCTCTCAGCTGAGCCCAGCATTAATTACCACGCGAGCGAGCCTTTCCAGGCTGATTACCCGTCCGCTTCACTTTTGAGCCAACGGCACACATGGGCTGAAAATCAAGGAAAGAGTAGATCTAGACTCGGCCCAATTCGGTAGACCCTGCGAGCCCGTATCAGCTTCCTTGTTTATTGCGTGTGACATTATGGCGTGGTTTTGGTGATCACGCTCGGGGAGACCAGCAAGGCAACGCAAGCACTACGATCAAACTCATAAAATCGCATGATAATCTATTCACAGAAGGAAGAATTATGAAAAAAAACTACTCGTAACAAAGTAATGTTTACATATCATCGTACGTACCCGATTTTCGCACTGCCACGTTGCAACGTACTGAACATGTGTTGCAATACAACCTCTTCTTCATTCCTTTCCTATTGCAACCCAAAACTTCCATAGAGTTCAAAACTATGGGCACAAAGGAGGTTTTCTTTTGCCAAGATTCTTGGTTTCGGTGGAACTTTACGTGAAGCAGGGACACAGTCTTCCAAGCAACTGTAGTATAGCTTGCCTTCTATAATTCGGTCATAAGAAAAACATGTCACACATGACCATACTCTATACGCCCAAACCTTGAAATACTCATGGTGGACCGGATTAAGAGTGAGGCCAAGATACAAGTGGCTCCTGCCTACACGTATTCAAGAAATGCGGGGTAGGATCTGTCCTCATTTACCGTGCTAGTGGTAAATGGGACATGCACATGTGTTTATGCAGGTGGAAAAAATGGGCCAGGGGGTACAAAGGGGTTGAGATTAGTTGATGGGATAGTCCCTGGATCACCATCATCCTTACATCATGTCCTGCCCTTGCAGCCCTAACAGATGCACATAGGAACCTAGATTGCATGTCTGTGATAAATTGATTTATAAATTGACTGATATCATGTGTATACGCGCCCATGTGATTGCTTCCGCCTTGATATCCAACCCCATTCGTCGCATATTCTGTCATCGCCTCTAATAAGTACGCGATACCTCCTGGGCGCAAGAAAAGTAGAGAGATGAGAGGACAAGAATGGAAAAGTCTGTGTCGTTGCACACACGTTCCCCTCTGGCGTCATAGAAAACCATCCAATATCTACAACAAGACTAATTTTGCGCCGCAATACCCAGTCCTTGACTAGAGCAAGGACAGAATTTAAAGTATATGAGATGATCATGTGAAATGTATCCCAGTATTCGAACCGCAAATCATAAAGCAGAAAAGATGATGCAAAGGATAAAGAATAATAAGAGATGCGAAAAAAAGAACATGAGAGAGTCTAAAGCGTCTCGAGTATCGCGTATGCAATCGCCACGGGATTGCAAAGGCTGTTAAAAAAATAGAACTGTGTACTGGGGTATCGTTTGACCAAAGACGAAAATGACACTAAACACAAGAGGAGGCACAGGAATGAGAAAAAATTGCCCGTCTTCATGAATCCGGTTCGGTTACCTCGTCGATCGCCGGTGGTGGAATGAAGCCCTGTGCAGAAGCTATTTCCGTACGTGCCGCTTTGGGGGCATGAGATTCACTAATACTGCCATGTTGCGGCGATCGTTTACTGGGTGTGGCCATTGATGTGGAGGGACTATATGCTTGCTGTCCGGCCTCGGACTTTGTTTGGTGGTGACGCGGTGAAGCGCTCTTCTTGCTCTTGTCGCTTGTAGCTGAGGATGTTCTCGGCGATACTCGTCCTTGCTATGAGAACATTGACATTAGTACGGGGTTTGTTTATACAGCTGGGGCACAAGACGCATGGCTTACCTGCTTTGCCCACCGCAACCCACACGAATTGCACAGGTCACGATTCCCAGAAGGTCCTCTCCGCCACTCAGGAGTTTGTCTCGTATGGCAATTCGCGCAATCCTTTTGCATCTGTCCAGCACCCTTCCTCCTCTTTCGTTTCTTCTTGGCTGCCAGCAGCGTCTGTACCTCTTCTGCAAGATATCGATTCCGCTTTTCCATTTGACGTAGCTCATACTGCCAGCTGGTACTTCTTGTCGTCTTGAGCTCATCAAAAACATTGTCGTCCGAAGCAAGACTTTGATCTTGGTGTCCTATCTGCAGACCGTTGTGGCCGGCAAATGTGGCCGGTGACTCTTCGGTCGTCACATAGAGGGGATTTGTAGCAGTTGTCGATGGAGTATTGTTTCCAGTGTTGCCAGAGTTTCCGTTATTTCCAGTTATAGACCCCGGTATAGGTGAGGCTCCCCCCAACATGTGTGAATCTCGCTCCTGCTTGGTGTTTGTATACATGGAAGGGCGACCAGCAGTGCTGTTGCGTGAGTACTTGAGGAGTCGTGTTTGTCCGACAACAAAGGTGGGCTTTTGGCCTTCGATGGCATCTCCGGGATAGATTGTGGTAAAAGCCTGGAGTACTTGGCCACGCTTGTTAATCATCTCGTGCTTCACATCGCCCTTTCTGCCACCTCTTGCAAACTCGAGTATCCGCCCAAAATTGACCTTGGACTCCTGGCGCATCAGAGACTGAATGCTGGTGCCAACCAGATCTTCTGGTTGTTTATCCAGGAGCTGTCGTACATTTGACGAAACATATAGGAACATACCAGACGTCGACATTTTGGTCCACAGCTCATTGTCGCCGACACCACCAGACTCGCGCACAATGGTCTTGCTCAACGTGTAGACTGGGCGCTCACGTCCGACGAGGATGATGCATTTCCGGCCCTTGCCCTGCTCGGTATGCAATGAGCCATGACCTTCGAACCACATGTAGCCACTTTTTTTCCGCCGTATCCTGAAAACGACATTTACAGAGGCGCCACTTGTCGTCTCTTTCAATTCTCTGGTTACTGGGACAATGTCGCTAGGGTGGCAAACGGAAGATAACGCTGTTCCAACGAGCTCGCTTGGGTCGTATTCTAATATCCGATTACTGGCAGGCGACAAGTACAAGAAGAGACCCTTGAGTGATAACACGTGCACCACATCGTCGCAGTTTTCGAGGAGAACCTTGTCCCAGATGCGTCTTGTCATTTCCGAGTCTCCACCTCCACTATACGCGGCCAGGACGTTGGACACTTCATCTTTTGATATTGTTTGGCCTTGTTCGGCTTGCTGTGGTTTGAGGTGGTCGCTAAAAACATAACTTGGTATAGACATTCCACGTTGGTAGTTGACTCTGTAGGAACCATCTGTAACACTGTTAGCACAAGTGTGGGAGTACAAAATAAAGATGCAAAACCTACCCGAGTTCTTGTTCGTCATTGCACCTGGCTGTTCTACAAGATCGACCTGGAAACCGATGAAGAATTTGGTCTTGCCACCGGGCTCCCATGGGATAGGAATCATGGTCAAGAGGTTCATAAAAGGCTGCCCACCCCTTCGATAGTTGATCAGACTGATTTGTGCCTCTGCACGATTCTCGATCATATTCTTCAAATAGTAAACAGAATCGTCGTCGACATAGTTGCGCTTGATGCCAGATTCGACCTTGCCATCCGGGGCTTGCAGAAAGCGACAATTTCGCCCAAGAATCATATGCCGTGTGTAGCCGGTAAGTCTTTCAAAATTTTCCGAGCAATATACGATAGGGATATCATCCAGCTCTGCGTCGCACACGACAAAAGCACAGGAAAGGTCAACAGAGCCGATATCGATCTGGGGGTCAGGTCTGGTTGCGACTCGCATCTAGTCTGGGGTTAGCTTTGACGAGCCATGTACAATGGCCGAGTTGTGAACCTACCAATACGGCAAGCATGTCGAATCCGGTTGATGAATACGCGTTCTTGAACTGTGTCTTCATGTGAGGATTCCGGTGCATGGTTGAGGGAAATCCGCCAGCGGGTGTCTGCCAGGGAACGTTGGATTCGCGTAACTGCTTGTTGATGACGTCTTTGGGCAAATCCTGTGCAGGGTCTTGTGCCACAGGCTGTTGATTGCGCAGGGAAGCCAGTGTCATACGTGTGGGGACGTTGTTGGACGAGTGGCGGTCGCTCTGAGGCCTAGAATGGGAACGCATGCTGGTCTGGTCTTGACTGAGTGCTCGACTGAGGTAGCTGGATCTACCCGACTTCACGTCGGGTGTGTTGTTTACTGAAGGGCGTTTGAAATGGTCTTGGGCTTGTGTGGAAGGTGTATTGTTGCTGCTATTGCTATTGGTGTGGGTGTTGGTGTTGGTGTTGGTGTTGGTGTTACTATTGTTGTTGGTGTTATTGTTGTTGTTGTTGTTGTTGTTGTTGGCGTTGTCCTGTGGAGCAGTGGGAATGGGACCGACAAAGTCTTGGCTGAGGGGAGAGCCGAGCAGGGGAGAGTTGAACTGGTTGCCAGGAAACATGTTCATGTCCGAGGGCATCATGTTGAGCGAGTCGTTCATGTCGAGCGACATGTTAATGCCATTTTGATACGACGACATTTCCAGGTCGAGAGAAGTTTTCTGATGCATAGGTGAGGCATAGGCCGAGCCTGGGGCGGTCATCGGGGGAAAGGGCGATGCCTGGCCTTGGTACTGGCTGCCGATGCTGAGGTCGGTGGCAGGAAGCTGGTCATTTTGCATGGCGGCCGTGGAGCGTGGGAACGAGGGCGTGTTGGAGTGCATGAGGTTGTCCATGGTGGCCGAGGACATGTCGAAACGAAAATCCTCCATGTCTCCACCATTGGGGTCGCCAAAGTTCATCATGCTCAGCCGGCGCGTCTCGGGGCTTCCCAGGTTCATCTGCTGCGGGCCTCGCACGAAGGGCGGCATGCTCTGCCTGCGGTTTTCCTTGTCGTTCTGGGTGACCATTGAGTCGAGCGACTGGCCCTCGGACATGTCGAAGCCGTTCATGGCATCGGCCTCGAGCCCCATCATCATGGACCCGTTGTTGGCCTGGCCATAGGGCCGCGGAGGGTATGGGTAGCCGTTCATGGCGGGCAGTGGGGCGGGCGTGATACTGGGGCGGCGGGAAACAGCGTCGAGCACCGGGTTGTGGGCATCCAAGAGGGCGGCAGGCGCCCGTGGGCGGTGTTGTGCGCTATCGCTTCTGTGGCCCGGCGGTGCGTTGTGGCGGTGGTGGCGGCGGCGGCGACGGCGAGGAGGGTGAAAGCAGCGGAAGCAGCAGAAGCAGCCGTGGCGGCGGGGGTGCAGGCAGCAGCGACAGCAGCGAGCAGGGCGAGGCAACTGGCATGAGAGGGCGAGGGGCGGAGGGCCAGCTAGGCGCAGGCCATTTGCAGAGGCCGTGGGATGTGGTCGGGCAGGTCTGGGGGTTGGAGGGGGGGTGGAGGTTGGATGTGCAGGGCGAGATGTGCAGGCTGAGTCGAATGCACTAGCCGCCAAGAATGACCGGGTGCGGGATAGTTGCAGACAAGCACAGAAAGATGTCAGTGGCTTTGGCGCGCAATGCTCGGGGCCTCAGCACGGGCGGTGCGGCCGTCGCAGTAGCATGCGCACTCGCACACATACATACACTACTGGGTATGGACACAGACTCGGACACAGACGCACATACCTACATATGTATACTCCACCCAAACAGGGCCCGTCGCAGCACCAGACGGACCAAAAGCAATGCCGCGATTAGTGCAGCCAGCCGCCAGCAGCCAGCAGCCAGAGGCCGTCAGCAGCCAGCAGCAGCAGGGACCACACAGCGGCCGCCATGGGATTCTGGGAATGCCATGCCCGCTCCTGTCATGACCTGCCCTGCTTGCTCTTCCGAGTGGGACCGATGCACGCTCAACCGGCGCCCCCTCGCAGCCATCCATGGTGGTGCCCTCGCAGCTCCTCCGACTCGGCCCACGACGGGCAATTGGGCAGCCTGGCATGCCCGTCGCCCATGTCGCCAGTGTGGAGAGGCTGGTGCTGAGGCTGAGGCATGCGCCTTGCCCGGACAGGCCTAACGCGGTACGGTGCTTGGCGTGCCGCCCCGGGCTGCGAGATTTTGGCACGCCTGCGACTGCACGACGTGCGCTCACACAGCATGATTGTGAGGAGCATTGCCGCCCGCACTGGTATGCATACACGCCTGTCGCGACTCTGCCCACTGCTGACTGTCCATCACCAGGCTTCCGGGCACTCGCCCGTGGCCAGTCCCGCCCGTTGCGCCGCTTTCTCTCCACCGACATCGCCGCCATCGAGGCTTCGACCGACAACAGCCTGAAGCAGGTCCAGTCGCTCGAGGCCCAGCTCAACACCCAAGGCCACCACCCGGTGCCCTCAATTGGCCCCGATTCCCAGGCCCACGACCATGTGGCTGCGCAGTACCACCTGTACAAGCAGCAGGGTACGCCATATCCCACCTCCACCACGGCCGCATCGCAGCCCTACTAACACGCTCCAGCCAAGATGCTGGGAAAGCTGGGGTCCGATATTGCCCCGCACTACCGCCCGCACACGCTGCTCAACCACCCGCCCTCGCCTGCCGACGTTACCCTCGAGCTGCTCCTCGCCTCCGAAGCCCACCAAGGCCATGTCACGTCGCTCTGGAACCCCGCAAATGCCCGCTACATACACGGCATCAGGCAGGGCGTCCACATCATCTCGCTTGAAGTCACCGCCGCCCATCTGCGTCGATCCGCAAAGGTTGTCCAGGAAGTCGCCCGACGGGGAGGCATGATACTATTTGTGGGAACCCGTGATGGCCAGGACAGGGCCGTTGCCAGAGCCGCCGAGCTGGCCAAGGGCTATCACTTGTTCGAGCGCTGGATCCCCGGCAGCATCACAAACGGCCAGCAGATCCTCGGGAGGTGCAAGACAAAGGTCGTCAACGAGCTGGATGAGGAGGTCAAGGGCTTTGACGAGCAACTCTACGACCGGCCTGCCCTTCGCCCAGATCTTGTCGTGTGCATGAACCCATTGGAAAACTACGTCCTGCTCCATGAATGCGCCCTGAACAACATCCCAACCATTGGTGTCATCGACACCAATGCAGACCCCACTTGGGTCACCTACCCAATCCCGGCCAATGACGACAGGTAAGAGTGCTATGACGAACCATTGTTCCTGCTGTTGACACTGCCATAGTCTGCGCTGCATCCAAGTTATTGCCGGTGTATTAGGTCGGGCCGGAGAGGCTGGCCAAAAGCAACGTCTCGCCGCCGCTGCCGAGGGCAAAATTACCTACCGTCCCGCACAGGGACTCACGTTAGCCGGAGCAGACGCCGACGGGGACAAGTCAGGTGCCTCGACATCGCGAACGGGCGAAGCCGCGCCCAGAGAGCATGTCGCCGAAGCAGTCCAGAGCGGACTCGACAACGCAAATGAAATAGCTGTGCAAATGGACGAAGTCAGCAGCCACGAAAGCCACAGAACAAGGGGTGGCCGGGATATCAAAGTCGTTTCATAGAAGGGAAACTGTTGCCATGGGCAAAGAGACCAACGCAAAACGTGGTTTGGGACATCAGAAGAAAAGTGTACACAAAATAATGTGCAACTATTACCTTAATTGAGACAACGCCGCAACAGCCCTGCTCTCTGCGTTGGAAAACAAATCCTTCAAATGAAATCGCACGACGCTGTCGTCATGGCACTACCAGCCCTGACATGCCTTGCGTCCCCCGTCCACTCCTCTTTGCACCCATGACACCTTCCTCTTCCATTAGAATAAACTGTATTATTAGCTGGCAAGATAGGAGAGCCCAAAGCAAAATGCTGAAAAAGGATATTGAGCATTCAAGACGAGTCGGCGTGGAGAGACGTTTGTTTCTGGTGTAGCGTCGACCCACTCGGACCGCGCAGTTTGCTCTAGCGTCTCCGGGCCCCATTAAGTAAACTCGCACCCATGCATCCATTTCTATGTGCCCACATGCCCCCCCTTCTGGCAAGCGATAGACGAATAAAAAAAACCCCGACGGGCAAAACAAGGCACGAGGTGGGCAAAGTAGGGAAAGGAAAACAAAGGGTAAAAGTAAAAAGGGGTTGGGCGGCTGGCGCGCCGAGGGCGGTGATACCGTATGCAAAGAGGTTAAGAAGTAAAATGAAGAAAGAGAGTAAGAAGGAAGGCAAAAGCAAAAACAGACAAGGGTGTGACGTCATTCCGCCGACTAGCCGCACGATGCAGATCGAGAAAAAGCCCCCAGGGTGCCACATGTGAGGAGCAAAAATGTCCGATTGAGACTGTGGGTTTCGATCCCAGCCGTACTTGTTCACAGCACAATACACTTTGGTCTAGTCACGCATTTTTTTTTGGTACTCGACATGCATGCATATAACAAAGTTGCGCACACACACACACACATACACATACACGCACACACACGCGCGCACGCGCGCCCACACCCGCACCTGTCCGGTCAATATGGGCAAATGGAGCCAAGTTTCAAACACACCGCTGTTTATGCTGTTCGTGTTCCTGTCTTGTTGTTCTTGTTTGCGTGTCTGTCTGCCTCTGGCCAAGGTTGTGTTGTTGATGTTGGTGTTGATGTTGTTATTGGAAATTGGCCACGCGACAGGTCAATCTCAAAACAAGGCTGGTTTGCGGGAACGAAAAAAAATAAAAGGGGGGCGCGAGGTATCAAACTATCTCGAGTCACGATAGCAAAGTTTAAACATCGCTAACGAAACAGCTAGACCTGGGAAAGAAAAAAAAGGGGAGAATACTATTACGATAACTAGAGTGCTGTACATGTGAGTGCATGTGTATACTTGTGTATGCATCTGTCTCTCTGTCCGTTTTTTACCCCTCCCTTGCCCGTCTAATTTCCTTTCCTTTTCTTTTTGGTCCTTGTCTTTGTTGCAATGCATGATCGAATGAGGGGAAAAAAGCAAAGAAGAAAGAAAAAGAAGAAAAAGAAAGTAACAACAAAATAAAAGACAAGAGACAAGAGCCACCTCATTAGCTAGAGTAGCAGCAATGAGAATATCTAGAGGCTACGTGCGTGTGCAAAAAAAAATAAAATAAACGGTTTCTTTAAACTACTACTTCGAACCGTTGGCCTGGGTGTTGAGAGTTCGAAGTAGCACGGTCACCCAAGCAGCAGAGCCTTCGAGTCCTAGTCAACGTCGTTGGCGCTCGTCTCCCCGGCTTTGGCGGGTGCGCTGACAGCAGGCTCGGCCTCCTTGCTGTAAAAGTCGAGTTTGCCTCCTTCTTGAATCACTTTCAGGCGGTCGTACAGCGAACGCGCTCGAACATATGGATCCAACTTCCAGTAGTTCTGCCTCAGCTGCTCTGCCAGCGCGTCTCTTTCTTTCCTCTTCTCTTCCAGCGACGCGCTGTCACCTACACGAACCCACTCGACTATTGTAGCCTCGTACTTGTCTACAATACCCTGCCTCTCCTTTTGTAGCTCTTGCTTCGGTCCTTCCTCCTTCATCTTGTCATTTTCCCCAGGTACGGGCTCAGGGTACTTGTACTCCCACTTTTCGTCTCCGCCCAACTCGGTCGGAATCTGCGACTTGGGCACAAAGGTGCTGAAGTCTTGTACATTCTTTACAAAGTGAACTTTGCCGGCAACAACAGGATCTAACCACCCCTTGAGCACAGCCCAGACCGCGTTGAACACCCAGGGTGCACGGTAGACCAAGACGGTTCCAAGAGATTCGGGGTAGTTTGCTTCAAAACATTTGATCATAAACTTGACAGGTGTATAGTCCATGTTGGCCATGGAAAAGTCGGTCATGTCGAAAACGATAGTCTGTAGACGTCAGTATGAACACTCTGCTGTCTCATCATCACATCAACATACAGCTGTATCAATCGGCGGCCTCAGCAGCATGCGCGCCGTCTCAATCAAGTAGACGGTGAATCTTTCCAGACTTTCTTCAGTCTGCTCACCAGCCTTGTGTAACCTTGCGCGAACAAAGCACATTGGCCTCCCCTCACTATCCAGCCCGTGCAAATAGCTCTTGCCCATGCGCAGTTGTGCCAGGAAGTCGTCTGCATTCTTCTTCTCCTTTGCGTCGGTCGCCGTGGTCTCGAGAGCGGCAAGCTCACCGTTCTTCATGATGTCGTCGTCGACATGCATTTCATTCAGCCTCCACTGCATTGTTGAGATCATCATGACCAGCGCCTTCTCGACGTCCCATTTCCTGGCGCGCAAGAAGCGAAGGAGGAGCGCATCGGGATGGTCGTGCTTGACCATGCTCCAAAAGGTTTTCCGCAGCTCCTCTGGGGGAATGTTTGCTATTGCGGCCTTGAACTCTGCAGTTTGGCCAAACTTGTCATCTTCGGCAGATATGGACAATTTGCTTAGGTCCGCGGCGGGAGTCGACGCTTCCGAGACAGTCGACGATTTGTCGTCTGCATTTTTGTCGCCCTTGCTTCTCTTAAAGACATGCAAACGGCTCTTCTTCTTGTCCTTTTTCCCGTCTGCTGCAGGCGACAGCACTTCCTCCTCGACCGGCGCGGTTGTCCCGTTTGTTTCGTCCGACCCCACCTCAACCCCAAAAATCTTCAATACAACCCCCCATAGCTCGCGCAGCTTCTTCTCCTGGTCGGGTGTGAGGGTGCCTGGCCGGCCGGCCGGGGTGTTTGGCGCCATGACTAGGTACGAGTCTGCAAAGTCGTAGGCAGCGGACTGGGTCGAGCGAGGGGCTCTTGCGGTCTCTGCCCCTGAGGTGCTTGATACAAAAGACACAAGAAGAGCGCTGCCAATGGCGAGGCCTGCGATTACTGCTACGGCCCAGAGGTCGAACCCGCTGTTCTTGTATGGTGTATGTGCCGTGTAGTGCCGGCGATGATGTGTTATATATGCCCGCGTGACTGGGCGGGCGGGGCTATAGGAGGCGAAGAAGGGGGCGCGGAGGTGGTGGAGAGGATTGGCAGAGGGTCGATGCTTTATGAAGGAGGTCTGCAATAGTCGTCGCTGGGGCTGTGCGCGACGCAACATGAATGTCACTTCGCTGAGGCTCAAGGTGAGCGGCACTTGTGCCCACTAGGGTGACGTCGGGCGATGTTGCCGGGTCGGGCGGCGCAGCAGTGCCTTCGTGCCTTATGGCGGAGCAGACACGGACAAGCAAGGCGGGGGAGACGGCGGAGACGGCGGGCCGCCTTAAGGGAGCGTCTCTGGCTAAATCACTGACCTCTGCGCGTGCGAGGGGCATATGTAGTTAAGTACCCATGTGCGTACATCGGATAGGATAGGCATACAGGGAGAATGCACATTATCGGTACTACCGACTCGGGCAATGCCATCATCGACGCATATGTCCTAGCGCGTGGGGGAGGCGGGCGGGCGAGCGGTACCGGTTATTTTGTACACATAGAGCTATGTAGGTACGTGGGTGTGTGAGTACACATCTACGTACAACCAATCTTCATCCCATCAGCGCACCGTTGTCCTCAAAAGTCTAGGGAGCCCCTCGCGTTCGTGTGCCATTACTCCAGGGCCCTGCCCCTCAGCCAGCAGCAACAACAAGAACAACAAAACCAATACCAACACCAACACCAACACTACCAATAACACCCAACCATCCATGGCGTCCACAACGCCCACAACAACTCCATCCTACCGGCGCACCCGTAGTAAATCCCCTCGCTCCCGCCCCACGACGCCCCTTCGCCCTTCTTCGCGCTCCTCACTACGCGACTCTTCTCAGCGCGGCCGTGCCGCCTCTGCTTCCGACAATGCGCTCGAAGGCCTTCAGGATGGCTTTGCAGAGCTGAGCGACGCCATGGCAGACCTCGAGCAAAACTTCATGCAGCTGCAATTAATGCATGAGAGTCTGGCCCGCTTCTCCGAGAGCTTTGCCGCTTTTCTCTACGGCATGAACATGAACGCCTTCTGCGTCGACTTCCCAGAGGTGCGTAAAACAGCGTCTCAAAGCGGAACCATGGTACCACGGCTACTAATAAACATCTCCAGGCCCCAATCCACGAGTCCTTCAAGCGGCCACAGAACCAGCCCGACGGCGGGGCTGCCAACCTTAGCCGCTCACAGGGGCCAGAGGACATGGAGGCGACATTTTTGACCACCGACACATCCTTTGTTGACAACCCCCCAAGCAGCAAGACTCCATCCAAGCCTCAGACGCCTGCGCCGGCAGCCAAAACATCGAGCCTACCAAGAGGCAGGGGAGGTATACCACGCGCTGGCGGGCGCGGTGGTATCCCTACCCGCGGCGGCACCACAAGGGGCACAAGAGGCGGTACAGGCATCGCAAGAGGTGTTGCTGGACGGGGGCGAGGAGCACGGTAAAGAAGGCTCGAGATTCTTGGAATTTGACGGCTCTACATTTGATACCCAGATGAGTACTACACAGTCTATGAAAATTAATGAGATGAACCAAGCTTAATTATTCGTGATTGCTCTACCCCATGTGCCTCCGAGAGCACTCGCCGTCATCAGGACCAAGAACATGTGTCGATTGTCCAATATTGATGATCATTGAGAGCCGCCCGTTGCCGAAGGAACCCGTCTCTCCATAGCCCTTCCATTACCACTGCCATCATTGCAAAGAACAAGGGTATTATTGCAGCTATCCAGGCTGTCGCCATCCTTGGGAAAAGGGGTATACTGCAGCAATGTCATGAAGCCAAAAAAAAAGAAACATTCGGGCCATAAATAAGGGAACAAGTGGGGTATCAGAGGAAAAGTCCAGCTTCCAAGTTGCATGTCATTCGGAGCAAGCCAGTGTGCTCGAGGCTGATGCTGGCTGGCTGGCAAGCAATCAAGCCAAGGCACCAGTGCGGCCTTTGGACCATTGACTGCCGCTCTCCTTGCGCAAGGCCCAGCCCTTGATGGCTATAACAACTGTGGTCCAAGCCATGAGAAGCGCGGTGAGTCCCATGACGACTGTGAAGATGAACATGGCATCCAGGTTGTATGATTCAAGAGCTGCAACGGTATCCTTGTTGCTGACCATAAAGGTGATGCCGCCTGAGATGAGGCAGAAGGCAGTCACAATCTCGGTCGGCGGCCGGGATGGAAGGAAGGATGTTGGCGGCGAGATGTACAGAGTGATGTAGGTGAGAGCACGTGCCAGCGCGAAGCCCATGAACATGGACCCCCATTGGCTGTGTATCATGGTCGAAACCATCGAGTCCTGGTGGTGAGAGCTCATCATCTTGCCAAGCAGCATGATGATCAATGCCGGAAGAGGGTTCATGGAGAAGCGGTACTGGCGTGGCTGCTGCCATGCCTCGTGCTCTACAGAGGCTGCCTGTGAGGCCGCAACACCGCTGTTGAGGAGATCGCGCATCTTGCTCGACTCAATGCACATTCCCAACTAGGAAGGAGATTAGCTAATGTCGCGCTAGAGTGAAAGAGCAGCCATGACAAGCCACTTACCAAACCGCCACCAAAGAACATGACCGAGATGGAGACGTGCTCCAAATCCTGCGCAGTCCATGCGTCGCCCCACGCAGCCAAATGCTCGAGGAAAACATTGGTACAACCGTAGAGAAAGATGACGAAGGATTCGGTAAATTCCGCCGACGGTAGCGCGGCTCGCCAACGACCAACAACCTCCTTGGGCGGCTTGACGTTCCACGCCCATCCGAAGTCTGCGAATGCGCCCATCCACCGGCCCAGCGTGAGAAAACCGTACACAAAGAAGATTCCTCCTTTGACCGTGTGCGCCAGAACGTTGAACACGGCACCTCCTCGTCCGATGCCTCCATAGACGACAGCACCACTGACAATGGCCACGAAACCTTGGATCAGGATCGTACGCTCAACCAGGACATAGAAAAATCGGATCGCTTTCAGTGTACGGCCTGCAGCAAAGCGGGCTACATTGCGAGCCAAGAAGCGGTCTACAGGTGTGCCGTGTAGGAGACCGCGCTTCTCATTGTCATTTTCACAAGAGTCGTCGTCGTCATGCGCATCATTGCTATTTTGGCCGATAAACTGCTGGACTTCGGACTCAACGCTGGGTGATCGGGATGGGTCGTATAACGAAGCCGAGTTTCGTTCAGTACCTTGGCCAGAATCTCCCGACCATCTTGATGAATCCGAGAGCTCCTCGTCTTGTACACGCTGGTATCTGAGCAGATTTGCAGCCGTCATGGAGTGTTTGAATTGATCCTCGATCGACTCCTTGTCGTGCATGCCGGCATAGACCTGGACCAGAGCCAAAAACACCCATGCCGAAGCAATCCACGTAATAGCCCATCCAGCCTTGCTGTGCGCGTTTCCCGCATACATTTCTGGTGTCTTGTGGTTGTAGACGAGGCCAAGCACAAGCGCGAGTGCATTGGTAGCAAGGAAGACTAATTGCGATGGCAGAGTAAAGCGCGAACGCGCGATACTGAACATGACGGCTAATGGCAGGACCACGATCCAAGCCAATAATTCGAGCCCAATGTGCCAATACATGAGCGAAGCATGTTCAGAAAGACTCCAGTAGCCTCCGAAACCGACTTGTTGAGGTTGCGCTTTGGGCATATCATGCGCATTCATATCCATGGCTTTGTCGCCACCATGCGCGACTGCCAGCGGTACAAGCTCTAGTAGCAATGCCGCAGTAGCTATAGCGAGACCCCCACGGCCCCTCATGATGAGTGTATTCAGTAGGAATGGTGTGCTCTTGAGAAGAATGCGCTGCGAAAGCACGAGTGGAAGGGAATAGAGGAAACTATGCGACTCGGCTGTACAGCGAGACTGTAGCCAGTAGGTATGCGCAGCCAAAGAAGCAAGAGAATGCAAGGTGAATCCAAGGGAAACAGCAAACGGAAGAGGTATCAAGTACTGGTGTGCGGCCAACTGGCTAGCACTACTGAGGGGGGTGCGCCTTGCATGTATACTACTTGGACCGGAAGTTGCGGAACTGCGAATTAGAGCAGGTCATGGCTACGTGAGTTTGTCAGCGTCGAGAATATTCGGATCGCATTGCATCGCGTCTTTTGCCAGTTGTGACGTCCACATGGCCGAGTGCAGTTGTCTTGCCCAAGGTGGGCCTGGGCACGCACGGACCTGCTCTCCACCCGCCACCCACCCATCAGCCACCGCTAACGACTATGTAAGTACTAAGGCTAAGGGCCCTTTCTTTATGCTGCACACGACCCAATCCAATCCCATGCCTGAGTCTTTGCCCTGCCAGACACGCAAATGGCGAGTCCCAAGACGCAGCGTTATCCTTTGCTGCACCGGCACTTAGTGCATCATGTCATGCCATGGCTGTGACAACAGGTCAGAAGGGCGGTCCAGCCACTTGGGTTGGCTTGGGTCGCTCTCACCATCCGTATCGATCATCCGCTCTTTGCCTAGCATTCTTTGCATCGGATTTTCACCTATGTACATATGGGCAGTGATGTGACCCTCGGCCCGTGCAGGATACATCGGAAGCTAATACGTTTTGTATCCGCCTGGGCCACCTGTGAGATCATGGCTACTAATTTTTTTTCTCCTCCTACCCGCAATGGTGTGTGAATTTCAAATCGCCAACTACTAACTCCAGACTTTGTCCGAGCCTCAGGCGTGCAAGAAACCATTGGCGCTGGCATGGATTAGCATCACGTGTGCCACGCCTCTGTTCCTCATAAGCTTTGCTTGTGCTTGGCAAGGCGCTGTCAGGCGACAGGCATTGTACGCGCTGGCTCCGATGCTCGTGGAATCTGTCGCCATCCGCCCGCTTCCGCCCTGACGGACGCTGAAGCTCACCGTAATGTATCTTGGCCGACTTGTACCTAGATGCACATGTCATCGGTTTCTACCATCTGTAGTCCATGGTCTATGTACACAGCTCAGTCCTGTTCCAGTAGTAGGTGTAGAGCTAGGTATTTTTTTTTGGCTTTTGGCCGTCTTGTCCGAGCTGTTGACAGTTGCGTGCTTTGGTCGGCACAGGCATTACTCACATCAGACACCAAGCGTGAGCAGTCACCCCATCCACCCGTCCACCCCATCCACCCATCCATTCAGCCACTCAGCCCTGCAGCTTGGCTTTGACTCATCAGAGCAGAACGAATGGGCCTGCTCTTTGCTGCCTAGTGCTCGCCGTGTTAGTTAGTGCTTGTAGCACAGACGGTTACCGATCGCTCGATGCGACATGTGCAATATGTGAAGTGAGGTGGTGCCAGACTCCACCTCAAATACCCGCATATTGACTTTACCTACTTTGTCAACAATCGGGACGTTGTCTGACCTCCAGTTTCCATGGGGGTCGATACCCGGTCTTCGACCTCTCTTCGCACATGTATGAACATAATACTGTCTAGAGTACCCTCATCTTCCGGGGCCGGCAATTACGGACATCCGAGTTCCTTTGCCAACCCTCCGTAGTGTCACGAGTCCCCGCGCTCCCCTCCTCGTCCATATCATGCCATCTGCTTTGCGACTTTTATGAAAGCGCTTAGTTGTTGCAAGCAGCATCTGTAAGAATTATACACCTCTCCCAACAGATGACACATGCGGGGTTCACGTCAATCCATGCCATTACGTCATGCACATCTGACCGCTATGTGCTAGGGTCTGGCCTCTAAATGCTCTGCGTAGACGGTGAGCAAATATTTGTTTTGTTTACGAGTCTGGGCTGCTTATTACTAACGGACGAAAATCGGATGGCTGATTCAAAATCTGCAACACCATGCAATGTCGACTATTGTGCCCATTCGATCGATCGCGACTAGTCTTGCAATTGTCTTGAGCCAAAGATGCTGCAGCACAACCTCAACATTCAACTCGTATTCCTGTGGAGCTTTCCCCATTCTTCAAACACATTGATTCAACGTCGTATGTTGTCGTATGCATACTCTTCGCTTTCGAACTTTTGCATTTCCCTCATCATGTAAAGCCTCTTGGTATATTTTTCCCCTTTACATCGCGACTAACATATCATTCGCTCGTCGGATATACTCTTCTTTTAGCCTTTTGATTTTCATACCATCACTTCAGTAGAGGCTTCCACCAGGATCTTGCTCCTCGCTCTTTGCTCTCAAGGTCGGCCCATATGCTCGGAAAACTATCGGGATTGGTATCGTGATCGTGGCGAGACAGGCAAGAAGCATCCCTGCCCATTGGATCCCGAGATTTTCAAACATCCGAGTAGAGAACAAAGGGAAACTAGCTGCAACAGCTGACTGGAGCATGATGTTGGCTGCAACTGCGGAAGCTGCTCTGGTTTGAGTCGACATATCAGTCAACATGATTGGCAAGGGCGCGCTCGAAGGCTAAACATTACTTACAGAAGCAGAAAAGCATCAACGAGATAATTCAAGCAGGGCAAAAAGATGCAGAGTACTCCAAATCCAATAAGTACCCCGGCTGCAGTTGGCGCCATCCAATGGACAGCATTAGTGAAGCCTGTCCAAGCAAACCTGGAGCAGAAAAATCAGCTTTTTTTCATGTTAACATTTACATACAAGACTTACCAAAATAGACCGATAGTGAACACAACAACCCCCAGGATAGCAGGTCCAAGCCGCCGCTCTGGTGTTGTCTTTCTACTGTCTGTCTCCAGCTTGCGATAATACGACTTGTGTTGACCAAGGATAAAGATAAGAGCTAAATACACACCCAAGAGTAGTCTGAGAAATGACAATGTTCGTACCCCGGCCGGCGTACCATGGATATGCCCCTAAAAGTGCGTAAACCAATCCATATATGAACGACATATAGGTGGATATCAAAAGGATAATGGGCTCCGTCGCTAGCAAGCGAAGCGGCCGTCCGGTCATCACTCTGCCGCTACAATAGCCGCGCCTTTTGCACCAATATAAATAGGGCAAAAGTCTCTCGGAACAATTGCAACAGAAACACGGAGTTTGCAAGTCCCAAGATGGCAGGAAGACACAGCGTCCAACGCCACCCTAGACGACTTGCAACAATGATATCACCAACCATGGGTGCGAGAAACGGGCCCCCAAATACCGCCAGCACATACAGCGATATTGCCACACCGCGATACATGCTATTGTACAAATCCGCCAGCACAGCAGGAACAACGCACAGAGGGCTTGCGTCAAACAAGCCCGCAAACCCCCCCGGCCCACAATGAGCGTCTGCACATTCTCCGTCATGCCGCTTCCAAACGTAAACACGCAAGATCCGAACACGCCAAGTACGAGTGGCCAGCGACGCCCAAGCATCTCAGACCCTGGAGCCCAGATCACGGGGCCCGATACGAAACCTAATACAAAGAGGCTGGTTCTCAGTGCTGTGACTTTGTTTCCCACGTTGAACTCGGTGCTGCTGAGTGCGGCGGCTGCGTTGTAGATTGCGCTGTTGAGACTTGCGATCAAAAATTCCTGTGCATACGGTTGTGGAGATGACGAGTCTGTTGAATTGGCGATCCTGTTAGCTGAATTGTTTTCAGTTAGTTTTTTTTTGGGGGGGGGAGGGGGAGGGAGTGTTTTCTTATCTTCTTATACTTTGACCTTTTGACTAAAGGTTGGTTGGGTGCGGATACGTAACTTTTTCCATGACAACCAGTCCTGTGAGTTCTGGTCATCATGGGGCGAGTTGAATGTGACATCGTGATTTGGATTCTGTGCACCATCCAAAATTTCTTGTTCTGCTTGTGGCTTTTCCTCATCGCGGGCGTGGTATGCCTGATTGGGGTCGCAGTGTGCGGTGCTGGGGTGTTGATGCATCTCTGCTGAGTGGCGGTCGTCTTTGATTGAGAAGTGAAGCTATTGTTTTTTTTTGTGTTTGGAGTGTGATAGCAGACGGGACAAGAAGGCTCTGCAATTCCTTTTCTCTCTCTTCTAAACTATGTATACAAAGCGATGTTCCGGTAAGAGTGAGGGCAAAAGTGCGGCTTTTTCCATTACTGGTAGTTCCGCATTGCCCGCAATATCCGCACTTTGCGTATCTTATTTCGTGGCTTTTTTTTGGTCAAATAATTTCTCTTCAGTTTTTAAGGGGATTGAACACAGTCTTTTTGGTGATGAATTGATAAGTGGTAATTCCCAGTCAAGTGCTAATTGCATGCAGGACTGCACGTGGAGCAGGTACTGATGGGATATGCATTCAGGAAACATTGCAAATCTCATAATGGAGCTAGGGGTTTTTGAGAGAAGAGTCTGTAAGACAAGCTTGTAGTAATATTACGGTGATATCCCTGCAGATGCTTCCTTGCATGTTGGATTTCATGTTTGTGAATCGTAAGGCAGAGCGTGTATTGCGGATATGAAGGATAATTAGCGGGAACTGCACAACGATTGTTTCCGCCGCGGATAGAATGAGCATAATTCTTGCTATTGAACGAGAAACTAACATTGAATCGGTCCGCCAAGATTCAAGAACGTGATATAGAATCTCTGAACCGTACTATTCGAGTTCACGATCGCTATAGTGCTTGCATGAACGGATCAAGACCTGATGCTAGATCCGAATTAGCTAAAAAACTTATTAAACCAAGAAAATTCTTGTAGAGATTCGCTGCTTAGAGGATTTCCATGGTTCTCGTACAAGAATCTTTTTATAGAAGGGTATAGGCCCAGCATGTCAGAACGTTTCTTAATATCTGCTTCCCTTCGCCTTCGGTGCAGCTGGAGCAGGGCACATTCAGCAACAGCAGCTTCTTGCGTCGCTTCGGTTGAGTACGCTTCATTCATGGTGATGACACAAGCCAGGGCCTCACACAAGAGTGCAAAAGACTGTGCAATGTCGATAACGAGGAGTGTGCACACTCCCTGAAACGGGATGCTGGCTATGTGGTGCCAGGGAAGGTGTGCTGCAACGTTGGATCGAACGACCTGGATACTTTTTTGCATTAAACTGAGAACTTTGGCCATGAGGTTCTCAGGCATCTCGAGCCTCGAGGCATGAAGCCTACGATGGATGCGTAGCATCAAGTTGCACTGTGCCAGTACAGATGGTGGTTCGGTATGTATCCGCTCCATGACGTTCACCAATGCTTTAACAAGCCGGTCCACACTTAGTTCGTTAGCCGGGTCCAGATCCTCTGAGTATGGCAGAAGATCCAGCAATTTCACTGTGTATTCTCCAGCTTGCGGGGTCGGTGGAGTATTGTCAATGTTAGGCAGAAACACACGACTCCGACCTAGGTCATATGGCATCTATGTGTTTAGGTGTTGTGCTATACCAACCACCCTTTTTCGAAGATGGATACTGACTGGGTCTTGAGATGTGATTAAGGCACTACTTCGGCTAGTTCTGTTCATCAGTCTTGCAGCATCGATGATGTGGAGAGCACTACAGCTTGCTAACCATGCCTCTTCTGGCTTTGCTGTAACCCGTAGGTATGCAGTGCGAAGCACCCACGCAGTAGCACTATGTGTTAATGGAATATCAGCACATGATGGGCCCAGCAGACGTTTAGCAAGTGAAGCGAATTTCGATTCAGTTTCCACGTCTTGGGTATTCGAAAACAGAAGTGCGAGGGCAGCGACACCAGTCAAAAGGGCTTCCAGAGTGTTGTATGGTTTTTGCTGGCTCCAATTGTTGAATAGACTCTGGAGCAGCATGTCCTTGTCAATGAAGCTACAACATGGGTGAAACTTTTCAAATAGATACTAGCCAGATGTCGCATCTCTGTTTCTGATAGAATATCTGTGAGAGCCTCTTGCTGTGCTGGCATCGCTGCTTGTCTTTCTCCGAGAAACAAGTTCTATGCGAGCATTCACATTGGAGAAGCACTCTGGTCAGATGATTCGAGTGTCATCGTAAGTAGGCGTGCAAAAGCCGCTCCAGAGTTGCTCTCGACGGATCGCAGGTATGCGGGTGAGTGCTGGTGGCCATTGCCTAATTCTTGCTGGTCATGATTCTCTAAGACTTGCTGCTGAAGTTACTGGATCGGCTGGACCGGCTGGTGACCATCTAAGTGTAGTGATGACGTTCCCGCAGCAGGTGTTGGGCTTGCTTCCTGTACTACTATGTTCCGGGGCCGAACTGCACGGTGTTGAACGATAGGAGCAGTCGTACCCATAACCGAGGCATATATTGCAAGGCCGTCTTCGATCGCGTTTTCTTTTGCACTCTCGACACGAATCACATACGATACGCAGTCGCTGGCGATGTCGCGGTCTATCTTCGACGTTCATTGCGTATGTCGATTTGAAAGGTTCGTAGTAGCATATCCTGCTATAATGTTTTTGTGTGCCAAGTAACGGAATAATCCCATTATCAGAACAGATGATGTCTGAAGATACAGTGGAGCGCACTGGCATTCGTACTCTGAACGTTTCTCCCACTAGTGATACTCAATTATATTAGCTAATCGGTGCGCAACGTCTGATCGATGAGATAACTGGACGCCAAGGCAGCACTCACGTGACAACGCGTGCCCTGGATCTTGGGTGCGCCGACAACAACACGTCCAACATCAACCCCGGCGCGAAGCAAACCTGCCCGGACTCTAGCCCAATCGCAGAAATGCTTGACATTGAAGATTTTGACGCCGTCTATCGTGGTCTCAACTACAATGAGGGCCTCGTACAAGAGATTCAGTCGTATCGAACTGCCCTTGGTGGGCGCACATTCTTCGAGCGGTTGCTAGTCCTCCTCCAGATCAAAGGTAAAGTTCGACACTGACTTACGCTGAGTAAACCCTGACCAGGTAATACAGGAAGCAAGCTGTACCCACCCAAATCTCCGCAACAACTCCAGGATCTCCATCAGCGCATCATCTCCGCCGAGACGACACTACACAACAAACATTGCCTAGTCTTCTATTTGCTTAAAGACCTGTCGCCGCAGCATCATGACACCACAGAGCTTTCGGAAGCCTTCGCAAAGGACGTGCATCTTGAGAAGCGGTTCTGGACATTTGTTGAAGGGCTGTGGTTTCTTGATCACCTCCAGTTTTCAACCGCGGTTGGGCACTTGACACATCCGAGCATAATACCGACATTTCCAGACGAGATTATGCACACTCTATTAACTGGGGGAGATAAGTCGAGCAGTCTGGGTATGGGAGGTGGCCCTAAAGATGATGTACTGGCACTTGCATATTACAACTGTGTTAAGCCGCCGCTGGAGGATGAAAAAACACGGGTCGAGTTCGCAAAATATCTTGCTGGTCGTAATGTCACCGACATGTACGATTGGATTCATAACAGGCCTGAGTTCGAACAGAAGCCGCTTCTCGAGATCCTCATCGAGGAGACACTGGACCACAATGCGTGGGCAGATCGTTCAGAACATGACGTGTACACAAGAGACGCAAAAGCCTACGAGCTAGTCGGCCTGCCTTTTAGTGAAGAAGAAGAGGAGTTCATTGAGAAATTTCTCACCGAGGGCAGGGGACGGACATTTCCGAACGCCCAAGATTTAGTGATGATGCGCAGAATCGCTACAGGAAAGCTGACAGATGTGGCTTCTGATGTAGCCACTCGTGGACGGAGATTGGATGGTGTGAACTGGGATGTATTGAAAGATGGTGTAAAGAAAGGTCTGGGGCCCAGGAAAGATGAAAAAGACTTCGTTGTCTGATATGGTCAACCTCCTGGGATATCCCAAACAGACCACTTGCATAGCGACCGGCGTTTAGGTACTCGCTCTTCGAAATAGAGCTAAATCTATCTTTGGTCATGCGTGTGCCTCGATCCAACTTTCCACGGACGAGCATGGCAGCTTCACGACACCCATATTTCTCCATTTTTGTGGGTTGAACTACATTCCTCGCCTTTGTGTGCCCAAGATTGAATATTGTGTCTTCGACAAGAGTGTGAGCAATGTACTCGAAAGGTGAACAGCTCTTCCAGCCCCATTCGCAAGTCATGACGGCTTCCAAAAAACCAGTGACAGCGTGTGTTGCCTCGTTGTATACTTGGAACGAAGTATTTGGGAAGCTCAGTCTTGCTTCAACAAAGATACTCGTGTGAACATTACGATCTTGGTCACATCCGATCCAATTCTCAGAACTACGAAAGGGGCAGACTTTCATGTTTTCTATCGTAAGACTGACGTATTAGAGTTTATGGAAACTGAGACAGTGGCGTCTATCTCCGAACCGTTGGTCATCTATCGGGCGTCATCGTAGGATAATGTTCACATGTTAGTGCGTTCACGTGATAGGGCGCCCGACACGTTGTTCCACTACAACCTTGGCCTCCTTTAAAACAATGAATGCCTCTGCACTCATAACCTTTGGGTTTTCCAACACAGAGTTGTGCATGTTTCTACTACCAAAAATAGTGAACTCTGTGATTCCTCCAATAGCCTTGACCTGCAAACAGCGACGGCTTGCATGTGCTGCCTTGGTGCATCTCTACATCTACGCGCACCCTTTCACAGCCATGACCACTCAATCACAAGACTCTGAATTCCCTACACTGGCCTTCGCTACACCAGTTGACTTCGAAGTATTTCTCGACCGCGAGCATACGACCGCACCAGGAATTTTCGTAAAACTTGCCAAAAAGAGCTCTGGCATACCCTCTATTACGGCAGTTGAAGCCGTCGAGGTTGCGTTATGCTATGGCTGGATTGATGGCCGTGCAAACTCCATCGACGATACTTGGTGGAAGATTCGCTATACACCTCGTCGTGCAAAAAGTATCTGGTCCAAGAAGAATGTAGGCACGGTAGCGCGCCTCATCGAAGAGGGCCGCATGCGACCTGCAGGGCTGGCTGCGGTCGACGCTGCAAAGACCGACGGGAGATGGGACCGCGCATATGCAGGCTCCGCCACAATAGTGGTACCTGATGATTTCAAGACCGCGCTCGCAAAGGTGCCAGCTGCTAAAACAGTTTGGGAGAGCATGAACAAGAGCGAGCAGTTCCCAACCCTATTAAGAATAGAGACAGGGACGCAGACAGGGAGGTCAAAACGGATAGATGCTATAATCCAAACACTCGCTACTGGCCGTCGCCCAGGTATTAGTACCATAGCCAAAGCGAGTCGGAAAACTACGTCCGGCGAAAGTCATCGTGTGCAAAAACCAAGCACCGACCGTAAGCCGAGAAGAGAAGGGCTCCGTAAACGAAAGGCTTAAAAGAGATACATAAATGAAAATTGGGAAGACTTGATACTTGGAGCCGCCAGATTATTTGCCGTACAGCTTCATAATTCTCCCTGTTCATGAACGGACATGCGTGTGAGAAATTTTGAAGATTTTTCACTATAGCACCACTCTGGCCAGGAAACATCACATCTATGGCGCTTTACCCATCCAGCACGCAATACCAGTAACAGTTAACTCAATTTGCTAAGTGAAAATAGACAACCGTTGGGAGATTTCTAATGCTCACGGCACCAAGTCGCGATGATGGGTGCTGGAGAATTCGAATGGAATGATTGGCTAAATTGTCTGCCCATTATGCGTATGATTGTTTTCAGGGAATCGAATTGGAACGATATTGACAATTCTTGTTTTCGAAGGTCATAATGTACTTGTCGACTCCTCTAATGTGTCTGCTAGTTTCAGTTTCCAAGGTTTATCGTAGAATGATAGTGCATTCTTATATGATATGCTGCGTAGTGCGTGTCATGGTAAGATGACGGAGACTAAGAGTCTTATAATAAGCTGTCTTCCAAATTTTAATAATATCAGTATAATGTACGTGTCGAGTTTACATAAAGAAATCTTTCATTCTGGTCAGGACGCTAATGGAATGATGAGACAGTCTACCCTGCGTTGTATTGAGAACGCAGTGCAACTTCACCACACATACGCATATGTCAGCTTGATTTCAAGATAGAGTCCACCATGATCTTTGCCATCACGAACACAAGTAGTCGATATCATGTTTAACGTGATTTCTTCATTTTTGTTATTCTATACACATTACACACTTCATAATTTCCCTAGCTATACTATACAGATGCATCATTGTGCATGGAAACCGCATCTCCATCTAAATCTTCTTCCTCAAAGAAGAAAATCCCCTTAATTGACTGGCTCGAGAGTAACAGTAACGTTGCCATGCTGGTGTTGGTCAATAGGGATGGCGCCGTTGAACAGAATCGTAGCATTGCCGGAGAATATTACACTAGAAAAACACGATGTCGGTATACAAAGCAAGCTGTGAAGGTTGGACTGGGGGGGAGGGTGTCTTACCCGTCTAGGGTGTGGTTAATCTTGATGAAAATGCCCTGCTCTTCGTTGATCTGGAGAGTCTATGACGCGTCGGAGCAGGGGAACCAGTCGCCGATGACCCAGTTCTTGGCAACATAGTTGACAACGGTGGGTTGGTCGATGCTGATCTGGTACAACGTTTGGTCATTGATCACGGTGTAAACAGCATTGAAGAGGGTGACGACTTGCTCGGCAGAGGCAAGGCCCGCAAAGAGAGTGGCAGCAGTGAACTTCATGTTTATGGTTTGGGTTGGGAGAGCGAAAGTATTGGACTTGGTTGGAATTTGATGGTTATATGGTTGGAGATGCTGCAGTATGGGGACTTTCTCGGAGGACGAAGGACTGCTCTTTTTATGTATCTTGCCTTCTATGCCCTCCCATGACAAGAGAAACAAGCATTCGTTTATTCTTGGCATTTGCGCGGCAAAATCTTGTGCTTCCAGTAGCCTCACGTAAGGTCGCATTTGGCGGTGCCTGCCGATGCGGAGATTTAGGTATGTAGCTGACATGAATTGAGCTATGTGGAACTAGTTTCCGCCATAGGTACCCTGAAAGCTATTTCTGTACGTTTTGCCCCGGCGTGCCTCGCTCAACAGGAAATAGTATGATCGAAGCCAATCAGTCCCGAGAGTGTGTTTGTTAGGTGTGTAATGTTTCTATGCAACGTGGATGATCATGCCAGGTAACTTTGTAGCAGTCGAGAATATTCGTGGCAACCTCCCGTAAACGTTTTACTGTGTAGAGCCGCTTTCCCATCTTGTATCATGGTGAACGGACCATCTCTTCTTTACTACCGGTCAGAAAATAGGAACTCTGACGATACCGTTACTTTGACTTTCAGCCACCAATGACTCTATCGCTGAAAAGACTTAATATATCATTCCGTCCTTATCCATAACCATGTAATGAAGAAAGTTAATAAAGGGTTCCTGAAATCGGATCTCAGACTGATCACGATCCTTGGTATTGACGTTCTGTTGGTCATACCGAGAAAGCTTGTTTTGCGGCGACTGAATTTAGACCAGCCCTTTCATGCATGTTTTCCAGGATCATGCGGAAGACCAGGCACGTCCCCTGGTATGTGAAGGGTCCACAATTGAGCCCCACGCGCGTAGAAGTCTACCTCCTTCATCCAGCCCGTTCATACACAACAGATGTCACGTGTAGCACTGAACCATGCCTTTTATGGCCAGTAAACAGCCAAACAGATGTTGTAAAGCTGTCTTTCTAATACACCATAAGTCATGGATGACCACACCGCGATTTTAGACGGGGGGACGTGGTTACTCCACCCAGGCTCACAGACAACACCTTGTGCGCTGTTTGTGTTCGTATATTCGTATATGTTACTCCACCAATCCTCTTCAGTTATTTGCCCAACCTTGTTCTACGTTCACGACTTTGACCACCCGCTTCCTTGGCCGCCTTTTTGCTAGTCTTTTCAACTCTCGAGCTTTCGTCGCATGTTCCAAAAGGTCGCAAAATCAGGTGTCGTTCCATAGCTTAGAAATGATACATTCGATGGTTTTAGTAAGAGGCTATATATCAGCTTGTGGACACTACTACTTGCGAAAAACATAAAATCAAAACATCATCACTGTAATACTCATACCTTCGTGAATTCAACTCGTTTCCATCACGTGAAGTCAGTCATTCGAACGCGCATGACGTTTTTCACAACCATCCAATCCTTCGTCCAATGATGCTCACACCACCGAGCGTAGCACTTACCCCAGTCCAGATGACCAGACTTCCATACTGCGTCCCATACAAGCCAAACCCACCAACGTTGCCTACTTTCATCAACGCCTCACTAACCGGGCCGCTGACCATGTTCCCGATACCTCGACCTAGCGACAGGAATGAAAACACCATGGAGCTTTCCATTTGTCCAGTATTTTGCTGAACTGTCCTCATGATTCCCGGCCAAGTATTCGCGAAACTCCCCGCAAACAGTCCATACATGAAGCAGAAGATAAGTAAAGGCGGCAACGAGGTGCTGAACCCCCAAATCAGGAAGATAGATATGACGGCTCCGATAGTGGAGATGAGAATGGCGGTTGTGACATGCGTGCGATCTACAATTGTTCCCATAGTGATTGACCCAATAACAGCAGCAACATTGATAAGAATGACAGGTAACGTAGACATGGTATTGTCGAACCCCAGAGCCTTGATGTAAGCCGGTAGGTAGATGGAAGGTATGAAGAAGCCAAGACCTTGCATGACGTTGCCAGACTGAAGGATCCAAAAAGATTTGCTTGACAAGAACGTAAGGATGATCTTTGCGCGGCTATTTGCGGGAACAGGGAGACGCGGTTTGAGGAAGTATGTCAAGGGAAGGGTAATCGTAAAGAGCGCAATCGCCCATACGCGTAACGCGGTCCGAAAGCCGTAACGGTTTAGGAGCCATTGTAACAGCAATGGGACAACTACGCCTCCCAGTCCTGTGCCGGACCACATTATACCGAATGCAAGGCCTTTCCTCCTTACGAACCATTCGTCGAGAAAAGTTATGGTGGGGCTGTATGCCACTGCTCCGCCGATGCCGTAAAGGATGCCTTGGGTGACGATGAGTTGCGGTACGGTGGTGCACAATGAGCTTAATGCGAGCGATATGCACATGAGAAATAGCCCACAAACCATTGTTGTTCTCTTGTATTGTGGCCACCGTATCAAGGATCCAAAGGTGAAGGGCAACGACATGTAAAGGATACCCATTGCGGAAGTGCCGACAGCGGGGATACCGGAAGCGCCAGAGAAGTTTTCAGACGTGCTATAGTATTCTTGAAAGATGCCGTATGACCAGGGAAAGCCTAGATAGTATTACTAAGATGTCGTATCAAGCTTTGACCACCAGTGCAAGGAAGGCGGCGGTATCCTTCTCTTAAAGAGAACTTACCCCAGACCATGATTTCGATTGCAAATGCCGCTGCTAAGAACAGCCAAGCGTCTTTTCCACCATCAGCTTGTGGCAGCAAGTGTTCGTTTCCTGACCCTTCGTTCCATCGTGAGCTTGGCTCGAGCTCTATCACAGACGAGTTATCCGCGGTCGCGGCTGCAGCCACAGAAGTTGTTTCAGATCTTGTGGCCATATTGAGGCGTTTTAGTCTAGTGTGTTCGAAGTTGTGATACAAAAAGCTTCAGTTAAGAGAAAGAGGTCTCTAAATACTATCAAGTAGCATATTACAAATCTCCCTAATATTGTTCTATTGAGTAGGTTTCTAAAATAAGCTTCGTCGGAACTAGAAATCATGCTCTCTGCAAGATGGCTAGTGGAGTAGTTGAGCTTAGCACCAAAATAGTAATTTGTTCCCGTACTCAAGAAGCGGGGTGACGTTGATGTGACCAATATGTCAGCATGGAAAGCCAATGCGTACTCATGGTCCGGGACCGGTGTCGGAATAAGATATGCAGCTCGAGTACTCCGAAGCGATGTCGAACACCGATTGCTCTGAGTTGATAATAAAGATTCTGAGGTTGAGACGCATGCGGTATGCGCAGCTACAGGATATTAGAACTTGGTACCTCAATCGGATCGTCACATAAATCCTGAGGCTAGTTGATGATGGATGTGGATTGGGAAATAGGGTTGATAGTGGCGCAAGTACTCTATTGGCCTGCAACTACAAGTATTCAACGAACCGAGTTGTCTGCGACAGAGCATCATAAAAGCAATGACTAATGCAAAATGTCACTAAATTTTATGTCACCATGCCCTCATAACTGCACCATTACAAATCATAAGCCATGTTCCTGATATGCGGTAATTGAACATCAAAAAGCTCGAGGCTATTCAGTATGAGACGTGGTAAACGACGCACCCATTGCGGAGGCGAAGACGATCGCCATGTAAAGATCAATTCGCAGGCAAATTCGTAGATGCGCTACATGTGTCTTCAACACTAATGCGCATCTGCCCGTCTATATATTTGGATAGAAGAAGAATAGAAGAAGTGTGGCCTGAAGAACGAAAAGTGGCCAATCTCCTAGAAGAAAACCACCGGATCAGCTTGCAGTTGGCTGAGCCCGGGCAATGAATCGTGTATGACAGTACAGAAGACGTCGTGTGATGCTGGTGGGTCGTCTTGCTTATCTGTCAAAGGTGTAAGGCGCACATTGCGCACCTGGTTCTTTGCTTCGGGACTCAGATGACGTATAAAGTCCAAAACAGGCAGATAGTTGAATGCATAAAAATGGAATTGGTTCTCGGAATAGAGGACTGAAAGGCATTCGTGATAAATAAGTCGGTTTGTTCGTAAGATGTCGAGAGTCAGGTGTGGGTCGGGATGGGGACGGCAGATCTTATTCCATTTTCGGCTGATGGACCTCGAGTCGCAATCGGTGTACAAGATGAAGCGTTTGTTTGATGATGGCAAGACATATCTGAAAATCTCTCTCCGGATTTCTGATGGAATGCGGAGTAATGGAGGGTAGTTGTCCAAAGGCGAGATAGTCTCTGGTATGGATAATTGCTTTTCTACAGACTCTTTTGAAGGACGTGCCATGCGCCGTAGGCGGATGTCGTCTGTGGATGTCGGTGTAGGCGCCATCTGTACACCGCGTTAGTACGACTAAAAGTGCGTCTACAACGCGACCGGACCTTTTTGGCAGATATCTTGGACGGCATGTTGGTACTACTGATGCTCACAAACAATGCCCCCAGGAGCAGGAGAGACAAAGGCAGTTCAGATCGCACTCATCAATCGAAATAGCGGTCACGAGGTCACAAGGGGCCGTTGATAATGTCACTATGGATCAGGGTAGCAAGAGTGCGTACACTGTAACGACGATGCAACACGGTAGCGGGGGCCTTGGAGACAGGTGACGGCGTAATTGTGGTACAATGCATGGAAGGGCAGTAGAAGGCTGAAGGTAGGCAGTGGAAGCCAGGCCACGCACGGTCCGGTTCTCTTGGCAAAAAGAGACGTGCCCTGGGAAAATTCATGGGACGCGTCTGCGGGGAACAAGATACAGGTGCGCATAGCTTGACCGTACCCCTCACATTGTACCGCCAGTTTTATTCCCCTTGCAAAGCCTTCTACGACTGCTCTTTGAGTTTTTGTGTTTTTCGCTTCCGTCAATATGTCTTTTGGCGGCCAAACACCCACTATTGTGGTGCTGCGGGAAGGTGGGTGCCTGTAAACTTTTCATACATGTGTCGCTAACAATTGCAGGTACCGATCAATCACAGGGTCGGGGGCAAGTTATTTCAAACATCAATGCCTGCCTTGCTGTACAGGCAACAATCAAGGGTACTCTGGGTCCCTACGGTGGTGACCTGCTTATGGTTGACGAGAATGGCCGACAAACAATCACCAACGACGGTGCCACAGTCATGAAGGTAGACAAACACTGTAAGCCCAATGCTAGAGCCTGACCTAATAGTGTACAGCTCCTCGACATCGTTCACCCCGCTGCCCGCGTCCTCACCGACATCGCACGATCGCAAGACGCCGAAGTTGGCGATGGTACCACGTCAGTCGTTGTGTTGGCAGGAGAGATTTTGAAGGAGATCAAGGACTTTGTTGAGCAAGGAGTCAGCAGCCAGATCATCATGAAGGGTCTGCGGAGAGCGTCACATCTCGCTGTCAACAAAATTATGGAGATCGCCGTGGACACAGCCGAGGGCAACCAACGGGATACACTCCAGAAGCTCGCTGCTACCGCCATGAGCAGCAAACTTATCCACAGGAATGCTGACTTCTTCACAAAGATGGTTGTGGACGCAGTGCTCTCGCTCGACCAGGAGGAGCTAAACGAGAAGCTTATTGGAATCAAGAAGATTACCGGTGGTGCACTCCAAGACTCCCTCTTTGTCAACGGTGTCGCATTCAAGAAGACCTTCTCGTACGCCGGTTTCGAGCAGCAACCGAAGAAATTCACCCAACCCAAGATCGTATGCCTGAACGTCGAACTCGAGCTGAAGAGCGAAAAGGACAACGCCGAGGTACGGGTGGAGCAAGTCTCGGAATACCAGGCGATTGTGGATGCGGAATGGCAAATTATCTACAACAAGATGGAGGCACTTTACAAGACGGGCGCCAAGGTCGTTCTGAGCAAGTTGCCTATCGGTGATTTGGCGACACAATATTTTGCGGACCGCGACATATTCTGTGCTGGACGAGTATCGGCCGATGACCTCGACCGCGTATGCCGAGCAACAGGCGCCAGCGTCCAGTCGACTTGCTCCGACATCCAGAGCAAGCATCTCGGAAGCTGTGAACTGTTTGAAGAGCGACAGATTGGTGGCGAGCGCTTCAATTTCTTTGAAGGCTGTCCCGAGGCCAAGACTTGCACACTGGTGCTCCGTGGTGGCGCAGAGCAGTTCATCGCCGAGGTTGAGCGAAGTTTGCACGACGCCATTATGATTGTCAAGCGTGCGATCAAGAACCGGAACATTGTTGCTGGAGGAGGTGCAGTCGAGATGGAGATTTCTTCCTACCTCCACAACTATGCCGACAGCAATATTCCCCACAAGCAGCAACCGATTATCAAGGCATTCGCAAAGGCTCTGGAAGTTATTCCCCGACAACTGTGCGACAATGCCGGTGTGGACGCGACGGATATTCTCAACCGACTACGCGTGGAACACAAGAAGGGCAACATCTGGGCCGGTGTCGACTTTACTACTGAGAGCATAGCGAACAACATGGAGCGGTTTGTGTGGGAGCCGAGCCTGGTCAAGATCAACGCTCTGCAGGCAGCAACGGAAGCAGCCTGCCTAATTCTGAGCGTTGACGAGACAATTAGTAAGATATTCGAGTGTTAAGTGGTGAAGAAACGGACACTAACAGGGATACAGAGAACCAAGAATCACAGCAGCCACAAGCACCCAACAAGCCACTTCCACCCGGTGCGGCACAAAGGGCGCTCGGCGGGGGCGGTCGAGGTCGTGGCCGTGGCATGCCCCGACGGTAAAGGGTTAAGGGAGCAGGGAGGCAATGTATATCAGGATAGAGGAATGCTGAAGGTGTGCGATTTGTGAAGCCCGGCTGTCTATGAATAATGCCTAAAGAAGACCACAAGATGACAAAATCTACATGATGAAATCCACCAGGAGCTTTTTCTAACAAGAGATGCCCGCTGGTGTTATTATGCTCTTTGTCTATTCTATCCAATGCAGTACAGTGCAGTGCAGCAAGAGGCATTCAGTGTCTACTAATAGGGTTTGATACCCTTTTCATCCCAGCTCATGCCATAACTCTTGACTCTACTAAAGTAGTAGGCGCGATCGTTCTTCAAGCCAAACTCTGCCCAATCATCCGTCAAGCGGTTATAGCTCCAGTAGCCCTGCCAGACAAGTCTGTTGATCTTTGCGTTCTTACCCGCACTACCGACGGTGAGGGCCATTCTATATGTGTATTTCGGTGTTGCACCAGGCGTCTCAATATGCAAAGTCCCTTCTTTTTCAGTCACCACATCTGAGGCCTCTTCACCAGGCGGCAAGGGGATTTCCGGGCCGCTGAGGTGCCAGCGGCCAAGTACGGCGTCTTTCATGGGGGCTGTAGGGAGATTATGATGGTTTTTGTGGAGGTGCTCAATGTACAGGTAGGGTATTACGTCTGGGGGTTCCGAGGTAGTCAGCAACGAGATGCAAGTTCCGTCGCGGAGGAAGCGTAGGTAGCGGAAATAGGTGACAATGTGGATGGGCGAGTTCCAGGTTGAGGTTGTGGGCTGGGCCTGGCCGGGGCGCGCATAGTTTACTGTGCTGATGTAGCACCCGTTGAAGCGGATGCGAGGGCGCTGGCGGAACAGCGTGTAGTAGCTGGGGTAGGGCGAGGGAACTAGGAGCTGGGTTAGCGCTACGGGAGAGGGGCTTGGGTCCGGAGTGAATTGTTCCGTATCGTCCGCGTCTGAGAGATTGAGGTTGGAGGTGCCGAGAATGATGCCTTCCTCGTCTTCGAGCGGTTTGCCATCAATACCACAGGTGTACGTGTAGTGCATGCCTGCAAAGCCGTACTCGTCACCCAAGGCCAGACGTTTCCAGACTCGGTCTTCGGTAAGCACCAAGTAGGCGAGGCGTTTGCATACTTGGGATAGGCGGACAAATGAGGCGAGATCCTGTACGGCGAGCTGCTCGAGAATCTCAACGACTATTTCCTCAGGGATATTAGCAATGGGGCATGGTGGTGCGGGGCTGAGATCAGTTGGCGGAGGCTCGCCAAGCATAGAGGTTTGTGAGTATCGGCTGATTAGGGTCTGCAGAGAAGAGGACAGGCCATGGAGGGAGTGGTGGGCGGTGTTTGGTACCGTGACCGAGGCACTGGAGGGATTTGGGTCCTGTGGTTTAGGTGCCGGTGCCGGTGCTGTTGATGACGATGAAGCAGCAGGTATTTGTTGTACTTGAGGCTTCTTGAAGTAGGATGGCGGATAATGTTTTGCTTTGTAAGCCTCCTGCACTCTAGAGTCGAGCTACAAATAGTCAGATATAAATTTGGAACGCAACAATCAACATTCAGCACACCTTGAAAGCCTTTCTATACAGATCTACGCTTTCACCCAGATTTCCTTGGCTCTCCTTTTCTACAGCCTTCTCATAATGCTCCAGGGCAGAGGTAGGTTCTTTGCCTTGCGCAAGAAGGGCAGCGGTCTGAGCCGGGGTTTCATCCAGCCTCCGGCCATGCTGCTTGTCGTCGAGATTGTAGTATACGTAAGATTGCACCTCATCGCCGCCCTCTAGACTCAATTTACGGGCGTGAGCGTGAGACTGAAGCTGTGTTGGATTGGCCTTGGTTGGACGGGGCTTGCTCGAGGATGCAACGGGCGCCTTAGCCTTTGAGCGGGCGGTGACTTCTTCTCTCCATTTCCGACGGAAGGATTCCAACTCGGCCTCGGTGTTTGTGTCGGTGTTTGTGGGTACGTTGTTAGGATCCATGGTGTACTTAGTTGGCTCCCGGGGCGTGGTGGGTAGCGGTTAGATACGGGATATCCGAAGTCGCACGTGGTCACGGGACTTGAAGTTACGGTGGATACGGAGGGCAGGTGTGTAGGAGGGCAGTACAGGATGTACGCAGGGGTTTACATATGTAAGGAATCTAGCAGCACAAGTGTACCAAGAGCCTGTATTTCAGCACGGCGCGGATCAAATGAAATAGTCCGGGAAAACAGCCGTGCAAGGGCGTTTGCTGGGAGAAGGGCGTTCGCAGACGTCGATGATACAATGACGGGCGCCACCCGATAGGTAGTGTACAAGACGGTAGGCTGGCCATCTGCATCTGATAAGCTCCGCGCCCTTTCGGCCTGTCTCCTGCGCCGGTTCGGCCTGCAAACCAATGAGCGTGCCGGGGGCGGGGCTCGGCCATGACGCGCCAAAAGCTTGCAGGTCCGATAATTCACTTTTGTTGCGTCAAAGCGTCCCCTCGCCATCGTCACCACTCGTAGGCCGCCATCACCGCACGAGACGATGCCCTCCACGCCCCTCGCCTGCTCCTGGAATCTCCAATCCTCCCCCAGTGCGGCTTCCGGCTAACACATCCCCTCTGCTGGGACAAGCACGCACTCCGCCACTCGCCCATTTTTCCATTCGATCAACAATTACTTGCTTATCAATTTCCACACTCAACACCCACCCGCCATCCTCACCACCACAATGGCTGCGGCCTCAGCGCGAGCCCACGAGGCCGGCGTCAACCCGCCCAGTGAAGTCTCGCTGGGCCAGAAGATGCTGTCTGCTGTATCCGGCAGTCTGCTCACTTCGTTGCTGGGTATGTCCTCTTTGCCCGCCTGTACATTAAGGTACTCGTCTCACAAGAATTCCTTCTAACTCTACCAGTAACACCCCTCGATGTCGTCCGCGTGAGGTTACAGTCACAAGAGACCGCTCCGAGCATCACTTCCTCACGACTCAGCGGAGCCACTGGCCCATCACTCACACAGTTTCGCGATCTGCCCCCCAACCTCGGCATATCGGCATGTTGTCGAGAAGTCTTTTGGGTCAACAACAAAGCACCCTTCTGCGTAGCAGGGCCCACAATGGCACCCATCAACCCCGCCGATTTGCACTGCGCCGTAGAAGAGGTAGAGCGGAGAACCATCAACAGCACATGGGACGGCCTGCGCAAGATTGCGCAGAACGAGGGGCCCCGCACACTCTGGCGGGGACTGTCTCCAACTCTGGTCATGACAGTTCCAGCAAACGTCATCTACTTTGCCGGATACGATTGGCTACGCACAGCCAGTGCATCACCGTTACGCCAGAACATATCCGATCCCTATATACCCCTCGTCGCTGGAGCCACCGCCCGCGTCCTTGCCGCCATCGCCGTCAGTCCCATTGAAATGTTTCGAACAAGAATGCAGGCCGCAAACCATCCGGCAACCGCTGCTGGACACTTTCGTGAGACATTGGATGGCCTCAGGAACATGGTCGCCAACCAAGGTGTCTTCAGCCTCTGGAGAGGACTCACTTTGACCCTTTGGCGCGACGTGCCCTTTTCCGCCATTTACTGGTGGGGTTATGAGACTACAAGGAATACTTTAACAGACCAAAGAGGAAGGAGAGCTGCAAGAGACGAAGGGTTCGAGTTCCGCATGGGCCGAGGCGAAGAAAGAGTACGAAGAAGAAGCCGATCAAGAAGCCAGGAAAACCACCGCGATACCCTGGTGGATAGCTTTGTTGCAGGTGCTACCTCGGGTGCAGTTGCGGCCTTTGTCACAACGCCTTTTGATGTGGGAAAGACACGGCAGCAAGTCGTGCGTCATATGGGAGACGGTGCGCGCGATGCCGCCAGAGCACGCCCAGAAGACCAGTCAATACCACGCTTCCTGACGCATATCTATCGCGAACAAGGTATGCCTGGCCTTTTCAAGGGCTGGACTGCACGTTGCTTGAAAATTGCCCCGGCTTGTGCCATCATGATCAGCTGCTACGAGTTCAGCAAGAAGATCGCCCTTGACATGAACGAACGACGAGAACAAGAATCCTGACACGCTTGAGCTTTGGGATATGCCATTGTCTACATCATTTGATGGCTCTTGTAATTACTTTTACGCATTGTGTATGATATTTTTCTTATAGCGGCGCATTGGGGATGGCGGAAAAAACCCACTCACGGTTGCATAATCGGCGTTTGCTGCAAAGGTGGGTGACTGGTTGCGAAAGGACTGGAAAAGTTCTTCTTCAGCTTGTCTTGGACATGCTTGTTGTATTATGAAATAGTCAATTAATAATTAAAACTCATGTTAACTTGGCTCCGCAGTGTCATCCCTCATCTTCAGCCCCTCTAAGAACCCCAGAAACGCTTGCTGACACTTTTCCGCCTGTGTTACAAATCTCATGCCCAGGTCCATCTATCGGTACCAAATGACTTCCTAGAACTGTGTCTGAGAGCCTCCATGTCCTGGACCTTGACAGCCGCACTCTGTGTCGGACTTAATATCAGTGTCGGCACCTTAATCTTCCCTAGCCACGGCCTCGGACCCAGTGTAGACAAAAACTCCGCATACTGCGCTAGCCCTTCACCATCGCTAACCTCCACTTGCCCCAAATACCACGGCAAATATGCACTATCTGAAATAGCAATCGTACCCGGTACTCGCGCCAACGCTTCCGTCCACCTGCGTGCCCCCAGGTGCCATCACGCAGTAGATCAATCCTTGTGATTGAAAGCAAACATCTGCAGCGCAGGCGGCGGTAGATGCATAGGTGGTGAGCATACAGTCAGACTGAGCAACCACTCTAGATGCCTTGCTGCGAGTATCTTACCCAACATTCCCGACGTTGATTCTCCCAGAAAATGCACTTTTTGCAACCCAAGTTGATCCAGCGTATCTATTATCTCCTCGATAATCGTATTGACATTGTATTCGTACTACTTGTCTTCTTCTCTTTTATTATTCTCAGCAATACTGTTTTCAGTTGATGTGACGGTTTGTTCTTGTTGTTGTTGGCTACGATAGCTCGAGTATCCGTGTCCTCGCAGATCTCGTCTTACAAAGCGGTAGTGCCGGGATAGCGCTGGGATCCAGTGGTACCAGAATGCAGAGTAGCGGCCGAATCCGTGCTAGATTAGGACTGTTTCGTGGGGTTTCCAGGAGTCCATGTAGTCGTTGAGGATGTAGTGGGATTTTTGGCTGTCGGGGTGGAGGTTGTGGGTTCGACGTGAGGAGGAGTGCTCAAGTGGCATTTTTTGTTGCTGGTATTGTTGATATTTGAGGAATACGGAGTTGGAGCCAAGATGGTAATGTAGGGAGAGTATTTTGATGATATTGAATAAACCTCGCACTGAATAACTAGTTGATTGAGATAACGAAACCCACACCAACTTCAAGTAAATGCCACGTAGAAATTGTGTTTAATTGCTGCTGACGCAATGGCGTAATTGCCGTATACACAATGGGGTCAGATTAGAGGACCCCTGCGTCCCTGCCGCAGCTTTGTGGGGCTGAGGCAATGCGGGGAAAACCCAGGGGAATGGTCTAACCCACGGGCAGATTGATGCAGCATCGCGATTCATTCGCAGAAGGGTAATAAGGAAGTGGTAGCTCCGGTGAAGTCGAGTGATCGAGAGAAGAATATGAATAGACTGTGTTTGACGTTAAAAAAACATGACAATTTATAGTTTGAAACAGTAGTCAAAATCGTTAGTATCTTCTACCATGGCTGTTTTTGATATTGTCGGAAATGTTTTTGCCAGTCCCTTGTACCTGAGAATTACCTTGATCACTACTATACCGATACTAATCTTTTAAGCGATATACTTCATCATCCTCCCAAACTATATCAAGGTACAAAACACGCCCTTTTTACACGCTTGACTGCGAAAACTAACCAACGACAACAACAGGAGGACCCACGACGCCACCATCTCCCCCCAGGACCCAAGGACCTCCCATTCATCGGGTACCTCCGTGATCTCGCCGACAACAACGCCATACACCACACGGTCATCAAATGGCGCGCGCAGTATGGCGATATCTTTTACACAAAGATCGGAGGCACAGATTACATCTGGCTGTCCTCACCTAATGTCGTCAAAGACCTCATGGGTCGAAAGTCCAGCATCTACTCCTCGCGCCCTCCCTCCCCCTTAGCCCAAGACGTTGCATCTGCGGGTCACCGCCAACTCTTCACGCCCTACAGCCCACGCTGGCGCAGTGTCCGCAAGCACAGCCACACCCTACTCAACCTAGCTACCAGCACAAACTACCAGGTTGTCCAGGACTTGGAAAGCAAAGTCTTACTCAAAGAATTACTCCACAATCCCAACGACTCCATGAAAATTAACCGCCGCTACTCCGTCAGCATCATCATGCGAGTCACATACGGGTACCGGATCCTTAGCTAGGATGACCCCCTTATCAAACGCACCTATAGCGTGCTGGATCGCTTCACAGGGATGACTTCACCGGGTGCATGGGCTATCGATTCTTTTTCCTCCCTAACGTGGGTCCCGCAGGCGTTAATGGGAAACTGGAGGTCCTGCGACCAGCGCGTCTTCGAGCAAGACAGTGCCGTATATCTTGGCCTGTGGAACAGACCCAAACAAGATACCGATGCTGGTGTAGCCAAAGACTGCTTCACCAAGACTTTTTACCTTAATGATCCGGCCAAAGCGGGTATTGATGATCTCGCTGCTGCATATACCTGCGGTGGTCTCATCGAGGCCGGGTCAGAAACTACGGGTACCACGCTGAACAAATTCATACTGTGTATGGTGTTGTTCCCCAAGGTGCAGAAACGGGTGCAGGAGGAGTTGGATCGTATGGTTGGCAGTAAGAGGTTGCCGCGGTGGGAAGACGAAGCAAATCTGCCATACGTAAAGAGTGTAATTAAAGGGGTGCTCAGGTAGCATCCTATCAATAAGTTTAAGATGTCGCATGCGACTAGTGAGGATGATTGGTATGAGGGCATGTTTATTCCCAAGGGGAGTGTAGTTGTGTTGAATTAGTAGTAAGTCATCTACCCACACACTTTCTACTTTCTATCGTTCCTCTTTTCTTGCGTACTTGCCACGGAGCTGATACAAATCGTTCAAATAGGGCTATCCATTATGATCCCAATGCATGGTCTAATTCGAGTGCTTTCGACCCTTCGGGCTACCTCAATCACACCGCATTTGCGGCACACTACATGAACACCGCCGACGCCTCTGAGCGCGACCACTTTACCTATGGCGCAGGTAGACGCGCATGCCCTGATGTTCATGTTGCTGAGCGCTCTCAATTCATCAACGTATCCTGCGCCCTGTGGAGCTTCAATCTATTGAAGAAAAAAGGCAAAGACGGTAATGAAGTTCCCGTCAATGCGAGTATGGAACCAGGCTTCTTCAGCGTGCCGCAGCGGTTAGAATGCGATATCCGTCCCAGAAGCGAGAAGCATGCTATCATCATGCGAGACGAAAGTAGGAGAGCGGAAGAGGAAGGGTTGGGTTTTTAAATGGAGAAATTGTTTCTTTTCCTTTTTAATCACGAGAGCGATTTTTATATTTTTTTCATATCTACAACGGAACCATGACTAATTTTAATACCCATTCCTCTTTGGTGGCTCCTTGTACCACTCATTCCAAATCTTATCGCTCTCAAGCCCAATCCATCGCTGACTTTCATTCACATAATCAACAGGCTGTCTGAAATAGATATTTTCCTGAGACAACTCGACCGCCTGTCCTGTCAACTTATCATCTTTCAAAAACGCATCAATAGCCTTGAGCACAGTCGACAACGGGGTAACATGTTCTTTTGGCCAGCATGCCGCTATTTCTGGAGGACAAAGATTCGTCAGGATAAAAGCCGGACATATAGCGTTGACGGTGATGTTTTCCTTGATGAAGTTTGGGGCAGAAGCCCGGACTAAGCCTATGACACCGTATTTGCTGGCTGTGTACTGGGGGCACTGTGGCATGAAGCTATTTTTCCCTTACTGTTAGCTCAACTCTATTTCTAAACATCTTTTCTTCTTGTAAGGGGATTACAGAGTATAAAGAATGAATACTTACTACAACCCCATCGAACTACTCGTAGCAACAAACCACCCCTTTCCCCCACCTGCCTCCTTACTCCTCCTCACATAATACTTGAACAGCCAAAGCCCCTGTATCACAGCCTCAAGATTCACATCTATAGTCTTTGTATTCAACTTCTTAACCAACCCCTCCTCATCCACCTCTTCCTTGTCCATGCCCTCAAAAATATTCTGCCGATCGTCGATTCCAGCGTTGGCATGGCAGAAATCAAGGCGGTTGCCGCCCCATTCGTAGGCGCGCTTGAAGAGCTGCGCTTGCGATTTGTATGATGATACGTCTGTTTGGTGGAAGAGGGCGTCTGCGCCCAGGGTGGAGGCGACGCGTTGGCCTGAGGTGGGATTTAGGTCGGCGATGACGACTTTGTAGCCTAGGGAGTGCAGGTGGGTTGCTGTTGCTAAGCCGATGCCTGAGCCGGCGCCTGTTACGATAGCTACGGGTTTGGACATTGTTGCTTTTGGGCACGGGTTGGAGGGGGTTTGTAGAATCTTACTGGTGGATATGGGGATACAGTGTGCACGATGTAATTCACCTAACGGAGTGTGTGTTTCAAGAAAAATTGCAGTGCAAAGAAAGGAGAATTCACGTAAGAGATTCTGCTAGTATACTAACTCTATTCCCAGCGAGTCTTGGGAATATTAAGAAAAGGGATTTGTCGGATAACATGTGCCGCCGCGACAAGTTATTCAGAGGCGTCCCATCAAAGCCCCACATCCGACGTCGCATCTTTGCCGGGCCCATAAGTTCTCCGGTTCTGCGAGTCCCTGTGGTTACTGGACGCGGGTACGGTGATGGAGTGACCCCACATGCAACCTGCTGGAATTGTCGTGGGGAACTTCGAGATACCCCTCACTGGACTACTTGAAACGTGCGGGGTGAGAGTGGTCAGGACGTAATCTTGTGGGACACCTCGCAAAGCATTTTACGCAGTATGAAAGGAACATTTACATTTTAGCAATGGTGTCTTTGGTTTTTTTAGTTATGCCGCATGATGCTTCTCAGCACCTGCCAGGTATTTTTCAGTACTACTACGCGGATGATTGGACCCTGGATTTATTTCAGTAAGTCAACTTCGAGAAGATACATTCAAAAACCTATTGTCTAACTTGGTAAAGTGTTAAGTATGTGGTTTCGTTGATTTTGGCATAGCGCCTTCTCACAACTCCCAAATCTTCGTCTAGCATTCGCGCACCATCAAGCGATTAGACTTGGTATGCTAATTTACCTATTAGTTCTACTTGGCCTTATCGTGGATTTTAATCCATGGCCTCCTATTCATTTGCCAGCGAGAAACAGATCCCACGCTCCACTCAGTTCATTTAAATCCACCTTTTCATCTCTTACCAATTTCTCCAATTTATTCTCCTCACAACCACCCTTGCCGTAAAGTCTTTTCATAACTATCTTCCCATGTTACACTTGCCTTTCCATTCACAAGCACTACAAATTCTTCTGCAAACCTCCTAGCCATCTCCTTCGCTTCATCGTCCATATGATCATTGAAGTTCTGGAACAAGAATGCCGCATCAAGCAAATGCATACTCTTTCCCTTGAACATCCCATCCAAATGATTTGCTTGATTGAATCTGTATGTCCAAGCTTTTCCCTTGAAGGCGCGCGCATTGTGTTGCGTAGGTGCATAATATGCGATGTCTGTAGCTAGGTCCACGATGGAATCTTTTGCTTCGTCGTCGGGTGTCGAAAAATTGATGCCGTATGTAGAAAGAACGATTTGAGCCGCCGATGCAGAAAGGGAGCGAGAGAAGGAGGAAATGAGAGCCGACGTGATATGTGGGAAGAGAGAAGATAGACCCATGGAGAAGAAAACCTTACCATCATGAGTACAAGAGCCGATGAAGAGTTCTTCGCAAAACGTATTGTTCAAAGGCGAGAAATTGTTGTTTTGCAAGTCCGCGAACGTCAGGGTTTAAGGAAGAATGTTGTTGTCCTGGAAAGGGATGAGGGGAACGTTCATGGGGTTTTTTTCGACAAGTTCTTTCGGACTGATGCTGAGAAAGCGGTTGGTTCTTTCTCGCGTTAAAGCGCTTTCGAGCCCTTGAGATTTTATAATGTTGTCATAAGATGCTTCGACAGTGGATGTAGATATTGGCTTAAGCATGAGCGGTGTCCCGGACATGCTGATCGCACGCTTGAAGAGTGGCTCTTCAGCACTCAGCTGATGCAACACCGACACTCACTTCACGTCAGTATGCGCTCCCTCACAAAGCCACTCACTCAGCAGAGAACGGAACGAGTGAACATCAGACTCACTAGCACCAGCACTCTCTCCAAATACCATAACATTGTTCTTACCCCCTCCAAAACTTCCAATGAATCTCTTCACCCATCTCAGCACGCACAGCTGATCCCTCAAGCTGTTATTCCCAGGATATCCCGCTCTTCTCAACTCCTCGCTCGTCAAGTTGTCCAGTATGCCTAGGCGAAAATTGGTATTGACCACGACAACAGGCATGTCCATTTCCACAGACATTTTGACCAGCCGACAAGGATCATATTGCGGCCAGTGTGCCCCACCCATGATAAAGCCACCACCATGAATAAAGACCATGACTGGCAGTGCTCCAAACACAGGAGTGTTAAAAGGAATAGTCACATTCAGATTCAAACACTCCGTGCCTGACATGGGCAAATCAAGACCGCCGCTAATATCACACTGTATCAGTGTGGATTGCTCAAAGGCGCAACCATCCATTGCAGGTGCGCGGGGCCTATTGTTCCAAAGCATTAGCTTTTCAAAGACTTGACCTGAAAATCTGCAGAAACGAGGAAGTTTAGAAAGAGGAGAAGCAAAATCCAACATACCCAAACTCTGTCGCGTCCACCTTTTCAGGCCCATACCCAATAACCAGTTCAGGAGACGCCATATGATCCCTCAAAGACGCATACTTGATACCTCGATACTGCACCACGCCATCTCTCCTCCAGCCCTCGAACGAACCAAAAGGTGTGTTACAGCTCATTTTATCGAATACAATCTCACAACGTATGCACACGTCGTAGAGGGGAAAAAAGGTAAAGTTCTATTCTCAATTCCACCTTCTCACCTCATCCATTATACAACTCGCACTCCTTCCTCCTAAATCCTACTAACCTCATTCTTCAGCCCTTCCAGTATTTTTCGCCTCTATCTCCCCCCCGCCCCATCCTCCGCCCCTCCCTCATCTCCCCCAACTTTCGCAAAACTGATCGCAACCTCGCTCTTCAACATAGCAAAAAATCCATCAAAGTCTCAATCAAGCTTCATCGTGCGTCTGAAGCTCAGACCCTCATCCTCCAGATCTAGATCCAAGCGGGTACTAGCGGTGCTCAGCCTCGCTCATATGCCGGAGGTCCGAATAAACGCTTGATCTTGCAAAATGGTATGTTTTTTGTGGTTGCCTAATTGGAGAATGGAGGAAGTAGCTGGGTGTGGCAGGTGAGGATGAAGTATGGACTCGGGGTTGGTGTGCAAGATCCACTTGTGCTGACTGAGCCACTTTGGGTTACATGAGTACAAGAAGAGTAGGGATGGGGGAGAATACTGGCATTCCTATTGGCTTCGTTCCATTTTACGAATATCAGCATATCATTTCCTCAGATCTGGAATCGTAATTTGGAAAAATGCACTTAGATTCGAACTTCCATGCTATTTACAACCCTAGCTCAAAACTTAGCCTCAACACTCTTTACAAGCTCCCCACCCAACCTCCTAACCTCATGCACAATCGCCTCTTTATTCACCCTAATCTCAGCCTTGTCCATTTTCCCTACAGGTACACCATTCCACCCAACCTTAATCTTCCAGCTTCTCTGGCCCGTAACAACCGGGTTCCACAGTCCAACAATTTTATTCAGACTCTCTGGATCCCAGAACCACAGCACCGCGTCGCCGTAGACTTCTGAGAGTTCCTCAGCAAAGAGTTGGGGGAGAGGAATTGGTGCGGGCAAGGGACTTGATGACTTTTGGAGGTCAAGGTTTTTGAATTGGGTGATGGGTTTGCGGGATTTGGATGATTTGAGGCTGTGTCTTGAGGAGATGGAAATTACGATGTCGAATTCTGATATGCTGGGGACGAAGAGGGTCTCTGGGCTTAGAGCATCGTATGCTCTGGATGTGTCTTTGTTGTTGCTGATATGCTTTAACAAACCATCTTCGTCTGCGCGAACAGCCTGTGTGGCTGTTTTGGCCAGAGCTGTTAAACGCGCAGCGACGACCTTTTGCGGCTTTGCTTTGTCTGTCCAAGTCGTGCCTTCCTCGTCGATGTTTGTAGCTGCAAAAAGTACGACGCGATTCATGGCGGGATCGATATGTCGCCATGCCTCGAAGCGTGTTCGTAAGCGGTCGAGATCTTCCGACTTCATGCCCTTCAAAGAAGTGTCTTCAAGATTTGCAGGATTAGCGGAGAAGGATGTCGAGAAATCCACGATCAAAGGGACATGGCGCCAGTCCCATCGACTGATCCACGACAAGGTTCGTAAGAAACCTGTTGTGGCTGTTGATGGTACAGGCCATGGCTGAGGCTGTAGGAATGTTCGTATAACAAATAGTTCAATGAGCTCGGGCGAAAAGTGCGGTGCGAGCAAATGTGACGCAAACCATTTCTTTGTCAATCGTATCGCTGGTGAAAGTGCCAAGAATCTGGTACAGAGCGTCTGCAATGCTTGCGAATGTTGGGGCGATTGGATGAATTCGCGCTTGTATAGTGCCAGAGAAGCGGCAGCAGACTCGCGTGATTGAGTGTCCAATGATTTGTCCTTGATCTGGCGTTCGAATAGCGTAGGCTCACGGTCATGGTAGATGCGAATGCGGAACGTGAAGCCCGTAGCCACTGTCACATCCAGAAATGCCTGGTTCTGAGCCGGTTGTGAGGGATTTTCCATGCCTACACGGGCAATATAGCCGGACTCCAGTTTATGTAGAAGCTCAGCCATTCGGAGGAGGAAAGCAATCTTAGTCCGCTGGATGGCGCACAAGTCGTCCGGCCAGCGCCCAGAGCCTTCGAATTGCAATACAACTGATGCTGGAGCATGGCCCTTAGTTGGAACGTCAACAGACGCATAGCGTAATTGTGGATCGGCAGCTCTTAGATGGCGAAGTTGCAGTGGTAGCTCTTCCAAGTCCCGAATGTCTTTTTCCATGGCACTAAACGCGTTCATAATGGGGAGAAAGGGCGCGGTCCCAGACTGTCCCTGCATACGACCTGCTGTTACAAGGTGGCCGAATGCATCAATTGTGAACCTGGCTTGCTCAGACGCCTGTGTACCATGGTGTCTGCCAAGTATATAGAGAACAAGTTGCTCTATAACGGACGCTGATGTGTCTTTGGCCGTCCAAACAACACTCTCCAGAATACTTCCGTCTTTGAAGCGCCTGAGCTCAGCTTTCTCACCCCAAAACTTGCGGAAGACAGCAGCCTCCTGTTTGTTTTCTGCTGGAGGTCCATGATCCACGGTGCGAGCGGCGTTGGCAGGATCTGTTTCGAAGCTGATAAGGATGCTCTTGCTTTGCTTCTCCTGAGGGCGCCTTGAGTATATTGACCAGCTTTCCTCCTCGGGCATAGTGAACGATACAGCGGTGATACGATCGGTCAGCGCACGGGTCAGGGTGCTGTGTATCTTTCGACAGGTTTCGCCAAGCTGCGAATCGTATTCTTCGCTTCCAGCTTCGAGGCCAAGCGAGGCAAGGGGAATCTTCAGTGTTGCATCATAGCGGTACTTGAGCAGTTCAGTCTTCAGAATGAAGGCTGCATCAAACTGATCGAATACAGAATCGCTCAACATGTCGACAGTAGACTTTGCTTCTGATTGCAGACGCTTGTACGACCAGGGCATCATCTTGAACAACACGTTCTGTCCCCGTGGTCCGTCAAAGACGACGGGGGCGGTCTCTGTCTTGGGGATAGTGATGTTGGATGCTTGGAAGATGAATGGCTTCTTCGTTAGATCTCCACGCGACAGAAACTGCAGCGTCGACTTGAATAGTTGATAACTGCTAAAACTTGAAGAGACTGACTGAGCACCTGTTCCAGCATTCGACTGAAGCAGAATAGCCATGATGGCAGCCCACTCAAAGTTTCCGAACCCTCCTTTGCGAATCTGACTGCCAAATCCGCGTTGCTTCAGCCAAATGCGCCCCAGTATGCATGCATCCTTGAAAGCTTCAGCCTTCGAGGCCGTGCCGTGCAAAAGCTTGAGGTATGATGTGATGTTTGCATCAGATTGCAGGCTGTTGTTGTAGAAAGGCGTCGCTGTGAGCGTTTTGCTCGACGTTTCATCCTCGCTACCTTTGGGTCGGACACAACTAGAGGTTGGTAAAAGCTTATTCTGGGCAAAAGTGTGTTCTGGGAGCGCCACCAGCACGTTGATCTGGCATTTTGAGCTAGAAAAATCGTCCGCATCGCCGTTGCCACTCGGTCGCACAACAAGGATAGGCTGAAGCTGATTCCCATTCAAACGGTCAAAGAACAGATCAAACTTGTGCTCTTTTGAGGCCTTGACTCCCGCCGTCAAGCAAGCCAGATAGTATGCGCGCTTGTAGAAGTATCGGTAGTTCAGATAGTCCTTGTCTTGGAACAGACTCTTCGGCATGGTCACGACAAGATCAATCGCAAACCTCTCTTCAGCTCGAGTTGCGGTTTTGAGAGGGTAGCTACCGGTTGCGTTTATGCTCGCAGGTCGTTCGTATTGCAGTTTGTATAAAGCGTCTTTCGGTGGGTGAGGGCTGGGGAAGGGAATGGCGACTCCAGCTGATTTGAGCGCCTTCTCGGCCTCAACAATCTATAATATTTTAGTATTTGCTGATGGTTTATACAAAGATCCTAACTTACTGAAAGTGGATCGTGGCTAGGAATCTGCTCGATTATAGTCTTGAGGGTTCGCATTGCATTCTCAGCGGGTACTTCCTTCTTGCCATACTTGAGTTTGACCTGTTCAAGCAGCTCGTCTACCTGAAGCTTGAAAATGTTTGATTTGAAGGACTCCGCAGTGTAGACGCTGTCCTGGAGACTAGGTGCTGGCCGCTTGGGTGGCTTTGGTGCGCTCGTGGCTTTGGTGCTTGGGTTCTGCTTCTTGCTTTCCTGAATGAGCTCCTCAGCTTCGGAGCTTTCTTCCTCTTCTTCGCTCATATTTTCATTTTCGTCGTCGTCGTCGCCATCCTCCATCTCTTGTGCGCCGTCCATGGAGAGGTCGTCGCTCTCATTGTACCCATCTTCAGCGTCGCTCCCATTCAAATCCGCACCGCTGTTAGTTTCGTCAAAGTCGGCAAAGCCCCTTTCGCTCTCTGCTTCCGAGTCGGTGTGCTTGAGTTTTCTTCGTTTAATTGCGGGCGGTGCCATTTTCGCGTGGTGGAGGTTGTCGCATGCGACGCGAAATTTCTCTGGAACTTTTCCCGCGGGTGTGCTTTATCGATAAGCAGGGATGTAGCATGTCATGCCTGGGTGCTACGTACTAGGGTCAGTCATGACAGCTAATGCGCGTTTCTGTATGTATGACCCCCTCACTCAGACTCGGTGAGGGGAACAGCTTGCCACGATATAAACTTTAGTTTTGTTTTCTTGAGTGGTCATCACGGCACTCTAATACATTCATATAATTCTATTCCTTCTGTGCGAATACGCCTGCCTAATCGTTCACTCTTTGCTGCCTTCCATCTTTGTATCACTACCCACAGTGCCTTTCCTAACAAACTTATCCGCGCTTGCGGTCCGTTCTTCTTCACCAGGTCTGCGCGTAGCCACACCAAGCAGAACTTTCAGCATGGCCTGGCGAAGCTCTGGTGACACTAATGAGGCTCTCGTCACCAATCTTGCGAGCAACAAGCTCATCAAGTCTGATAGGGTCAAGGACGCAATGTCAAAGGTAGGAAGCTTCAACACCACAGGTAAGGCGGCAATAGATGAAGATGCATAGGTTGATCGCGCGCACTATGCCCCATCCTCGCCCTACGAAGACTCGCCCCAGCCCATCGGCCACCGTGCGACCATCTCTGCCCCGCACATGCATGCCTCGGCCTGCGAATCGCTCCTCGACTATCTCAAGCCTGGATCCAAGGTCTTGGATGTTGGCTCAGGCTCAGGCTACCTAACTGCAGTCCTCGCCAACCTTGTCGCACCCAACGGAACGGTAATTGGCATTGATCACATTCAGCCCTTGAACGATCTGGCAATAGCCAACGTGTCCAAGTCGGACCAAGGCCGGAGGATGTTAGAGTCGGGACAGGTCAAGTTTGTTACTGGAGACGGACGAAAAGGTTGGGCCGAGGGTGCACCATACGATGCTATTCATGTTGGCGCTGCGGCTGCCGAGCACCATCAGGTCCTGACCGACCAGCTCAAAGCACCAGGGCGCTTGTTCGTGCCCGTCGCAGAAGGCTGGGCGCAATATATCTGGGTAATTGACAAGCGAGCGGACGGAAGCCTCGAGCGCCAGAAGTTATATGGTGTGCAGTACGTGCCTTTGACGGATGCGCCTGCGTAAGTTGGTCAAAAAGGAAGTTTCAACAACAAATCCGAGAGGACAGAGGCTTGAGTCTGTACGTCCAGGGCGTGTGAGCCACCCTACGATCAATCCATTTGTACCATTACTGTGTCACCAATCCCTCAAACAGCTCGTCTCTTTGCTTTCGCACCTCATCAAGTTTGACCTCTAACTTCCCGACCTCTTTCCTTGCAGCCTCTTTATCAGTAGGCAATCCAGCAAACTCTGCGACCTTCCTCTCTATACATTCTACCTTCTCTCGAAGCCCATCTAGGGCTTTCTGTTGCTCCAACATGTTATTTATAGCCTCTGCAGACGCAATGTTCTTGGAACCTGGTGTCATGCTGCGTGACTGTGATGACTGGAGGGACGACAACTTGTCCTCGTATTCTCGTATCTTGGTGCGAAGGTGCTTGACTTGACGTGTTTGCTCAGTGGTCTGGCGTTGGAGATTTGTGGGGGTTGTGAAAGCAGGATTCGTCTGGAGCTCGTGCAGTTGCGTCCGAAGCAGAGATTGTTGCTTGTCAACGTAGCCTTGCAGCGTCGCGATGTGTGCGAGCTGGTTGGTGAGATTCTGCGAGGTGATCGTGTTGTAGATGAGAGCGTGCGCGATCGACTCGGGGTTCGCAGTGGGTGTATTGAGAGTGACTGCTGTTGACGCCAACGCATCAAGCGCCTGTTCGCCCTCGGGTGTGAGACTGGCTCTCAGCCTAGACAATATACGCTCGTCGTCATCGTTTCTTTGGACCTACCGTTGTGAGCAGCGTGCTCGGGGCATGGTAGCTGAAGCGGACCTGTAGCTCTCATACCTCATCCAGCTCGCGGAGCGCCTCTCTCTCTACTCGTTCGAATACGGCCCTCTCTTCATCGGCCCTTTCGTTGGCTACTGACAGCTCACGCAGCACCTTGAGTGTTTCGTCATTGCGCTCAAATGTCGGCACCGTGCGCCCAGCATACTTGTACGACAGCCACGAGTCAATCTGCGCCCAGTCCTGGGCTTGCGCGCGTTGCTGGCGCGCCTTTGAGGGCGAGAAGAGGTCCGAGGGTGTGAGCGAATCCATGACTGTGTATAGAAAGTGGTGCGGCCTGTGTTGGCGGTGCTGAGTGTATTCAAGCTGTGCTAGACTAAACCCCCTGGTGAGCACTCGCAACTCCAAGGTGGGGCTAGGATGAGCGTGTACTACGTAGCAGTTGAGGTGCACAAAGCGGATGTACCGACACTCCGAAACGCGGACAGAGACTCGGAGAAACTGATTGTTTGCATTATCGATAACCTTATTTTCAAGTGCCGAAGTCGGAGCTAATCGGCTTTTGGTATAATCTCTTGGGTGACTGGACTCATTGCCCCGTACATATCAGATTTGCCTTCCGTCGTCTAGTTTTACACGACTCTCTCATTGTTCTTGACACACTCGAAAATGTCGCCCATGTTACTCGAAAACGACGTCGAAGTCGGCGAGAGTCTTCCGCCGGCAACCGAGCACGTGCGTGTACCTTTCGTTACCCAACGCTGCTCTTTGATCTAACATGTGATAGGCAGTGAGTGTCTCGCTGCCAACATGGCGGGCGAATGTAGGTTATGAGGAAGGTGAAGAATGGGTTCTCAGCAAGATGAAGACGGGATACCCGAGGTAGGTGGTGGCGAGACACAGCAATCATATAATTAACCACAGAAAGATTCTTCATTCACAAAAGCATACAAGCATTTGCGGCAGCAATTACCGAGAAATATAGTCATGGGGACGAGAGTGCCATGTTATTTCCAACACATTCCACCGCATCGAGATGCCAGGAGTTCATTTTTCAACAAGTGCCTGATCTGGATGTATCGCAAGTCAGGATTCTTGACTTCCTACCAACGGGTGAGAAGGCGAGGTCAAAAGAATTCGATGTCATATCTCCTAGAGTATCTGCCGTGCTCTTTCCAAAAGATCGCTTCAGCACAGCAAAGGCTTTCTGGCAACATTCTGGTGACGGTATATCGAGCCGGAGAGCAGAGTTCTGCGCCCAATTATTCAGGGAAGGTACCCTAGTAGAAGCCTCAACACTCAACGAACCACTGAGGGCACCCAAAGGTCCCCGGCGGTACCAAAAGAACACGTCAGTCGACCTCGCTTCTTCGGCTGATTCCGCAAATGGCAACGGAGAAGTGCAGGATCCAACTCGGTTTGTAGAAGAGCGATTCGGACGCAACCTGGACCTCTCCAAGACCAAGAAAGCCAAGCTGGCAGTTCGAAGACGTATTGCAGGTTCCCTCACCGCAGATGTCGAACTGGCTGAAGCGATGAGCATGGATCAAGATGCTGCAAGGACTAGACCAGTCGCAGATTTCTCAGAAGACGATGTCTATCTGTATCCAACCGGAATGAGCGCAATCTTCAACTCTCATCGAAACCTACTAAGGGCAAAAGGTTCCAGAAAAGCCATTGTTTACGGATTTCCTTACATCGACACACTCAAGATTACGGAAAAGTTTGGCCCGGGTTCTCAATTCTACGGCTTTGGCTCCTCGGAAGAACTAGACGATCTGGAACAGCGATTGGAGGGCGGCGAGAGGTTTCTAGCTCTGTTCACAGAGTTTCCCGGAAATCCTCTTTTGACGTCGCCTGATCTTGAGCGGATACGCAGGTTAGCCGACAAGTATGATTTCTGCGTTGTTGTAGATGAGACAATTGGAAATTTCATCAATGTCAATGTGTTGCAGTTTGCAGACGTTGTAGTCAGCAGTTTGACCAAAGTTTTCAGTGGAGACTGTAATGTCATGGGTGGAGGGTTAGTACAGGCAAACTCCTGTTGGCAACGAATATCAGCTGACATATCACAGCCTTGTGCTCAACCCAAAAGCGAAAAACTACACTCTCCTCAAACGCACCTGGGAGGAGGACTACGAAGATAACCATTGGGCTGAAGACAGCATTTTCCTCGAGCGCAACAGCCGAGATTTCGTCTCGAGAATCGACCGTATCAATGCTAATGCAGAGGCAATCTGTGATGTGCTAAGCTCGCATCCGCGTGGTAAGCTTTGTCTTGTTCGACTGTGTTTCATCTGAGTCGCTCTAACGTCAAGCAACATAGTCAAACAAGTAAACTATCCCAAAACATCGCCTTCGCGCCCCTACTACGATAGATGCCGTAATCCCACTGGCGGTTATGGCGGTCTGCTTTCTGCAACATTCCACACCAGAGCCGACGCCATTGCCTTTTTCGACAATCTCGACACTGTCAAGGGACCCAGCTTGGGCACAAACTTTACGCTTAGCTCGCCATATGTGATTCTTGCACACTACGGGGAGTTGGATTGGGTAAGTGTTCCGAATCTCGATGAAGTGTGTCGGACTTGCTGCTAACAAGTTTGCCATAGTGTGCCAAATGGGGTGTGGAAGCAGATCTTATTCGTTTCAGTGTGGGATTGGAAGAAACGAGTAAGTTGGTGGATACGTTCAAGAGGGCGTTGGCAGCTTTGCCGGCGTAGGCAGCTGGAGAGACGAAACAGTAGGTTGCTAGTCATGGTAACTGACGAGTAGATGTCCAATCAAATCTCGTAGTTTTTCGTGATATCTTGATTGGTAGAATGATTGGCGATGGGTCTAGCTCGTACTTGGTCTTTGTTTTCCTTGTTTATTCAAACGTGGAATGACGAGGCGGAAAAGGAGATTGAGTAGCGATGTTCTTGTGCACACGGGGCCTATCATGAGTGGGGTATTGCTTTTTCAGATGGATAATAGCTCTCTACATACTTGGTATCAAGCTGTAAAGAGATGGCCTGCAGACACGTCGGCGCGGAAAACTAAAACTCGATGAATGTCTGAGTCGGACGCATTCTTCCTGGCAGCAAGCAACGCTATGCAAGACATCTGCGGGGACGGACTGAAAGTGTCGGTACAAGAGTGGGGGTTCGGCGTTCATTTGTAATAACGGCTGGATGCCTTATCGTGGGACCAGTTGCGAAGTGTCAGATACGTAGTTGGGCCGTCTCAGCTGCCATGGGACCGATGACTTCTTCGGCGGCCGCATGGCACTAGGATCGGTAGAACATGATGTAACACGGTGATGATACTGTCGACTCTGCAACGCGCCTTGGTATCCGTGAAGTTGGTTGTCAATAAGCAGCATGGGCGTAAGTACGTAGCGTGACGCTCGCGCGCTCGTCATGGTGATGGCATATGGTGTTGAGCGGGCTTGGTTGTAATGAACTAGTCACTTGGGTATGGTGGTACATACATAAGCAGACGAGATGAATGGGCCATGGAGGTCGGGGCAAAGGAGCGCGCCTATCGTAGGGTCCCCGTGTGTACTTACTACTGGAAACTTGGGAAGCTTGGAGATCGGTGTAAATTGAGCCCGCTGGCGTGGTCCGACTCATGGCCAGCTCGGCTCGAGTCGTCGTCCAAGTCAGGTCTGGTGCAGTGGCCCCGCTGTTTTGCGGCGTCGACACGGTGCAGTGGCTGGATTGATGTGGTGGTTGTTTTGGGGGGGGGTCATCACGGCCACAACAGTCGCGCCACTGGGATGCAGAGCGTCTTGGCATTGGCATTAGTGCCGCCCGGCAGTCTCCGCGCGGCTGTCGTTGCGACTCTCGTCCCAGAGTCACAACCAGCGATGCGTCTTCGAACATGTACACACATCCACATATCCACACATACCCACATATTCACATGCTCATACACACATATGCATACATACATATACACATACAACGCCTAGGCGCCGTGGCGACGTCAGACCCCGGGCCTCAGCTGGATGCGGTGGGGTCGCCAAAAGACGATGGACCCCAAGCATGCGAAACAGGGCATTTGCAGTGCAGCCCAACATCCACGCATTCGGCCATGGTGGGTGGGAGGGACCGCGGGCTGCCCTGGATACATAAATCCCCATGTACTGGGAGAAGTCATATGCCCGAAGGCGTGCCGACCGCCTGCCGGTGCTAGTAACGGCACCGCTTCCGAATGACAACGGGCCGCTTGGGCGACGCACGCTCTCGGACCATAGTTGTAGTAGCAAGCCAAACATAGAAACCCTCTACGCACAAACACTCGCCGCCTGGGGGCCACGCTGAGGATAGGTAACAGGCGCCCTTTGTGGCGGTGCCAGGGCTCCGTACCCCAAAGGCCTCGACGGCACCAGCTATGTCCTCACACGCCATGTTCCTGTCCAGGCCGTCCAGGCCGAAATCACTCGTCCACAGCTACTTTCCGTCTTGTACACCTCCGGCCCACCCGGGCCTGACGCAGAGAGATTGGATAGGCCACGCCGTCCAGAAGGGCCAGACTCGACACGGTATGGCTCTTTGTCTCGAGCGGGAAACCACAAACGCCACCAACCCTCGACATGGCCGCTCAGGGCGTTCGTCAGTGCTCGCATAACTTCCCCTCCCAGTGCCGTATACAGACATGCCAATCGTCCCCAGTGGGGGGTGGCATCCGACTCTTCTCAGCGAATGGCCATCGAAAACAGGTTGACGCTCTGGATCATGACCACAATCTAGTCCTCACTGAGCAGGGCAAGCATGCCTGCCATCACCCCACTTGAGGCAATCGCGCAATACTTACTGATGTGTGGATACCCCCGGCCTACACCAGGTATTGCGGGTGCATGTTCTGTGGCTAGTCAACGGCCGGAGGGCTAGCACTGTCAAAGACCGGGCTGCGCATCCTTCGAGGCTCCAATCAGTCCCCCAGCCGCAAAGCCGGGAAAAGCGCTCTGCCTCTGTTGGGTCATGAAGCTCAGATACCGTGTTCCTGTATTTCCAGGCATCCCCCATGCAACAAAGCACACCACTCGTCCATGCTCCAACACCAGGGTTTCAATGGCAATTCTACCTTGGTGTAAATTTACCATAAGGCTCGTATAATCCCACACGACGAGCTCTGTCCACGCACGCAACCGTACGTCTTACCCCCTTCTGGCGCCTTTCACGTCCGATGGTGCCTGTCTGCTGTTGAACATGACCTATTGGTCTTCCAACCCATATCAACCCAAGACGACGACCATCTCACGAAGACTTAGGGACCGTGCCAACCAGCATTTGTCTATTCAGCCACCAGAAATTCCACAAATAAGAGGGCCTTATTCGTGCCGTGCCGCAACCTTGCAAACGCCCCGCCACAATCCCATTGATTATCAGACGCCCGGTTCGCACCCGCCTTCGCTAGCTTGGAATACCTCACACATTCTCGACGACACCTCACACAATCGCTCTTCTCAGCCAACTTCCTCTGCCCAGGATCGATTCTTGGACTCCACGAGCACGCAAACCACACACTTCTCTCTCCACGAATCTCATCAAGGCCCAGACTCGACAGTCGTGCCTACTGCTAGTAACCAGATAGTCCGTACTGATCATATTCTGCCAACACAAAGTCGACAAAATCCATCGTCGCCGTTATTGTCTACATCCACCGGGCACTCCCTGCAACTTCAATCACTGGCAGACTTTGAGCAGCCGCACGAGCCAATCCTCGAGTCACAAGATATGAGGTACGAGACCCCGCCGACTGTTGTGATTGAACAGCATCTCATGTACACAGCACCTTGGGCTTCATGATGCCTTCTTCGCAATATGGTATGGGCCATTACGGTTCTTCCCAAACATCCTACGCGCCTGGCTACCCACCGCCCCAACCCTATGGAGAGCCAAGGGCTTCGGCGCCAGGCCCATATGGCCCACCTTACTCTTCCAGTCCAGCCCCAAATGAAAGTCAACAAAGAAGAAGCGAACAGCACGCAGTCCAACCGCCCTACCCACCTCAGCACCCCTCACTTCCGCGAAGCCCATATGAGCAACACTCATCAGATCCCATGCGAGCCAATACAGCCTCTATGGGTCCCACCGCGCATCCCTACACTTACTCCACCTCACATGGTACCATCTCCAACCAGCCGCTGGGGGGCAATGCCTACCCTCCGTAAGTTTGTTAAGTGCATCAAGTACGCTTTCTACTAACAGGAGATAGACCACAGCTTTACCCTCCCAGCTCCTATGCCGTTAGTGACTATCATCCATTACCGACTATGTATCCACCAACCAACACAGCGCCTGCTACATACGCAACATATGACTCAGCACCGAGCGCTCCAGTTTCTAATGCGCCAATCCCTGCACTCTCTTCGTCGCCAAGCACGCAAGGCAACCCAGTAATGCCGCGAGTTATTAACTCACGACCGAAACCTCAATGCTGGGAGCATGGATGCAATGGACGACAATTTTCTACATTCAGTAATCTGCTGCGGCACCAGCGAGAAAAGTCCGGAACTGCCTCCAAGAGCACCTGCCCCCGATGCGGGGCTGAGTTTACCCGCACTACTGCAAGAAACGGACACATGGCGCATGACAAATGCAAGCCACGCCGGCCATCAGAAGCAACCGGATAGACGGGGGTCTTTGCCTCAACGTTCGATTTGTCTAGGCATCTCCAGCTTGCTGCAAGCAGCCATGAGGCGCAAACGTAGTCGGCGCAATCCCGATATCATCAGATGCCGGAACACGGATTATCAATGCCTCGAAGCGGAGATGTGTATCAGTACGCTAACGCGCAAGGGAAGCTCCCAATGTTCTGTGAAGAAGCTAGCTGGCCGAGTGAGAGGCACTCGGGAAGACAAGGCATTGGGCCTTGTCAACCGCAATTCCAGCCTTGCGCGTGCGGTTTTCTCATTGTGCATCCTCGAGTTGTGGGGGAAGGGGGGGATTTACTGATCTAACAGGAGCATCAACAGGCGTTATATATCAAGCGTTCAGCGACCAGCAATGCATATGGGTTTATATTTCTTGTAAACCACAGTTTATCATCATGTTTTTGGTTCTTATGATATCATGTACGTGGAATTTAGATGGGACACAATTGGGGACAAGGGGACAAGGGGATGTCGAGTCTAGAATGTCTACATTCTTTCGCACAATGGCTCACACAAGCACCATGTTGGGTCGAATTCCTGGCATCGCGTGGCGGGGAAGACGGCCCTCGGGGAAGTAGAGTGGCCGCATGTCCGCTGAGAGATCGCAGCGGGAGGATTTTTTGCAGGAACCAGCAAAGCAGGAACACGGAACACTTGCTGCTTGGGGATTCTTCCCCTGCCCCCCATGGATCAACCCGGCTATTTGGTTCTTAAAAACACATCTATGCTGCTGACACAGTCTACCATCTCAGCCCAGGGTCTGCAAAAGGAGCTTGTGCCAAAAAAAAACGCACCGTCGACGCTAAACCGACATAGCAAAAATTTAGGCAATGCCGAGGTATAGACTTATTCAGCGACTGAATTACCGTCGAGTAGACTCGAAAAGCGCGAATTCGCTTGGACGTAATTTCAAGGGCATGCGCACCAACAATTCCAGACTCATTTTCACACTGCATTACATTAGCCAAGGCCAGGCGGGCGAGGCTGTCGACCAAAAGGCCGCACGGCCCCTCTGTCAGATTCGAGTAACGATCAGACGAGCGGGCCGTTGTCGCCACGACTTGAGGGCGGGAGAGGCCTCGTACAGGAGCAGCGCATCCATCGCCCAGGCGAGCGGCCAGCCGTGAAGCGATGACGGCGAGGGTTCCAATCAGGCGCAGCACGTTTTTCTTCTGACTGTATCCGGAGCCTCCTAGAGTCAGCAACCATGGCATGCGCGACTACCGTGCGCAAGTGAACCATGCCGTTGGGACATGAGCATCTCTGCAGTGCCGCCATCCGTTGGTTGTACATACATACTGTATGCAATATTCCCTGGGCTGGTCGTCGCCCTGTTCGTCACCGGGCAGCGGGACAATACTTACTAGAACTAACTGCCTTAAACGTCGTCCTTGTCTCGGAAGCCGTTAGCCGCGTTGCGTGGGTGGCTATCGGGGGTTGCGGGCTGGCAGTTGCAACATCAAATCTACCGCAGCATGGCGTACATAAATGCATGCATAGGTGGAGAGCACCGATGACGCGGGCATTTCCGGTCTGACACACAACTTGAGTGGTACATAGTTCAGCGTCGCTCGACGCCAGTTGCGTCGACACGGTGATTGAAGCTTCAGCGTGCATGCTGCCAAGACCGTCACTGCAGCTGAAGACCGCGCCTCGCGGTTGAGTCTCGAATAGGAATCTGCGAACAGATATGGTCGCTGTAGCGGCGCTCATTGGCCATCAGGCGAAGTTACGAGGGCGGACCGCAGTACTACATCCAGGAGCCGATGGCAGCTATCTCGACTGGCGCAAGACTTCTTCTCTCCTACACAGCAAACCGGACGGCTACCCTGCAGATTCTCAGGGCCTCCATCGGAACCAGAGCCTCGGAATCCACCCCTTGGTTATGCGCGCTTGAGTGCTGTGCGCAATAGTAGTTTCCGATTGTTAACTACTCGGGATCTCGGTCCAGGTGGTTCAGGCTTGATATTGAACAGACGCGCCGAGGGAGAGGGGTCTTGGCTATTTTCCACCCACTCTGGCCCCACCGCAACATGCTGACCCGAGTCCTCTGCTGACGTGTGGACTTTAAGGCGAGAAGCGTTGCAAGGGTCAAGCCGGCGGGGGAGCGGCTGCGCGGGAAGGATGACAGTCACTTGATCCCTCGACCCAAGCTCCCGCAGAGAAAGAGAGAGACAGACAGACATGGCGCGAAGAGAGTTAGTTACCCGACAGACGACATGTATCATCAGGCGAAGAAAGAGTTCCCACACTCGGATATGAGACCTCTGGCGGGCTGAACAAGCGCGGTAAAATCGCCGGACATTATCCGGTAGCCGGTTATGACGTTAAAATACAGCATGTGATTGACAAGTTTGATAGAAGGGGGCCCTGGTGATATTGCGACCAAGCTCCGCCGTTGTGCAGAGACCGAGAGTGCCGCGACCCAGATATCTTACTGCCCACTTTTTTCCTTTCTTGCGCACACCCAGCGAATGGCGCAAAACAGTCGTCCATGGGATGTTTTTTTTCTCATTGCCGGACTATGCACCGTGTCAGGGGGTAATCGCCGACGGCACAGTAAGTAGCAACTCTTGTCGACTTGGCCCATCTCAAAACGTCTGAGTCGTATGTTCTAGAGTCGTATGGTCGGTCGCCTGAAGGAGGCCCCACATTACGATGGCCTTGATTGTTCGCTCTGATACGAAAGAAAATGCACATGGTGCGGCCAAGAAGTGATGGATATTCGCTACGTCTGTATCATACGATCTTGACCGAGCGACGGTATCACAGTAAGTATGTGCATGCGTGCGTTAAGTATATCCTAGGGGGGAGTCGGGACAGGTGGGGGCCAGCCTCATCTCGTGTTAAGCGCCTTGACAAGGTGATACAGACGCGCAAAGGGCGCCGGGAATCTCTCCAGAACCGAACTGGATGTGCATCTCTGGGACTCCGCGCCACAGGTGATATACACTAGGGTAGAGAAGCCTGTGAAGCTCATTATAGGCGACCCGTTCCCTGGCGGAGACTTGACACGGTCACTGCAGCCAGACCATGACGGCGATTGAATCGCCAATAACTGACTTGCATACTCGCTCGCGTGGTAACCCATCGCGCGAGGGAGCAATGGCCCGAGTATACAACCCATGTGGTGACCTCGTGGGCGGCGCACGAGGCTTACCTGCATGTTCCCTGGTTACACCAGACCCCAGAACCATGGATTTAGTTTGTAGATACTTACTCGGTTGTTGGCTATGCTGCTCCAGACAGGCTGCCGTGCTACAGTCGAGAAAGCCAGCCAATACCAGTTGCCGTTCGCTGACTATAAACGGCCACGGCGCTTGCAAGGAAGCGGCCTTCGCGTGGAGATGGTTGATTGTGAGACGAAACGGCAGCAAGTAGTCGATGGTTGCAAGAGACTGCCTGCTACTGCAGTGCGACCTAGGAGACCCGCAATTATAGACGTAATGGGGTACGATACGGCCGAAAGCGGTATGCTGGTTGCTGCCTCTTTGGCCGCTACTGCTGCCGGCCGCGACTTGAATGTGGTGGTTGCATCGGCATCGACATCTTCGATCTGTATGTGCTGTGCTATGCAGTCAGCATATCTCAGTTATGTGCTCATCGCTGGCAGCTTCGGAACATACTACCAGTGGCGCATATGAGTACGAAGAAAAATTTCAGTGAAACAGCGCCGAATTGACTGTGCCGCAATACCTGCTTCATGCAAAAAAGAGACAACGTCACAGCCAATCAATGTCTCCCTACTAAACCTTTTGGTCTCTGTTTACTAAACAAGTACTGCATCAACCCCTGGAATCATTTACTAGAACTATTGTTTCTTTGGCTCCTACAGTGGATGCTGATGCATGTTAGTGCCACCGAAGCTCAAAAGTAGACATGAGTGACCAATACGTGCCCATACTTCGGCCTGTTTTGTCTCCTGGGGTATTACGGGATGTTCACAACGACGACGGTCTGGAGCATTGTTGACTTGCCGGTTTTCCGGTCAAGAACCCACTGTGACGGGTACAGAAGTCAGGCAAGATCTGGGCCCCCGAGTGCATAACATCTACTGCGCCGCAATGCTACGCAACTCCAGCGAGATCTAGGGAGGAGTCACTAGTTGACTCCACAGTACTGTAGTACAATCAGACCTGGTGTTCCTACAATAGTTTCAGATGAAACTTGAGGTACAAGAAGGTAGAAAGGCGCTTCAATCCGACGAACATGGGTGATGTGAATGCTTTAGCAGTCCTTTTGCTTTGGGAGATGATGACAATGGCATATTTATGGCACCAACCCAGAGCAAGTGACCACGAAACTCATACGGATCTGTGCACTCAAATACGCAGCCAAAGGGCGATAGAAGGGCGTTGCGTCTTGCCACGATTCACACGGGAGCCTAGCAACGATAGATGATGGCTTGCCCCACTGAACGGTGACTCCCCGCAGCCCCGAGCTCGGACCAATGGCTAACATCACGACAAGTTGATACTTGTAACCTTTGATGACCGTCTTATGCCACCATATCGCTTGCCGTCACCTGCTTCACCATTTTACTGACTCGGATATACTAATGTCTTCCTTCAGTCTGTGATCGCCTCATTGGCATCTTCACGCAGCTCCCAACGAGCTGGTTCTAGCTATCGGTTGACGAAGTCTCACCCATTACTTGTGCTCTACGCCCGTCAAAATGCTTCCTCTTTTATCGCAATTATTCCGGACGCACTTCTTACACACTAATTCGCGATCATTACCACATTTATACACTGTCTCTGCTAAAAGAACACCTTAACACACCATCTGACAAGTTTGGAACATTTCAGATCATCCCAACTAATACGTAGAAAGCTGGACGTTTCCAGTCGCACTCAGCTACAACCCCAACAACATGGCTTCTATATTCACTTTCGACCCCGATCCGCCTCGCGTTTCGTCACCATGGGCGGCAACTTCAGTTGGCGACCTGACGGAACCGTCGAATACCTACCAAAAGACCAAGTCTCCTCTTTCGAGAATCAGCAGCGATGGCGAGCAGCAGGGACCACACGGAGATCTTCTAGCAAATACAGTAAACTATACAAATGTTACTAGGTTAGCGGCAGAGCCTCAGGATGGTCCAACAGAATATAAGCTGCATCTACTTCTGAGGCGGCGACGGTCGTTCACTCGAGCCACCACTGGTCGGCATATGTCTGGGTCTACGCGTCGAAGTGATATTCCTATACCAGGATCTGTGGGCCGTAGCGTATCGGAGCCAGGCCTCATCCAAAATACTCCTCCACCGTTGGCTTCTACGCAGTCAAAGCAGCATCGTCTTGAGCAGCTGACGACGCAGCTCTTATGGCGATTGCAACAGTCATGTCCTTATCACATATCTTCATCGACAGCTCCTGTACTTCCCCATTTTCCGGACGATACGCGCCTCTCAGGCCCTGAAATGCCACAACGGCTTCTCCCTGGGCTTGAGCAGAGCAAGGGCGCGCTCTACGAGATTGGTGTCGCTGATGACGGAAGCATTGTCGGTTTAGCAGAGGATGAGATGGAAGAGAGTCTGAACAACTTACGCGCCATGGCTGCGAGTCTGGGCTGTGGGGTAGAAGTCTTGCGTAGGGTCCCGGTCGGCGAGTGTGAATGGGTTGAAGATGCAGGCACTACACAGCAAAGAGTACAAAGATCACAACTATTGGTCGCCGAGGCTCTAGTGCGCCCGGAACAGCATCTGGTAGATCACACAAAAAAGGATCGTCATGGCGCTTATGAGAACACGTCAAATGCAGCAGACAGCAACGCAGCTCTAGCCAAGGCGCCACAGGCTACCAGTGAGCAGATGCGGGTGTCAGTCACCGGAGCCACTATGTCTGGGAAATCCACTCTACTCGGAACGCTTTCTACCGCCACATTAGATAATGGCCGTGGGAAAAGTCGTCTCAGTCTGCTCAAACATAGACATGAGATTGTATCGGGCATGACCAGCTCCGTCACCCAAGAATTGATAGGATATCGTGACGCGGACGATCACACACAGGTCATCAGCTACGGGTCTGGAGATGTCTCATCCTGGATAGATATTCATGCCGCAGTCGAGTCTGTAGAAAGTGGCAGGCTTGTCTTTCTCTCTGACTCTGCCGGCCACCCCCGGTTCAGACGCACCACTGTTCGTGGAATTGTTGGCTGGTTAGTTTGCTCTATTTTCATATTTTGAATAGCGCTAATATAGTGCAGGCAACCGCATTGGACGCTTTTATGCGTCCCTGCAGATAATATAGAAGACTCCTCTGGCAAGCTCGGAGCATCGTCCAGGTCAGAAGAATTGCTTGGACCAGCTGCGGCGGATCTCGACCTTTCCCATGCACACTTGGAACTATGTCTTGCTCTGGAGTTACCGCTTGTGATCATCATCACCAAGTATGATCTTGCTACCAAGAACGGACTGAAAAGTACTTTGGTCAAACTCTTTTCTGCTCTGAGAGAGCACAATAGGAAGCCTTGTCTCATCACTGACTCATCGACGTCAGTTTTGGAAGCCGACTTGCATACAGTCGAAGCAGCCGATCTTGAAGAGACTGAAAAAACACTTTGCTTGCTGGAAGACTCCCCTCTCGCAGCAGTACCTGTAGTGCTCACCAGTGCAGTCAAAGGAACAGGCATACAGAAACTGCATGCGTTCCTGCGTAAGCTTCCTATGCCCAAACAGCCAGAACAGCCACTGCCTGAGTCGCCATCGCCGCTTTTCTACATTGAGGATGTCTACAGCGTGGGTATGGGCGCTCCGGACGAGCAATGCGCCATCATTGGCGGTTACATCCGCTACGGCTCATTATCAATCGGAGATGCATTACTACTGGGTCCATACCCTGCCGATGTCAGTTCCGACGACAGCGACAGCGGCAGCGCGCGACCAAGCCGAAAGCCCCTGATAACCCAATCCCGATCCTTCCCAGGCGCCCTCACCACAAAGTCTAAAAACGCCTCGCTGCGCGAGAGTCACAGCGAGTGGCGCCGCGTCCGCATCACATCGCTCCGTAATCTCCGATTGCCGGTGCGGACACTGCTGGCGGGTCAAGTAGGCACCATGGGTATCATGCCGGTAGATTCGCCCATGGTCAGCACATCTATCAATCGTATCAGAAAAGGTATGGTACTTGTAGCTCGCGAGCCCAAGGCGCACAAAGTTATTCGCGTGCGATTTGAAGACAAGCAAGCGCAGGGTGTTAGGGGCCTTGGCGTCGGAAGCGCGGTTATCGTGTATATTGCTAGTGTCAGGGCATCGTCCAAAGTCGTTTCTGTGGCTGCTGAGTCTCCGGCTGTTCAGCCTAGCAGTGTAGATCGGAATGCTGCTGACGATGACGAAGATGGGTTTGGGTTTGGGTTCGGGTTTGATAGTGAGACGGAGGATCAGCTGGATGCTGCGGAGAGTGAGCCTCCGTGTGTTGTTGTTACATTCCAATTTATTGCTTCGCGGGAGTTTGTAGAGGTGGGTGCTAGGGTGCTAGTTATGCCGGGTGGAGGGCCGGGGATATCAGGTGGGAATGAGAGGGGTGTAAAGGGTATGGCCGGGCTGGAAGGGTTTGTTGGGAGGGTAATTGAGGATGTGTAGGGTGCATTTGAGTCATCTTGGTGGAATGGGTTTCTTAGTTTTTGCGTCAATTACTAGAATCATATGTTTGTTTTGATCTAAAATGGCATACTTTTCTCCAACTCGTAGACATGATAATATTTACATATTGACTTGCTGATATCATAAGATAAAATACAGGACCACCAAGTCAACTTGCACAAGTTCGTACCTCGCTGTTCACGACATCACGATTTCAACATACAAAGACGAAAAATGTCGCACTCTACTTTTCCCCCCAAATCACCCGTCTTCCCCCTTCCATCTCCCCCACACCCTCATCACACCCACCGTACCCGTCCTCACCGGACATTGCACTTCCCCTAATAAGGTCGCACAACCGGCTAGAGTACAAAAAAGTGGAGGAGACTTGGCGCAAGCAAGACAAAAGGGATTAAAAAAGGAAGAAAGGTGATTGTAGTCAAGGGGGAATCAAGTAGATCGAGTGCACGCCTCCCACCAGCTATCCAGACGACTTAGGCTTTACCATCCAACCTACGAGAGGAAGGGAGGACAAGCGATATATCGTCGGCGACTGGTGTGGGGAGACTTGAGTTGATATCTCGCAAGGGCTATACTGAGCAGCAGGAATGGGTCTTGTCGCTGAGCTCCACCTTAGGCCGCGAAGTTTGAAATTTGGAAATTTTGTATGCGGAAGGCAAGGAGAGAGAGGAAGGACTGAGAGGGGAGGTGAGGAATGTAGGGATGCTTACGGTAAGAGGGTAGAGGAGCTGATCGTGATAAGGAAATTGGATTATTTTTTGGGACATCACAAACAAGGCTTCAAATATCCAACGGTTCAACAAACGGCGAGCTTTGTGTCGCGTGCTGTCTTGGGGTATTGATGTACTGCGGTTAAGCTGCAGAGGATGCAAAAAGGACTTTGCGAGGTCCACCTGCTGTCAAGTTCTTTGAAACAGCACCATTGGTGACGCTGCTTTCCATGCTGTCGAGCATTCTGTCCATACCACCAAGGTCTAGCTCACCGTGAGTGAGTAATGCCTGGTCGGTTCTGGTGGTTGTTTCCTCCTCGAGTTGTTCGCGTGCAAACACGGCGTCCATGTCTCGTCCGAGAGGTTGATTAGTGTTTGCAGAGATGACGAGGCGATGCTCCAATGATATAAGTGTGTCTCTTGCAACGGCCATACGTGAGGCCTGTGTCGTGGTGTCAAACTGGCAGACAGAGGTGATGGCTTCTCCGCAGAGTGACACGTCTTGGATTTGCAGACCGGGGCCGGGCAATGAGCTGCCATTGCTAGCAGAGACAGTGCGAGCCCGGAACTTGGCGAGGTCTGCTATCCTGTAAATCTCTGAGCCGTACCAGATGATGACCGAGTCTTCTGAGGTGCCATTGGCCGATGGCAAGGTGGCAACGGAGATGCCACCACGCGTTACAACAGCCGAGCTCGTTGAGGTTCCTTGGAACAGCGCTTCTTCCTTTCTGCGGCGTGTGTTGGGTGTCATGGGGGCTAATGAGTTGCGACTGGCGCGTTTCGGGCTGGAAGGGCCACTGCTACTTGCGTCTTTTTCTGATGTTCCAACATAACCTCGTAGAGAGAAGACTGAAGGATCTGCTGGCGGATTTGGGCCAGACCGATCAACATCCCAGACTCCCCATTCGCCGTCTGCCAACAGGGCAATGATATGACGGCCATCCGAGGCCCAGGCGGCATCGACTATGGCTTTGCGTGAAGCGAGGACCGGAGGCGTAAGTGTAACATTCTTTACAGGCTCGAATGCTGTCCTCAATGTAGTTACAAAGGCACCTGGCTCAGAGGAAGCGCCACTCATTCGTTGCTTGCGATTGGGTGCAGCAAATGGGTCGTATATCCGTGCAGTGCCCGTGGAATCGGTAATGAGCAATTGGGAATGTCGACGCTTCGGATATTGGGCGGTATTGAAAGCGACTCGGGATGCGGGTTTGCGCAGGGTGAGCGTCTTGCATGGTACGACAGGGTGTGCGACTTTGAGCGCCGTCTCAGACAGCTCAAAGCGGAAGATCCTCAGCAGGCCTCCTAGCTCTGCAGAATGCGATGCCACGAGTAGGTCGAAGCCTTCCTCACCACGCGGTTGGGAGCGCGGGCGCGACTGTTGCTTGCGACGTCGGCCACTGGGTGTCGTACCGGTTTCTCCCTCACCATCGATGTCCATGTCGCCTTCTGCATCTTCTAATACACTAGGCGCATCCCTGGAAGTCCAAGTCATGGTGACACCCCTAGGGATGCTCTGGTGGCCTTGAATCTTGATAATCTCCTCGCCAAACTGCGACGTTAAACTGAATGGACTAGCCTTGGCCGCATTCGGAGGGGGGCTCAATGGCAGCGTGATTAGGCGCACGGTAGAGTCTGCGCATGCGACCGTGAAAATAATGCTCTTGCTGAATATGGGCGGTGTGGTGTCTCCTGGGCGCAGAGCAGACGCATGAGGTATCTGGGGCACGGCGATGTGACGGACTTGGGTGCTGAGGGACAACGAGACGTGCTGGACGATTGACGGGTAAGGCTGGTCTGGGTCAAGCTCCTCGTCGTCCACCTCGAACTCAGCCTTGGGTGGGGGTTGAGGGGTGGCTTTTGCAGGCGCGTCGTCGTCCGAGTCGATGATCATGATGGCATCGCCGCTGGTGCCGTTGACCTTGGGCGGCTTGGCTGGCTGTTGAGGTTGAGGCGTCGACTGTTTGAGCCACTTGCCGCCTCTCCAGAGAATGCCGACGCCAGTCTCGTGGCCATAGAGAACAATGGCGGACCCATTGGGAGCTCTCACAGGGTAGACGGCCGAGGTGAGGACGCGATGCTGAAGCTCATACCTAGACAGCGGCATGGTCAGTGGCAGTACCAAAAAATGGAAGGCAATATAAAATCACCTCAGCTGGGTCAGCTTGCCCTTTGTGGCGACGATGGGCTCCATGGCGACAGGGACGGTGTGTATGGGAGGGAACGAGTGAAGGAAGGTCGGAGGTGATGCGGAGGTTGAACATTTCGGGCAAGACGCGCTGGAGGCACGGCCATAGCGCGTCACCAACAAAGAGACATACCACCACCACCAGGCCCCGGCAACTAACCACCCCGCCCCCGCACCAGGCCCAGGTGTTGCCCATATGGCCAGACGAGCGTCGCCATGGCCTCTCTCTGCTCCATCGGCGTCCACAAGCCATCCGCCTGGTCGTATCTGGTACAAGAGGGCATCTTGACCGAAGACAGCACCCACGTCGACTATGCCTGGCACATATACACCGACGACGGCCCGCGCGACGAGCTCGTCACCACCAAGCACCATGTCGTCTGGTCACACGGCGGCCTTGTGCGCAAGGCGTTCAACTTTGAAGTCGAAAAAGAGCCATTGAAGCACGCCCTTCTCACTTGGTTTGTCGTCGATGAGCCCGCTCATAGACTTGCAGACAGGACACAGAGCACACCGGCTCAGAATGCCAACCATCATTCCCAAAGCTTCCTCACCCAGGGCACCCAGCCGGCTACGGATCCAACAGCTCCAGTCAACAATGCACCCGCCACAGTCGAGCTCCGCTCCCGCGCCCTTGTCGTTTTCCTCAGGTCCCAGGCCCACGTCTTCTTCCTGTCTGGCACTACCCATGTCGTCAACCTCCCCTTTGAGGTAGACAAGGCCTTTCCTGCTGCCCGCGGCGTCCTGGTGCAGAGAAAGCTGGCGCCATTACATCCCCCACCCCCCAGTCCACCACTCCCTGCAGTCCCAGTAAATTCCTTCCTCACAACCAACCAGTCTTTTCTCTCCCAGCACCTCTCTTTCACCCAGACCCTATCACAGCCACATCACCGCAATGTCTCTTCTATTGGAACATCACGCCGTGGCGCGTCTCGCCTCTCAGGCGCGACCATGTACCTTGACGACTTGATCAACCCTTCTGCGCCTGTAAACCCAGAGGCGATACCCAGGTTGTATTCGTTTACAGATCCGTTGTCAGAGCTGGGATTGGTGGTAACTGTCGTGTCGGGAGGTCTCCGTAACAGCCTGTTGACCACCAACGGTTCTGGCAATCGAAGACTGGAGGCCATTGATAACGCTGAGGACATCATATACGTATCGCCACAGAATGAGCTTCTCTTTGATCGCAGCGGGAATGACAAGCCCCTTTTGCTAGTAGTAACTGCAAACCATGAAACGAATGTATTGACCATTTGGTCTGCGGCCTACCTTGAGCCAAAATCTATATCCACTTCTCGCAAACAACACATTCCTCTGCCAATCACCAAGTCGCGAAGACGTAGCTCTCACGGTACCACTGTACCGGGCACAGGAGCAACAACTCCCTCACTTCGTGGCGCTGACAGGTTGAGAGAAAGCTTTGGGGGAGCCCCACGAAGCAAGGCTCAACCACCCTCTTTCAAGATCACAGCCAAAGAACGTCTGTCTGATCAGGCTGTAGATGATGCTCTTGCTTCACAGCTCAACCCCGATTCTGACATTGCGCGCCAACCCAAGGAGCCAAGACGAGTGAGCTCGTTATTGTCCCGCGCCGAGATTTCGACTAGCTTCGATAGAAGCGCTTTTCAGGACAAGGCAACATCCCGAAATAGCCTGGGTGGTAGCTTCTCCGCAAGTTTCAATGCAAGTCAACGAAGTCGACATTCGCTAGGCCACGATCGCACAAGCTTTGGTGGCCTCTCACAGTCACGCAACCGAGCCTCTACTCCTGGGAGCGTTACATCGCGGATGAGCCTAGGTGCTGTCTCAATTGATGACGCTTTGGACGATGCTATGGATGAGGATACTTTTGATACTATTGAGGACTACGACGAGCTTGACGATCTTTTTGCGCCGCCCGATGCCAAGGGGGGCCCCCGACCTGGTGATGGGCTTCACAAGGAATTGGTCGTTAGTGCAATTGCCGAAATCCCAGTCACTCAATATCTCAAGAGTGGATTGTTCGCCCTTGGAAATCCATCAGCTCCTCAAGTATGTTACTATATAAATAATTTAGAAAAATACATCACTGACATGCACACAGAGCGAAATACAGCCCGAGGTGCTTACACTTAATGCGCCCTTTAACTCAGCAACACTACATGAACGGAAGCTGTACATGTACATATCACACCCATCGTTACAGCATCCCCTTGAGTGCGAGCTGGCAGTAACGCGGAAGCGGCTATCCCCTTCGGCATCAGCAACGCAATCGGGCTCCAACAGCGCTGCTCCCCGGTACGCCTGCGTTCCCAGGTTCGTTAGTAGCCGGGAACTTGAGGGTACATTGGACCTAATCAAGCTACGTGACGGGCATGTTGAGCGTGTTGTCCAGCTCACTTCAAATGATCCCCAGGAAACTTGCTTATCGTTGACTGCGGGATGGGGTACGCATCTACCAATGAAGTTCAGCCTAGGACCTTTGAAGTTGCATGATCCCTACGCCATATTACATCTTGGGCAGAACAGAGCAGCTGCAGGGTCCAAGCGAACCATAACCGCCAGCCAACCTTTACAACGACTGTTATCTGCTGGTGCAAGCGGGAGGCTTGATGTTTTCGACAGCCAATACTTCAGGCACCGGATGTCTCTGCGCCTGTCGCCTTCGGATGGACATGTGTCAGAGCTTTTCAGAGTGTTGTTAACAGTCCTCCCCAATTACACTGGTGACTTCATCCTGGAGATATGGTGCCATATTCGCAAGTCACTATCGGAAGAGGGGACCGAAAAGACAACAGCAGACTGGTCAGCCTTTGTAGCAACTTTGTTCACTCTTGTTGTTCCCTTCATCGAGGAGAAAAAGAATAAAATCAAGACTCGTTCAAAGTCTACCCAACGTAGAAGTTTGGGTCGTCCTTCAAGCCAAGCCAAACCGGACAAGCTGATAGATGATGCAGACTCGGCGTGGCGTCTCATGTGCAGTCGTCAGACTTCAAGAGCCCATGCGAGGAGTTGGGAATCATCTCCTTGGACTTGGGCTTTGCGTTTGAGTCCCATGTCAACTACCACTATGAGCCCATCATCAAAAACCCACTCTTCGCAAGAGCAGTTACCCTCAATCGCACAGCAGGTCAAGGTCAAGGATGACATAATCCCCACTTGTCTTGAGATTGCACGGCGATATCTTCAGTCACCAATCGGCAAAGCGACCAGCGACCACTGGAGACGGATGTCCCCTTCCGAGAAGCAAGATCTCCGCATTTCATCCCTTTCTGAGATTGTCGTTTCTCTACATCTCTTCAGAGAAGAGCGCAAACTGGACACGTTGTATCAAGACTTTACTGGTGTTCAGCCTGGCAACCTTGCACCTATACTAGCACAGATTAGCTATTGGTTGCGCTGGGATGCTTGGGACTGGAGACAAGGAAGCTTTTTTGACCTCGACGGAGGCTCAAGCTATGACTGGACTTACGAAGAGTCCATGCTTTCCAGCAAAGTTCGCCTACACGGCCAGCCGTGGGATGCACCGCCGTCTATCTTGGGATGGCTCACAACTGTCACAGGATCTCAGCACTACGCTCCGTTTCCCACATTGGCGACGCTTATTCGAAAGTCTAAAGCCTCGCCACACTCATCCATCAATATCGATGAGATCATAGCAGGTGTCACACCCCGAACAGTGGCACTGCATAAGTTCTTCCGCGATATCGACCCTGCTTCAAGTCCTAGACGAGTAGTTGAGCTGATACAGAGGTGTGGAATCAACTCTGATATGCTGGCTACATTGCCAGAAGCTGCCAAAGCACCGCTCATGGAAGCAATCACAAGATGCCAGGCGAACCCACCTACAACATGGTCAAGCTCACTTTTGAAGCTTGTACAGCGCGAAGACCTTGATCTCTGTTATAACTCAACTAGAGGTTTCTTTAATGACAGCCATCTGAATACGTCTGGTGGTGCTCTTCATGCAGCTGGCGTCACGCGCGATGTCCATACCATATGCCAGGCCGTTGATCGTATGGAGCCCATACAGTCGACAGCCGAAGTTGATCGCCACTACATTACACGACTGATTTTCCGCGAAGACAGACGGTTCATGGAAGCTTATACGCTACTGGAGCCGTTACGGCAGACTGTTGCCGAGTACAAAGCCGATAACAGGCAAGACGACGCTGCAATGCTCGAGGGGCAAAAGGCGCTCATGCAATGGGTCATGATTCGCACCTTCTCCCTGCCTGTGGGCAGCTCTATGATCAAGTTTAGTAGCAAGAAGCCTCTACTAACAGAGAAGTACCCTCTCTATGGCTTCTCCACCTCCTGTCTCATGAAGCCCATGGGTAACGTTGTAACAGCTGAACGGCAAAATTACTCCGAAGAGAAGTACTTTTGGGCTTTCTTCAACGCAGGTGCTGCAGCTGGACTCAGCATCTCGCGAGATGCCCAAGGAATTGATACTTCGTGGATCATGTACAACAAGCCTGCTGAATTGACTAACAAACATGCTGGGCTCTTGCTAGGGCTAGGCTTGAATGGACATTTGAGGACAATTGCCAAATGGTTGTCGTTCAAGTACCTTACCCCCAAACACACCATGACATCGGTTGGACTACTACTAGGATTGGCTGCTTCGTTCATGGGCACAATGGACACACTCGTCACACGACTGCTGTCTGTACATGTCACTAGAATGTTGCCAGCGGGAGCAGCAGAACTGAACCTGTCCCCGTATACGCAGACTACAGGTCTGATGGGTATTGGCTTGCTCTATTACAATACTCAGCACCGTCGCATGAGCGAAGTTATGCTTTCGGAGATTGAGCACGTGGAGGTACCAGATCCCTCCGAACCACCAGACTCTCTGCGTGATGAAGCCTATAGGCTGTCTGCCGGTTTTGCGCTCGGCTTCATCAATCTGGGCAAGGGAAAGGATCTCCGAGGTCTTCACGATATGCGCATTGTTGAGCGCCTCATGACTGTCGCTGTCTCACCCAAACCAGTAAATGTTGTACATATCCTCGACCAAGCGACCGCCGGAGCAGTCATCGCAGTGGCCCTGATTTTCATGAAAACCCACGACCAAAGCGTAGCCCGCAAGATCGACATCCCAGACACACTTCCACAATTCGATTATGTTCGTCCCGATATTTTCTTGCTCCGCACATTAGCCAAACACATCATCATGTGGGATAACATCGAAACATCGGATTCATGGATCATCAGAAACCTTCCTTTTGAGTACCGCGAGGCCTTTGATCTTAAGGGAATCACACGCCTACGGAGCGAACAGATGCCGTTTTACAACATTCTTGCCGGTCTGTTGTGGAGTGTCAGTCTCAAACACGCTGGTACTGGAGATACGCAAGTACGCGATTTCCTAATCAAGTATCTGGATCAGTTTATTCGAATCAACAAGCTGCCAGCTGTGCGGTACGATTCCAAACTATCAAAGAACACAGTCCGGAACTGCCAGGATCTCATCGCCCTAGCAGCCGCAACCGTCATGGCCGGCACAGGTGACCTCGACGTCTTCCGTCGTCTTCGCGGTCTACATGGCCGAATCGGACCAGATATCCCCTACGGCTCCCACCTCGCAGCCCACATGGCCTTCGGCACCCTGTTCATCGCCGGTGGCACACAAACCTTCAGCCGCAGCAACAAAGCCATCGCCAGTCTCATCTGCGCCTTCTACCCCATCTTCCCCTCAGACGTACAAGACTCAAAAGCCCACCTCCAAGCCTTCCGCCACTTCTGGGTCCTAGCTGCCGAACCGCGCTGCCTCGTCGTCCGCGACGTAGACACTAGCCGCGCGATCTCAATGCCCATTACCATCCACTTCAAATCTCGTCTCCCTGACGGCTCCAAAACGAAGAACCTTGTTGCCCCTTGTCTCTTGCCCGAGCTGCCCCTGATCAGCAAGTTAGAAACGGCAGATCAGAGTTACTGGCCCACAACTCTCGATTTCTTGAACAATGCAACGCATCTGGCGGCTTTTGAACGCAATCAAACGCTCCATGTGCGGAGGCGCTCCGCACACGATACGTATGCTACAGCGTTCAGTTCCACGCTTGTAGCTCTCAACGACGCACAGTCTTCGCGGATATCGCAACTTCTCTTCCACTGGCTCTTTACACTCCCTGCACTTTCGAATTTTGTAAGCGCCTCCGATGCTGGCCTTATACTGCCGCTGGATCAGCATTCAAAGTCTTGGTTGGATCCTGGGGCTACGGTCGTGGAGTCGCGACTTGTGCTTGCGCGGCTTGCGGGGAGCGAGAAGGTGGAGGAGTTGAGGGTGCTGAGGGGTGTGTTTGAGTGGGCGCTTGCGGCTTGTAGGAGGGATGGCAAGTTGAGGTGGCTTGGGAGAGAGGTTGTGGAACGGATCAAGGCGGGGGTTATGGATCGGGCGAGGCAGATGGGTGGCGGTTGATGGAGACTGGATACATATGGACTTAGGATCCAAAAATGAAGATGTATATTTGCATTGACACCTTTTGGGTCGTGATGAAGCTGGGAGATTAACATGAATGTGGATTTGTATTTTTTTGACAGGTCATATGCTCTCGCTATCAAGTTGAATTTTCCATGCTACACTGAAATAACAATGCTCTATCTGCAAAACCTCTAAGAAAAGAAAATATTAGAAAAACATCGACGTTTCTATCTACAACGTCAACGGCGCAATCCATTCACACTTTGGCGGCGTAAGCGGAATATCCTCGTCATCGTTGAACCGGCCGAGCTGGGCAACACGCTTGTAAATTTCTTCTAGCATCTTTCCTTGCTCACCCTCATATTCTTCTGGCTTGCCTTCTTTGTAGCGGTCCTTGGCATCTATGGGTTTGCCATCGGGCATGACGCCAGGTACATGTGGACGCGCTGCTGAAGCAGGCTGCGCAGCCGGGGCCTGCTGTTGTGCTGGCTGGTTGAGCGTAGTTATATTAGCAGTAGACTGGGTGGTAAAGGGTGAAGGTGTGCTAGCTGGGGCTGCAGATGTCTGTGCTGTGGAGAAGGGGTTGGCTGGCTGTGATTGTGTTGTGGCAGGTTGTGTGGGTTGAATGCCAAAAGGTGAGGGTTTGCTTGGCTGGCCGAAAGCTGGGGTTTGGGATGCAGCGGCACTGGCAAAAGGACTGGGCTGTGCGGGTGTTTGCTGGGTTTGTCCAAACGGACTGGGATTCTGTGATTGTTGGGCTTGTTGGCCGAACGGCGAAGGCTGAGATGTCTGCTGAGCTTGTTGACCAAATGGCGATGATTGACTTGCTTGCTGCGCTTGTTGGCCAAAAGGTGAGGGAGCCGACTGTGCTGCTTGCCCAAAAGGAGACGCACCAGACTGTGCTACCTGGCCAAATGGTGATGTGCCGGATTGTGCTGCTTGGGCAAAGGGAGAGGCATTAGCGCCGGGTTGCGCAGCCTGACCAAATCCACTTTGCCCGAAGCCTGGCTTGCTGAAGGGATTTGGTTTTTGTCCCAAAGCGTTTGTCTGCCCGAACCCAGATGCTGCGCCTGGTGTTGATGGCTTTCCGAAAGCAGAGCCTGCACCTAAGCTACTGGCTTGTCCAAATGCGCTTCCTGTACCAGGCATAGACGGCTGCCCAAATCCAGAGGTGCCAAAGGCGGGTTTCCCAAATGCACTGCCACTGCTACCCAAAGCTGACGGCTGACCAAATGGTGATGGCTTTTGACCAAGTGCAGAGGCGGCACCAAAGGCTGAGGATGTTTGACCTGGGTTGGATGCTTGACCAAATGGTGACGCAGTTTGGCCTGGGGTCGACGCCTGACCAAACGCTGAGGTAGTTTGACCGGGATTTGAAGGCTGGCCAAAAGCGGATGTGGTTTGCGCTGGGTTTGACGCCTGGCCAAAAGCTGGCTTACCGAAGGCTGGTGTGGAAGTCTGTCCGAACGCTGATCCTTGGGAAGAAGCTGCTGTCTGGAATGGGTTTCCGGGTACTTTCATAAATGGATTTGAGGCTGCGGTTGAAGATGCATTTGCAGCGTTGGTTGAGTCAGTTCCATTAGCGTTGCCTTTGGCAATATCAATCCGATTCGGATGAACATTGGCGCCTTCTTCAATATACCGGATAGCACCAGGTATGTCATCAAGAATTGCTTTCACTTGCTGCAGCATCTTCTCATTGAGAGCAGATTCTTCTTGTTGCTATGATTGGTTAGTTTCAAAAAACGGTCCCGATTGCTGAGACTCACCGCTTGGGGTTCATTGCCAGCTGCGCGTAGAGTATAATACCGCAGGCGAAGTTCTTCTGGGCTGACCTCGACTAGCCCCTCGATAAGCTGGCGAGGAGCTTCACGTCCTGGGCCATAGCAAGACAGCGGATAGATTGGCCGTTGGGTGGTGAGGTCGTTCTTCATGTCGTCCCGATCCAGATGGAAGCTTGGCGATTTAGCATCACGGTTACCTGTATGAGGTGAGTGTGGTTTCAACAAGGAATCAAAATCACCCAGAGTCGTAGAGTGGGATACTCTGAGCGATCGACAGGGTCTGGCATACCCCCAAATGTGTTGGAACTGCCATTTTGGCCAGGACGATAGCGATCTCCATTGAAGGCGCCAAAGCGGTTATTGTTTGAACCGCCAAAGGCACTTCCCCCACGGTTCGCATCTCGCGAACTTCCGGGGTGTTCATTCTTGCAAGAATCTGGCTGATGTGAGTCTGGTGTATCAATGGGATGGCTGGTGGTCTACCTCCAAACTTGCATGTGCCTCGCTGATAGTAAATGCAGACAGCCATGTTATCGAATAGGCAATTCAAGCCTTGCTGAAACTTATGGATAGGACTTCAAATGGGCTGTGGGGAATCAGTAGGGTCTACAAGAGATGACGTGACGTTGGAAAGTATGGACAAAAGAAGAAAGCGGTCTCTGAGCGGCTGAACCCGACCGAGGCTGGGGTGAACGGAAACTTCAGAGCGAACGGACGCGACGCGCCAGCCAATCAACGCGAACAACACAGCGTGCTATCCTTGGTGCACTCTGGACAGGCGGCAAAAGGCGCCGCACAGATGTCACTGTATGTACGGGATTTGGTTGCTGTTCTTGCCTACTAAGCAGCCCTTTCGGTCGTCTCTGTCCATATGAAGTAATGTGTGCTTGGTAGATGATAGTAACCAGCGATAAGCGGCTGGGTGTAAACAGTAGGAAGTATGCTGTGCGAGATTCTGGTGCAGGAGATGGTACCTACCTTGTTCCAAAAGCGGCCCAGTCAGCCACACGTCAAGTCATCCAGACTTTCTCACAGATTTATCGTGTCGATGGATTTAGCTTCGTGTGATGCTGATGCCATTGAGAGCAGAGCGCGACAAGTGTACGCTAGTCCGCATCCAGAGCTAGTGCATCGTCCCGAACATGCGGGCCTTCCACGTACGCCACCATTGAGGGTGTTATGGATTGCAGCCAGGATGCGTTTTGCGCAATGTACATGCAACTGCAATCTCTGGTCCTGCTGTTCCGTTGCCAAATATATGACGACAATTGCCCGACGCTCACTCGCTAGCTTAGAGAACCCAACGCCGACCCAGCTTGTTCCGAAGCACCGCTTGGCATGACGGGGTAGATGCACGCCTTCTCTATTCTTACCATTGGCATCTTCGTCGCGGGATACTCGACTGCCCGTTGGGACCTTGTGACCCGTGTGTACGAGCTCGCCATATTCGCCTGGGACCACGGCGTTGTGACCAGAACTGCAAAGGGGTTTGCCTTGCTGTCCCTGTTGTTTTTCCTCTTCATACTGCCCGTGGTACGCATCGCGGCCCAGGAGACGGATCTGGTCAGTAGGGCATGTACAAGTCTTCGCGCGGCCGGCTGACTAAATATGTATAGCATCCCAGACTTGCAGGCACGGGAATCTCTGCGCGTGAGCAGCTCAAACGTCGCGGTTCTTTCTAGCGAGGTAGCAGGATGAGGACATGGTCACGCACAATGGCTTGATGCGCATATTTTGGCCATCAGACGTTCCAAATGACTCTGCGCCAGGGGTTCTAGTCGGATTCGAGAACTCCAAGACTGATGTCTTCGTGGTAGCCGTCCTGCAAGATGTGGATTTACGCCAGGTGGAAAATGCGCTGCTTATAGGGACATTGTTGCGACATAGCCCACATGATATCCAAGAACTCATGCAACGATGCGGCCATTCAGTGCTTCGCGCTGTTGGCTGCGTAAACCCAAAGAGCCCACCAGATGCATATGGCGCCGAACCCCTCACAGTGTATACCAATCCTTCGACCCGCTTTCTACGCATCCGCTACCCAGCCGACACGCTCATGGCCATTCAAGTCATCGTTTACGACCGACCTCACCCGACGCGCATGCAATATCTCTCGCTGAATCCCATTGCGCTTGCACTGGGAGACAAAACACGGGTAGCTGAGTGGGATGGAGTGTTTGCTGAGCTGGAGGAGGCAGAGGCAAAGGAGCGGAAGAGGAAGACACAGCTTGTCGAGCGGTTAAAGCTTCACACAGTCATTGCGCATCCGCCCACGCAAAAGGAGCTGGCATTGCCAACGATCATCGAGCAGGTCAATTGCTCATACGAGCTCAATGCTCTCCTACAAAAGAACATCGGCATGATTGGCAGGCGCACGAAGCGGGCACTGAGTGTCAGTGAGCGCGTGGCAGAGTCTGCCAACAACCTCTGGGACTATGCTTGGATGTTGCTCGACTACTTGTTCAGAGTCTGGGTTTGGCCTATAGCTGCACAGCTCTTCATATTCGGTATCATCACGCACCGCATACTGGGAGAAGCTGTGATTATGGTCTTGCACTGGCGGCCTGGAGCTTCAGACTCTCCTGCCTTGAAAGACATTTCTGCGACAGCACAGCAAATCGACATTCGATTGCAACAATCATGTTACTGGCCCATTCAGTACCTTACCTTGCGTCGAAGGAAAGCCAATTGGGAGAGCATCACCAATAGCCATCCAGAGTACATTCGATTCTACAACAGTCTGTGGCTAGTCGCAAACGATGTCATCATGGGTATAGCTGTAGGAACCTTCATCATCGAGAACGCGTCATTTGTGGCAGCACAAGTCGACACTATATTCAGTGCGTGGTCGGTCGAGGGGCTGCGGCGCATGATATCATGGCTCATGGGGTGGCCGGGAGGCTTGAAGCTCAACACTGAGCTGGCGGCCTTCTTGGGCGACCTGTTCCTTTGGGTCATTGACTACTGGGCTAGTAAGTGCATACCGCCAGCGCGTAGAGTGTTGCTGACAAAAATAATCTATAGATTGTATATCGCTTCTGCGACCGCATCTGCCCGCACTCATCCAGATCATTGGCTACTCCTCCTTTGCCGGCGCCACTATGCCCATATCAATCTTCTCGGACCTTGTCTCCCTACTTACTGTACATATCTACTCCTTCTACGTTGCGTCTGCTCGCATCTTCCACTGGCAGCTCACTCTCATCATTTCTCTCTTCCACCTTTTCCGTGGCAAGAAGCGCAACATTCTGCGAAACCGAATCGATTCGTGCGACTACGACTTGGACCAGCTACTCCTTGGCACGATCCTGTTCACGTTGCAGTTTTTTCTCCTGCCGACTGTGTTCGTCTTCTACCTGACGTTTGCAAGCGCGCGCATCGCTGTTATTGGCCTCAAAGCAAGCCTTGAGATGGGACTTGCATGTCTCAACCATTTCCCGTTGTTTGCAGTTATGTTGCGACTCAAGGATCCAGGGCGCTTGCCAGGAGGGATATGCTTCGAGTTGCAGGACACAGGCAATATGTCGGTGGACAAACAAGATGCGTTTGGCTTAGTGCCAACTGCCTACGTGCTGCTAAAGGTAAGTCTTCTGCCTACCCTTTTATCATCTCTATACTTACAAGTGACAGTCTGTACCGCTGTCACTCCGCGCAATGTTCCAACCATACTTTGATCTTGGCGACCGCATACGAAAACATTATTTCTCACCTAGCGTGTTACTCTACCTGGTGTCGGGTCAGTTCGTACCGCCAATCCACCGTCGCAACCTGTATAGCCTTCAGTATAGCATGTTGCCAGCAAAGAGGGTAGGCATAGGTGAGCTGTGGAGGAAGTTGACTGAGCGGGACCGTCAGCCATCGCGTTCGTCGAGTAGCTATGCCCCCATATCGTTTAGAAGAGGTATACCGAACGGTAAAAGTAAAAAATTGATATAGTCACTTTGTACCATTTGCTTCCAAACTTCTCTCATCTACTTGCCTAATCGTAGTTTCTGCGCATCCTGTACTATCTTCTTACTTATCTCTCCGCCTCCGCGCTCAGGAGTGTCACTGTGTAGCATTGGCGTTTGGTCGACAAACAATCACAACATCATCCGCCACAACACCACGCACAATGTCTGCACTCACTCACACATTTCACTCCCCCAAACCACAAACAAAAAACACAAAAAAAAGATATAAAACACATCTCACCCCCTCCCCCCAGCATCTGCTGACCGACGCCCGTCCCTGTATTCAAACGGCACGCTCTCCTTGCGACAGCCTTTTTCTTCGTATATATTCCCTGATTCTTTTCTTTACTTATCTTTCTCTATCTCTAAGTTTTTTTTTCAAGGTGTCTTTCTGGTATACGCATTCTTATGCAGGTAACTTTTTTTGTGTAGTGCCCATTACCTGACGTTGTTTTTGTTAAGCTAGGAGCCCACCCATTCCGTCAGGGAGAGAGAGATGTTTTTGTTAGATGGTGGGGGGGGGCAGGCAAACGGGGGTAAAGTGAATGCGGTTGCGGGATTTGGCATGTGGTGGTTGGAGAATTTCACTTGTGAGGGGGGTGGTAATGAGATGAGGTTTGTTGGCGCGAGTGTGTTAAGAGGTCTGGTGTGTTGGAGGTGATTTGGATGGGAGGGTTCTTGGTTGAATTGTTGTACTTGGTTGGGTGAGTGTAAAATAAGAAGGAATTATCAGAGGAGAAGGAAAGAGATGGGCAGGATTACTTCAGGCGAGAATGTGTTTCTTCAAGAGCTGATGCGGGAGTTGTGGCGTGTATGACATATAACGTAGGTGTAGTCATAGCATGAGGAAGTCGAGACTGCCTACTTGAGTATGCTGCTAAATTTGCCTGTCACTCTACATCTGGTACACCTCACAAGCTTAAGAGCACTATTATTTCCTTCAATGATGACCATGAATCCCTGAAGGGTCTGTAGGTGTCTCGATGCCCTTTTAGCGACCCTTACGAACCAGCGAAGCTTCAATCTGTCCACACCCTTACAATCATCGTTGGTGGAACAGCATCACAGCAGCGCCCCGCTAAATACGTGTGTTCGTTCCGAATCCTTTCACAGCATCATTATTGTAAATTGGGTGAGGAAGAAGGAGCTCAGTCTACCAACCAGAAAATAAGTGCAATGTGCTCCGGAATATCTCACTCTAATGTGTGCAGAAAGCCAATGGCCAAACACTTTACGATTCAAAAATGCATTGACTCCGACAAGCCGCCAATACTATCCCAAAGAAGTTTCTTGTCGACACGACTGTGGTAACCGATGGAGCGACTAGTGGGCTGCTACCCCTTGGCTTGCGCTCTGAGTCGAATATATACCATTACAGGAAGTGTCGAGGGACAAAGAATAAGAGACAGAAAGACACAAGCCACTAAGCACAAGAGAAAGACATACGCGAGACTTTTGTGCGAATCACCTCAAACATCATCTGTGTTTACAGGATATTAATGGGGACAAAGGGTCCTAACAACCATAACAGATCGTAACCATACGTCGCTTACACAATTTCGCGAGGGCCTCTCAAGCCACGCATAGTTTTCTCTTTCAAACAAACAGAAGCCACTGCAAGATTTTATGGCAAAAGAAGCAATGTACCTCCTTACTCCGGAAGATAGAATCAGCGCTACATGCCAGAGAGACGAACAGGCAAAAGTAGGCTATTCTCAGCAGACCCAAAACGCCAGATTCTAATTACTAGCAAGACATAAACAAGGCACCATCGTCACCCGGCGGTTGCGGCCAATCTGGCGGTTTAGGAGTTTTACTCGGTGGCTCGTCGGGGCGGGGTTTACGACCCCAAACAACATAACTGGCAAAGATCAGCTCTAAGCTCACTGGAAAACCCATGTACATTTGGCAAACTTACACTTTGTAATAGGCATGTATGGTCTTGTCTGTGAGGGCAGTTCGCAGATGTGCAAGGTAGACCTCGACCTCTGCAGGCGACCATCCCAGAGCAGTGACAAAGAATTCAATTGACCACGCGTGCACACCGGCGCACAGATTCCAGTAGAACCACTTTCCGAGCACCTTCATGCGCTCGTCTTTTGGCCATGAATTGACGGGAATAGCGAATATCTCCTCGTGTACGTCGACGAAGCCTGCTTGCTCGTACCATCGCTTGAGTTTGTTGGCAATGCGTAGGGGCCGGCCTAGGCGCATGGCTGCATCGTCTTGGGTGGCTGTCCAGTCTAGAAGCGCGTAGTCGGGAGGCATCGTACCGTCGTTGCAGTAGATTTTGGGATAGAGCTCCTGAGATTCCATCCAACCTCCGGGGTTGAGGTTATTGAAGCCCTTTTGGATGATTTCGCGGAAGTCGTGAAAGATGCCGTGCGACATGCGTGTGTGGATGTAATCGTACGGCTGCGTGCAGCGCCACCATTCCGGCCGAGTGATGTCGTCCATGAAGAAGTCGACATTTTCGCAGGAGCTATACTTATTAACGAGGGTTGCTTGGACTGGCATGTGTGGCTTACATCTTGGGCTGGATTGGAGACAAGTCAATGCCTTCAACCTATTCGCTTTGTTAGGTTTGCCGCAGAAGAAAATATGGGGGACGTACCCGGCACTTTGGGAACTCGTTCGCTATCAGTCGTTAGCGTTCTTGCTGGCACTACCTCGGCGCTCTACGTACCCATTTCGAAGCACCACTTTCCGGTGCCACAGCCAATGTCGAGCATCCTCTTAGGCCGCTTGAGCTTCAATGGGGCGAGGTAATTCCTCTGGTGGAACAGAGCTGTGAGGATGACATGCTGCATGTCCAGGCGTTCTATCTCAGGCTGGGTATTAGCTAGTCAGCGACCGAAAAAAAAACGTGGTATGTGTGCAAGGGCTGTGGCAGCTACACGTACCGCGTCATTGGGAAAAGGGTAGGCTAGGGTGCATTAGCTGGGACGGCCAGTGAAGAAGTCGCACGGCGATGCTTACCGCCAGCCTGGTATCCGTGGTAGGTCCTGCCGTACTTCTTGACGTAGTCGAAGATGCTTGGCGTGAGACTTTGGATCTCGCTGTAGCGAGTGAGTTCAGGTCAGCTATGGAAGAGCAGCAGAGCAGAGCACATACGAGTTGTCATAATCCTCTGATTGCGGATCCGACTACAAGTCCCGATTAGCTGGCAGTGATTGTCGCGGGCCTGGCGGCGCGGCGGGGGAGGCCGGGTGTTTGACATACATCAGGCTCCAGGGTCGAGTGCGTGATGTCGGTGAGGTCCGTGGCACTGGACAGCGGACGCAGCGGCCTCTCCTTGCGCAGGTGGTCGGGCACAGAGGTCGCCATGTTGGCCTGTTGCGATGCGCTCCAGGAGCGCTATTTGACTCTGGCCGAGTCGTGTCGGGTAGGAGGCGAACCCCAGCGGAGCGGCATATCGTTCCCAATGCCAGGGCCTTGGGGGCGCCCGTCACGCCGACGGCCACACCAGGGCGGGACCATCCTGCGCTAGGCGTGGGCTAGCGAACCCCGCAATTCACCGAACCTCCACCGCCCATCTGCCACCTGTTGGACCGGCCCACCATCACGCCCTGCCCGCCGAATGACATCCACACTCGTGCGCCGCACGCTGCCAGCTACCGCCGCCGCGGCTTTTGCATTGCGTCGTCTCATCCGAGAGAGTGGGTGACAGCTCGCCAGGCCCTCGGGTGCGCCCTCGTCGACACGCCTTGCATGTCTTCACTATCCCCTCTGCAAGGGATATGCCTTGCTCACCACTGGCTGCTTGGCCATCGCGCGTCTTGTGGTCTGGCCCAGTTTTGCGGCAGGAGCCTGTTCCGCCTGGATGCCGCCTCGAGGCACGCGTCTGCGTCTCTAGCGCAGCTGCAAGAATCTTTCTTCACCGGGCGCCCTGCTTGCTGTATGCCGGCTCCTCGACAATTCCTGCTCCTCCGTACCCACCATGGTCAGCGTTGTCGTCACGGCCATTCATCCACGTGGGTCATCCAGCGACTCGGCGTCTTCGGCGATGCAGTGACGTAGTTGCACTCAAAAGATCCCGTCGGCGCTGCATCCGGAGCATCGGGTCAACAAAAGGACGGTGCCAAAGCATGTCATCCGGGCTGATTGCCAAGCGGAACGCGTCACGATAATCAACCTTTTTTCAGGCCCTTGATACATTCGTGACAGCAATCGAAACCCCAACACCATGACTCTTCTCACTCAGAGCAACATCTTTGGAAAGTGCACTGAAATCACTGTGTTTTAAATTGGCAGCAATTGGGTTCCTGTGCAAGGAGAATTGTAGCGAGGCTTTATGTCTAATAACGCCTGTTTGAGTTCAATGCCATGCACCGAGCCTTTAGAGTTTACGCTTCGCACCTCGGAAGCCGACCTTACATGCAGATGCAGTGCCAATCATGCAGTAAATCCGTGGTATAAAACACCACGTTAAATATTTGTCATGCTCACCAAATGATGGAGGATTGATGAGGTTCATGCCTTCCTTATTCAGAAAATCTTACCCGTTTTCATTTTCGCTATCTTTATCTCAAGCAGTGTCGGTCCCTCGTCGGCATTAAACTTGCATCAACAGAAAACCAAATGGCCCACCGGGTCTTCTTGGACGTATCAAGCTTCTTTGTGAAAGCTTTGAAAATCACTCAATTGCAAATCAAGAGCGGCTTTATCCTATCAAAATTGTACCAGGCCTGCTACACTTTGCTCAAAACCCACAATTCGATATACAACTTGGACATCGACTGCCACGGTGCTGCCTGCTATCACAGTCTATTATAGCATTTTCGAGCAGAATCAAAAGCAACATCCTTTCCTTAGGATTCAAGTGTGACAGAAGCGTGCGTTGATTGAGTCTCACTTATAATTCAATGGCTTCCAAATATTGGATGTTTATCACTTCTGAGGTTTGGGGGACATGGTTTTTCCAGATGGCGCTCTCACCTTCAACGTTGTCTCTCAGTGTACGGCCTATCACTCACTACACTGCAGCTATATATCTGAGGTATCAGAATAGCATTGCTATTGAACTAACTTTTTGAATGGTCCCAAATGAGATGCTCCTCATCGTCACAAGAGCTATTTATTACACACGCCTACCAAGCCTAAGTACTAGTAAAGATGGTTCGGAATGATTTCAAATCGCTTGCGAAGTGGAACCCAACAAGAGCGGCGAAGCTTAGAACCCCTATGCTCACTAAGCCCATTATTGCATATCGAGCTGCACGCAAAACTGGACAAGAACTCAACCCGAAGGCCATACGCAAGTCTACACATAACACGGTGCACAGACCTATCCAGTAGGACTTGCAATGCGTAGTTCATCATTCACATCTAACTCCCTATAGACTCGGTCTGAAAACAATCACCATCTGTACGGAGAATCCAGAAGAAACACTATTTGTAATTCATGAAGACCTGCTTTGTTCTAGCTCCAGGTACTTTCAAAGACTACTACAAGGAGGCCGTGGAACTGCTGAAGGCGAATGCTCAATATTCAGCCAAGATCTCTCTGGCTTCTTGCCAGTCTGGTATTGCAAAAGCTGTGGAAAAAACTTCCATACAAAGTGTCTTGACGACTGACCGCAACGCAAACAGAATTGTCCAATGTGCCGTGCGAACTGGCCAACAACGAATTTGGCGCTGAGCAAATTCCCGGGCACTGCCAATGCTGAAGCTAGTGATGTGTACACGCAGTGGCTGTATACCGGAGTGATTCCATTTCCTCTCAATGGCCCCGCCGACGACAAGGCTAAACACTGTCAGCTACTAATGGCATCGCATAAGCTCGGCGAAAACATCGAAGATGAGTCATTCCTAAAAGCAGTGCTTTGCCATACGAAAGAGTAATTGAGGGTTTGAGAACATGACAGACTAATGCTTGAATACTTGGATCAAGTAGCTTTCTATTCAAATATACGACACTTATGGAGAAGATGAACGAAAAAGCAATGTGCATTGCCTGAAGATGGGCATCCCACCTAGACGGATCCGCTAATGTACAAGTGCTCATATCAAAGAAGCTATTGCTCATGCGTGGTTTACCGGCCCTTCTTGACCCAGTCCTCCAAGCTTTCCCTGGTATCGGCGAGTTTGCCCTCGACGGCACCAACAGTGCCCTGCGCATGTGCCTTTCCAGTCTCGACAAATTGCAGGATGCGCTTCTTCATGCGCAGATGTGTGTCTGCAACAATGGGGTATCGCTCCTCGTAGGTCCAAATGAGATCACCCACGTTCTTGGAGGTAATGGGAAGTACCACATTGGCAGCAGTAATGCCCACGGCAAGAGGGACAGAGGCGCGGAGTAGTATGTTGCGGTTGCGTGTGACAATGGATCCAGCCATGGAGGCGACAAGCACGTACAGGGCGCCAGGTAGGACCTTCTCACCAGACTCTTTTGGTGGGGCTAGTGAACGGATAGTGCTTGTGAAAGAGTGCTCTAGGCGGAGCGTCTCGGTAAGAGCGTTATCGACGGCCTTTTCACCGCGGACGGCTTGCTCGTACAGAGCCATGCGCGCACGGCCAATCTGGACAGCCAGTCGGTCGGTAGGAGTCGGACGGTAGACGGGCTCTTCGGAGGGAGCCGGACGTGATGGCGCTGGCAGAGAGGGGGCAGTAGGAGCGGTGGCATCAATGGGCATATCATCGTAGATTGGCTTGCGGTTCTGGTGGTTGCGTCAGTACCGAAGGTCGCACATGCCGTCCAGAATAAATTTCTGTTCTGAAGCAAGAATTTGTTGAAGGTACAGGGCATCAGCACATACCGAGAAGTCTTCCTGGCGCTCTTCTGCGTATATGGAGCGAGGAGCGAAGATTGCCGTGGCCGAGAGGGCGGCCATGGCGGGGACGACGGCGCGCTGTAAGACATCAGACGGCAGCCGTAGGTTACTCAGCGAGTCTACTCACCTGCCGTAACAACGGTCGGAAAGCCATGTCGGGCGTGGGGCGGGCGCAATGGGTGGGAAACTGGCCGAGATCCAGCTTCTGATGTTGAGCTTCTGAGGATGCGGAAACGGCCGTGCGAGCGCCGCAAGAATCCCGCCCACTCGTCCTCGGCCTGGCCTGGCTATGACATCGTTTGTTTCTCTAGCCCTACCAGTCTTCCTTCACTTGTGCCACCACCCACGATGCTCAAGCGGCTTGCGCGCACAAAGCAGCCAATAGCGCCCTGGATCTGCCACCGCTGTCTCCATCAGTCGCAGCGCCAACGACGCTTCAACTCAACTTTTGCTGCTGCTGCCACCGCCCCTTCCAAGCCACGCGACCCTGCGCCGCCACTCCACAGTTTCCCTACCAGTGCAAAGACAGATGACGACGCCCTCCGCAAGGTCTTTGACAGCGCCTCATTCTGGGCGGGCTTCAGACGAACATCGCAAAATGGCCAGCCCGCTGGCATCATCGGCAACAAATACCTTACACATCCTGAAGGTTTCGTTGACTTTGTCACCATAACCATCCAGCGCTGCAATGGCGTCGTGCAAAAGGTGGCAGCTGCGCAGTCGGTCCAGGACTACAAGCATATGGTCAAGGACCTCGACAAACTCAGCGACCTGCTATGTAGAGTCATAGACCTGGCCGACTTTGTGCGAGGCACCCATCCAGATCGCAAGTTCCAGGTCATGGCAGTCAAGGCCTACTCGACAGTCTTCCAGTACATGAACCAATTAAATACAACGCCTGTGCTATATGACCAGCTGAAGAAAGGCTCGGAGATACCTGAGGTGTACGAGGCCTGGAGCGAGGAAGAGCGCATCGTTGCGAGGATACTGATGGAGGACTTTGCACGCTTTGGCATTGGGCTGGATGACAAGACACGAGAGAAGCTGGTGGACCTGAGCGGAGAGATTGCTGAAGTTGGGAACCAGTTTGTCGAGGGCATGGCACCAGAGACACTGACCTTACGGTTCAAATCCACGCGGTTAAAAGGGCTAGACCCGAACATGGCAAAGGCTCTGACCAAGTGGGGAGAAACAAAGATTTCGACAATGCATCATGAGGCACAATCAGTGCTGCGGTTTGTTGAGGACCCAGAAGTGCGCAGAGAGACATACCAAGCTGTCCGCACAGCAAGCAAACCAAGCATTGCACGGTTGGAGAAGATGTTGAAGCTACGCGCCGAACTAGCCCAGACATCAGGATATGAGACATTTGCGCACATGACGCTTGAGAATAAGATGGCACGTACGCCAGAAGCTGTTAATACGTTTCTGAAAGCATTGTACGAGGATAGCCGACCAGCTGTGCTTGCCGATTTAGAGGAGTTAATGGAACTGAAACGAGGAGATGCCCACCGGTCGAACTTTCCAGATCGCATCAATGCCTGGGATAAGTTCTACTATACACAAAAAATGCTTGCAACAATGGAAGGCCACTATAGACAACGCACCCCAGATTCACTGTCTGCATATTTCTCCGTCGGCACCGTCCTGCAGGGAATATCTCGACTCTTCGACCGTCTCTATGGCGTACGTTTTGTGCCAAAAGAGACCCAGCCGGGGGAAGTATGGGACGATGGAGTTCGCCGCCTCGACGTCATATCTGATACTGAAGGCCATATTGCAGTACTGTACTGTGACTTGTATTCTCGTCCTGGCAAAACGCCCAACCCAGCGCATTTCACCCTGCGCTGTAGTCGCGAGATTCTACCCTCGGAAATGGAAGAAATGGCACACATGCAACACCGCTTTTCTTCACCCATTGAAGCAGCTACCGATGGTATGCCAGTGTCTTACAATGCCCAACGGCAAAGTTATTTCCAATTACCGACCATCGCCCTGATATGCGACTTCAGCAAAGCGTCTCACTCGCGACCAACGCTTCTTAACATTCACGACGTACGCACTCTGTTCCACGAAATGGGCCATGCTCTCCATTCTATCCTGGGTCGTACAGCTCTGCAGAACGTCTCTGGTACTCGTTGCGCTACCGATATCGCTGAGCTGCCGTCTGTCCTAATGGAACACTTTGCCTTTTGCCCACACGTGCTCTCTTTGTATGCCCGCCATTGGGAAACAGACGCCCCAGTTCCCATGGCTGCCCTTGAGTCCCGTCTCGCAATCGACAATCGAAATCAACACGCCGAACTCGAATCGCAAATCCTGCTTTGCATGCTAGACCAAGCTTATCATTCCCCTATCGCCGCAGACCCAAACTTCAACTCGACAAAGGTTTACCACGATGTATACAACAAGTACGCATCAGTTCCTGAGCCTGCCGGAACAGCCTGGCAAGGTTTCTTTGGTCACTTATATGGATATGGCGCTACGTACTATTCTTATCTGTTTGACCGCGCCCTCGCAGCTAAGATATGGAAGGACGTGTTTCAGCACAATGGTTCAGATGGCAGCTTAGATAGAGAAAATGGTGAGTTGTATAAGAACGAGGTGCTTAGATGGGGTGGCGGAAGAGATGGCTGGCAGTGCCTGGCTGGTGTGCTTAAAGATGAGAGGCTGGCGGAAGGCGGCGAGCAAGCCATGCAGGAGGTAGGGAAATGGGGGATCCGGGATATAGGGAAGTAGACGGTACATTGCAAACGCCGAACCTTGTGTCGTGTGCATAGACTAGTATTTAGACTTTTGTACATAAACTTCTGGTCAACAAAGTATCAATTGTTGCGGGTTGCAGTATGTCTTGCAGATTCATTCGTTCGATAATGATACTGAACATGGCCGAATGGCTGAAGCACATCATTGAGACCCCCCGGAAAGCCTGAATGGTCGAAATCCGCATAGTTGAATAGAATTATGTAGTCGCGCCTGATCAAGCATGTGGAGTGTGGAGGTGGATCCTTCGCTGTAGACTGAATCTACGCTAGCCGTTATAGGACGACGCGCTCTTATCGATAAATTTTTCGAGGTCAGAAAAGTTTTGGTACTCGAAACATCATCACTATTCCCACAACAGCCATGTCACAAGAAAAGAGCATAGATTCAAAGGTCCAGAACGTAGAGAAAAGATCACCAGAACTAAAGAGGGGGAAAAAGAGAAAAAGAACTCAACCAGCCAAGGATGGCTGGAGTGTTAAAAAAGGCGCCGGCCAACTGACCAAGTTTGATGACTCTGAAGATGATACACCTAATTCCGTTGCGAGTCAAAAGATCAAGGTTGATGTTGTGAAGAGGACAGAGGTTGCTAGGGATTTGCCAACTGGACAGTCTGAGAAGTCTTCCAAACCGGACAAGCCATCGACACAGCCACCAGAGCCCACACCTAGGCGTGAGCAACATTCCAAGGCCAGGAACAAGCAACCGCAGCGGTTGCGAAATTCTCAAAAAACCCAGGATATACCGCCTTATCTTCTCCAAAAACGCGACGAGTTGCGATCAGTCAGAAAATCGCTTCCCATATGGCCCCAGGCAGACTCCATCCGGGCAGCACTACAAAAGAACAACATCCTTGTCTTGACTGGAGAAACGGGTTCCGGAAAATCGACACAGTTACCGCAGTTTTTGACCAACGAATCTTGGTGTACGGGATGCATAGCAATCACACAGCCTCGAAGAGTGGCAGCCATTTCCCTAGCCCGTCGTGTTGCAGAAGAAATGGGCAGCTTACTTGGTGACAAGGGCCCAGCAGCAAAGGTCGGATATAGTGTTCGTTTCGACAACGCTGTCGGGAAGCACACAAAAGTCAAGTTTCTGACTGAAGGTATGCTGCTTCAGGAGATGCTCAGGGACCCCAACATGTCGCAGTACAGTGCGATAGTAGTGGATGAGGTGCACGAGAGGAGTGTGAATGTAGATCTGATTCTCGGATTTTTGAGGAATCTAGTTGCTGATGAGGAGAAAAACAAGAAAAGGAAGCATCCGCTAAAGGTGGTAGTAATGAGTGCTACAGCGGATGTGGAGAGTCTTGTAAATTTCTTCGGGGGTGATTCGCCTGCAGCAGCATCGGACACGACTGTCGATAAAGCAAAGATGGCGAATACCAGCAAGGTCTCGGCGTGTTACGTAGAAGGACGACAATACCATGTCAAGACGATATATCTACCGCAGCCTACACAAGACTGGATCGAGTCCGCCCTAAAACTGGTCTTTCAGATTCACTACAAAGAGCCACTGCCCGGCGATATACTCGTTTTCCTAACAGGCCAAGACACTATCGAGGCTCTTGAGAAGCTTATTAACGACTATGCCGAAGGCATGGATGACGAGGTTCCTAAACTACTCGCTCTTCCACTCTTTGCAGCCCTCCCCCAGCACGCTCAACAACGCATCTTCCAACCAGCTCCTTACCGTACACGGCGCGTCATCCTCGCAACTAACATTGCAGAAACATCCGTCACTGTCCCCGGCATCCGCTTCGTAATAGACTGCGGCAAGTCTAAAATCAAACAATTCCGCAATCGCCTAGGCCTCGAGTCTCTCCTTGTAAAACCAATCTCCAAATCCGCAGCCATCCAACGCAAAGGTCGAGCCGGCCGTGAAGCACCCGGCCAATGCTACCGCCTCTACACCGAAGGCGCCTACAAGAACATGGAAGACCGTACCATTCCCGAAATCCTCCGCTGCGACCTCAGCCAAGCCATTCTTACCATGAAAGCCCGCGGCGTCACCGACGTCCTCAGTTTCCCCTTCCTCGACCGACCCCCGCGCGAAGCACTCGAAAAAGCCTTACTCCAACTCCTGCACCTGCAAGCCCTCACCGAAACCGGGGAAATCAGCCCCAACGGTCTCGTCATAGCGAAATTCCCTCTAACACCCACATTTGGTCGCGTGCTCGTCGAAGCTGCAAAATCCGACCGCGACTGCCTCTCCGCAGCCATCGACATTATTTCCGCTTTAAGTGTCGAAACCGTATTCCTGAACTTCGTTACCGAAGAGCGCAAAGAAGAAGCGGAGGAAGTACGTCGGGAACTGTATCGTCGCGAGGGCGACCACTTGACCCTTCTCATAACCGTGCAGCGTTTCGCTGCGGAAGATAAAGCGCAGAAGAAAAGTTGGTGTGAGAGGCATTTTGTGTCATATCGGGCTATGGAGAATGTGATGAAGATACGCACGCAGCTTAGGGAGTTGTGTAAGCAACTTAAATTGCTGTCAAATAGCGGTGTGGAAGCAGATGATGCTGCGCCGTCTGAAGCGAAGAGTAGGGCGATACTTGAGTGTATGCTGCGTGGGTTTATTGCGAATACGGCGCGGTTGATGCCAGATGGGAGTTATAAGACGCTGCTGGGGAATCAGACTGTGGCTATTCATCCTAGCTCTGTTCTTTTTGGCAAGAAGGTGGAGGCGATTGTGTTTAATGAGTTTGTGTTTACGGGGAGGGCGTGGGCGAGAGGGGTTAGTGCTGTGCAGTTGGATTGGGTGGCGGAGGTTATTGATGGGATTATGTAGTCTCCCTTATACTTCATGTTCCACTTGACTATTTATCTAGCTCTTTAATCTACACATGTCACATATCCCAGGACGGTTGTCTACCTTCGTCTTCCCACACCCCCAGCACCACTCGCTCCCTCCTTATCCGCCAAACTAACCACCTCCCCTATCCCCGCCGCCTCCTGCTCATCCTCCAACGCGCGAATCTCTTCTCTGCAATCCCACCATTTTTCTTCGGCACGTTCAAATGCCATTTTCTTGACTTCCTTGGGACTCTTCTCCGCGCTCGTGCCCTTGCGCTCCAACTCCTCGAGGATGATATTCTGCCACTGCTCGGACGTGCGGGCGTAAAAATCGCGGAGAGACTCAAAGGGACGCGGGTGCGGTAAAGTATCTGTGAGTGCAGAAATTTCTTCTTGGGAACCCAGATCCTCCGTTGCAGGAGGGGCAACAGAATCTGCGATGCTAGTGGGAGCTGTAGACGCGGATTTTGCGTCATCTTCGGCATCTTCGTCTTCGTCTTCGTCTTCTTCGGAGTCGTATTCCTCGTCCGAGTCGGGTTCGTCGTCGCTGCCTTGCCAGTCTTCTAGCTCGCGCTTGAAGATTTCAGTTACGCCGTCGAGGTGGTTGAGGTTGACGGACCAGAGCTCGTCAAAGGTGAATTCGCGGTCACCTTTTTCGTAGGTGCCGCCGTAGATGTACAAGGTGTCTGCTTGAACGGTGAGAGCGGCGTTGAAGCGGGGATGGGGGAATTCGAAGAGTTTGGGCTTCTCGGGGCGTGTGTCTTCTTCTTCATCTTCCTCTGCAGCTTTGGCAGCTTCGTCGTCGGAGTCTGGGTCTTGGGCGACTCCGGCTTTCATTTCGAGGGCTTTGAGGTTGGCTAGGAGTTCTTCCTCTGCTGCCTTGCCGCGGTCTCGTCGGCTGACGTTGGCTTGTTGGGCCGCTTTCTTGTTCGCGTTTTGCTTGGGTCGGCGTAGAGTAAGTGGCATGAAGCGGTTCCGCTCTACGTTCCAGATGAATAACTGGTTGAAGAATTCAGAGTCGATACCTTCTTCGCTCTCCTCGACATCGTGCACGCCACCGAACATGACGCCACGACCCTTGTGATATGCCATTGTGGTGCCTGCGCGTGGTGGGTTCGGTGCATTAGCTGGCTTCTTCCGCTTTTCCCATGAAACAGCCGGCAGAGTTGTCGAAGGTTGATCTGCTGGTGGCGGCGTAATGCGCAGAAACCAAGTATCATCATGAACTTTTGGTTTCAGAACCATGCGCGAAGCTGGGCCTCCGCCACCGCTCTTTTTGCCTTTGCCTTGCTGTTGCTGCTGCTTCCCCCCAGCTTGTGTCTTAACACGAGAGTAACCACCGTATATGACGGCGCCTTGATCGTGTGGCAGGAATGTGAAACTTGATCGAGCATCCGGTATCGCGCGAGCTGCCTGAAGCTTTGGTGTGTGCCACGAGAAGTTGACACAATCATAGATCCAGAGGTCATTCAGGTACTTTGTTGTGGCAGATGTGTCTTGGAACCCTCCCCAAAGGATAATGTACTGTTTGAAGCCAACCATGCGGTGGCCGCTTCGTGCTGGTGGTGCCGCAGTCTTACTCTTGCCCTCCATGCGCGTCCATTCCCGGTTTATTGGATCCAATTTCCAGAAGTCATTGTAGTGATAGAAAGTTCCCTGCTTTGGAGAGCTGAATTCGCCGCCAAAAAGATAGATGTCTTTTGTGTTGGCTGCACGACACCAAGCATGTCCGGATCGAGGAAGTGGCGAGTTGGGGCTGGTCACTTGCTTCCAGCCATCTTGCTTGATATTGTAGATCATGAGGTCATTGAAGAATTTTGCTGTGGCTCCATTGAAGTACTCGCCTCCGAATAGGAAAACTTCATTCTCGTTTGCTGGGTTAGCCAGCAAGGTGCATGACGTTCGTGCGGATGGCGGTTCAGCAGCGATTTCAGTGATGGCATGGTGTTGCTCCTGCTCTTTTGCATATTGTGCCAGGATTGCGTCAAGATCAACATCTTCCGCATCAGAATCGAGTTCCTGTGTCTTGGATGCCAGCTTTTTGTCTTTTTTGCCTGCTTTCTTCTCTTGCTTGGCAGCTTTGGCAGCTTTGGCAGCGGCCTTGCCACCGGATGCTTTTTTCTTATCCTTGGCCATTTTTTCAATCCCGAGATTAGAGTTGATCAGATGAGGTGTGCTGTGAAATGTTGTCACGCTTGTGGTTTTGTGGGCTGGCGAACCCCCGCGATTTGCCCCTCAGTACGTTGTTGGAAATTTTTGAACTTCAGCTTTGATACTCTGGAGCTGCTTAGCCACTGCGACAATTGTAGAAGACAATCGTAATTACGACTTAATGAATAGTATAACCGAGCTTGCTATGCACAAATGTCTGGGTGCATACTGCTTGATGACATATTGTTCACCCCACCAATCATTTGGAGCAGGCATTACGGAACGTTCGGGCTTATCGATAACATTGCATACATTCACTCCCCACCTTTCTCCTCTCCTCGTAAGCAATTCACAAGATGATTCAAGCAGCAAAGATTCTCGAGCAGAGGAGCCACCTCATACCTGGTATAGCCCTACTCTTCTCTCCTCATTTTCGGGTAATGACTTTATACAGGCAAGCTTCGAATCACGGAGCACTTCTTCCAAGTACCCCGTGACTATTGTATGTAGAGTTCTATTTGACAAATTGGAAAACAAATGATCTGGATTTCTCCAAATCATAACCTTATTAACATCCCGAAAGCGAACCCATCCCTAGGAACTATTCAACTCTTCGCCCGCTCAGCGCTAAAAGCCGAGAAGCCCGCAGACTACACGCCAACGTCGCACCTCGAACGAGCCAAGACACAGCTTCCATGGCTCATCTACCTACAAGGCGGCCCAGGTTTTGAATGCCAGTCACCCCAAAATGTATCCTGGACCCACACCATACTTGACAAAGGGTACCAAATACTCCTGCTCGACCAGCGCGGGACAGGCTTATCAACCGCCATCAGCCAGTCGAGTTTGCAGCTGAGGGGCGATGAGAAAGTGCAGGCAGACTACATGAAGAGTTTCCGAGCAGACAGCATTGTCAAGGACTGTGAGGCTGTAAGGAAAGCATTGACAGCCGATTATCCCGAAGAGAAGAAGAAATGGAGCATCATGGGCCAGAGCTTTGGCGGTTTCTGCTGCACGACGTATCTTTCGTTTTACCCTGAAGGTGTCAAAGAGGCTTTCCTGTTTGGAGGTCTGCCGCCATTAAGAGACAATGCAGACGAAGTTTACGAGCGGCTGTATGCACGTGTTAAAAGCAGAAACGAAGGCTACTATCAGAAATACCCAGAAGATGTGGAGAGAGTCAAACGCATCGTCAAGCTGCTCTCCCGCTTCGGCGACACAACAGTGCGCGTCCAAGGTGGCGAAGGCCACCTCTCTGCACGCCGTTTCCTCCAGCTGGGCATCTACTTTGGCAAGCACGGCGGCTTCGACGATGTACACAATTTCATCCTGCGCGCGGATACTGATCTTACTCAATTCGGTCATTTGACACGTCCGACTGTGCTCGCACTCGAGGCAGCACAAAGCTGGGACACAAACGTCATTTACGCTCTGCTCCACGAGCCCATCTACTGCCAAGGCAAAGCTGCGAATTGGTCCGCTGAACGCCTCCTCCCCAAATACCCCGAGTTCTCCCTCTCCCGCGTTGACTCGGAAGATCCAATATACTTTACCGGCGAGATGATCTACCCCTTCATGTTCGACTGCTATCCTGAGCTCACTAAACTCAAGAAAGTAGGGGAGTTACTGGCCGCGGAAAAGGACTGGGCTAAGCTGTACGACGTTGAGCAGCTGAAGAAGAACGAAGTTCCAACATACGCAGCTGTATACATGGACGACATGTACGTAGACTTTAACTTGAGCATGGAAACGGCAAGCACTCTCAAAGGCTGCAAGCCATTTATAACAAACATGATGTACCACAACGGCATTGGCGCAAAGACGGACGAGGTACTCAAGCAAATCTTCTCGTTGAGAGACGATGTCATAGATTAGCTTTTGTACGATACCGCAACCCAGCCCTCCGCTCGTTAGTCAATACAACCCCATCCAAATCTCACTTCTTCATAATCTCCTGCGCAAGCCCCAACTGCGCCTCCAAATCAAATCCCCAAATCCAATGCATGCGCTTCGAAAAATTCTCCTCAATCTTATCCAAATCATCCCCCAACAACTCAAAATCATACAGCTGCCCCGCCTCGTAACTAGTCGTGACAAGCCTCTGCGTCCTCTCCCTCCTCACCTCATCGAATGCCCCAAATGCCCGTTTAAGCTCGTCAGTGCTATTCGCATCTTTTATCAGACTGGCGAGTATATACGCGTCTTCCATACACATTCCCGCACCGGCACCTTGATGTGGGGTCGTTGCGTGTGCGGCATCGCCGAGCAGACAGACGCGGCCCTTAGTGTATGTTTCGCATGGCGGATGCATGAATAAGGCCCAGATATCTGGATTTTGCATTGCGCCGATGATCTTTTGGACGTGCGGGCCCCAGTCTGCAAAGTCGGATTGCATGTTTTGTTTGGAGGTTGTGAGGACCCATTTTTCCGAGTCCCAGGTTTTGCGGGAGCGGAATGCGACGACTGTGAGGGTTAGCGAGGGGATTGGTGATTGAAGGGGAGATTGGGTTGAGATATACCGTTCATGATTTTACCATGTGAAATGGGGAATGTGAGGAGATGACCGTGGTAGCCTAGGAACATTTGACTGTTTCTGGCGGCTTCGTCGCCGAGTAGCTCGACTGCTTCGTCCATGGGGACCAGTCCTCTGTATGCATATTTTCCTGAGAAGACGGCTTTGGAGGCAGGGTTTTCTCTTCCAACTACCCATTTTCTCGCCAGAGATTTGATGCCGTCACACCCAATGACGGCGGTATGCTGTGCTGTGGAACCATCGGCAAACTTGAGTAGCATGTCACCAGACCCATCATCCGCCTCTTCCAAGTCGACAAGTCTCTTGTCAAATTTCGCCACATGATCCGGAACGTCTTTGATCAACTCGTCCAGAAAGTGAGCTCTGTATACACCCCCACGTTCTCCACCAGGGGGCAGAGATACTTCAAACAGTGGATCGCCCACCTTCTTGCCCTCACGCACATGACCATCTTTATCCGCCTTTCTCTCATCTCCCACACGAATGGTAAACCAGGAATTTTCCTTTGAATCATATGCATTCCCAGTCTTACATTTCAAAAATGCCTGGTAGATCTTTGGCGACATGCGCTCCATTGCGCGTCCTGCATTGGGCCCAAACGCCACGCCAGCGCCGATTTCCCCAAAATGCGATGCGGCTTCATATATAGTGAGGGAAACGTTGTGTTGCAGGAGCGTAATTCCGAGCGCAAGACCAGATATGCCACCGCCGACTATGGCTAGGGAGTAAGGTTTCGAGGGCGAGTCTGCAGATGCCATGGTCACGAGATATATGGAGCCAAGGTCGAGGAATTGCCTTGGTTAGGGTTTCACGGTTGACTCACGAGCTGAAAATAAGCAATGGTAGATGGAGAGAAGCTCAACATGGTGTTTTCCAAGCACTTTGTGCGGAAGCCTTTCGGACCGGTACTATTGCCGACAGGGTGTGAGGCCAAGGACGTCACTTTATTTAGTTGTTTGCCGCAGCGCCGGCAATTGCATGGGAAAGACATCTATATTATGGTTGGCCACGAGTGAGGCGTCACGGTAGATAAGAACGCATTATGCGGCACCAGACATAGCACCGAGGTAGAGGTGTCTCGTTCCGATGCGGGGTGAAGATCTATGGATATTTATGTTCGTGTGGGGCAGCTGGCGGCTCCGTTTCGGCATTAAGCTATTACGATATTCGCTCTTGATTGCGCCAGAATAGCAGGATGATAAGCGTCGTCATAATACCAGCAAAAATCACTACAAACAGCATTAAACGTAGTGTAGATAGTTTCGAAACGTCAATCTACACATCATTCTCTATTTCTGACTGTCAATGTCTGGTAAGTCCATTATGTTAGTGTCAGTAATTATCTGCAGTGTCGTGGTAGGGGCAACCTAGATATGAGCATTGTACGCATTCGGCTAGTCCCTCAGCCAACGACACGACATCGATAACTTGCTCGGATCGAAGCCCTTGCAGTAAGAAATAGCCACAATAATTTTCATTTTATATACTATAAGAATACCGAAGCTTGTAAATTTCCGCCCCATAAAACACATACATCCAATATCGTGTAAGTTTTGAACTCTCTGATGCGTTTGGTGGGACCTCGAAAACGGTTGCCCGCCATATCTCGATGGAGAGACCCTGTCATCATTGCAAGGGAGATCCCGTTCAGCGGCATTGATGCGTAGGAGGATGATCTGGGCACTCGGGACGGACGGGAACGGCTAGGCTTGTAAACTGGGTATTAACGTTTGAGTTTGTAGCCTCGAGTTCCTGTTGATCGTCTGCTGCGAGCACAAACCCCGATAAACCCCGATCCATCCATGGCACCATCATATGCTGCACCGCAGCCTCCAAGCGAGCAAGGCGAAAAGCCAGTGACAGTGCTAGTCACTGGATTTGGTGTATGTTTCAATCTATACTTCCAACCTCCCACATCTTCTCATCAACCAACCTTAACCAAATGGTCACGCGACCACCTTCACTTCCTCAACCCCAACTCTTACAATACTAACCCACCCCAGCCCTTCCTAACCCAATTCCCCAAAAACTCCTCCTGGGAAATCGCCTCCACCCTCCCCAGTCTCCTCCCGTCTTCCCCCACCAACAAAACCCCAATCCACATCCATGTCCACCATGAACCCATCCGTGTCGCCTACGCCACTGTCCTGCACCTCATCCCCAACCTGCTTCCCCCAGCAAATCCCATGTACCCGTCCGCAGACATAATCCTGCACATCGGGCTCGCCGCAGGCCGCAATTACTACGCCATTGAGCAAGGCTCGCGGAGCCGCGGGTACGGTAATATCGCCGATGTAGATCGTCAGCGGTTCGAAGATGAGAGTGCTGAAAAGCAATTTCCTGCTTCAAAATTTCCAAGTACGCTTTCTACGAGTTTCGATACCGCAGATGTGCTGGCGTGTTGGAAGGAGTCTTTAAAATCTTCTTCTTTTTCTTCTTCTGAAGCTGGTAGCACGAAAGGCCCAGATGTGAGGATTAGTACTGATGCAGGGAATTTCTTGTGCGGGTTTGTTTATTATAATAGTCTTGCGCATTACTATAGTATCAAGGAGGATGAGCGGCCCGTTGTGTTTTTGCATGTCCCCGATTTGACGAGTAGTGAGGAGAAGATGAAGGAGGGGTGGGAGGTTACGGTTGCGTTGATCAAGGCGCTGGTGGAGAGTAGACGTAAGGCGGGGGGTGTTGTTGTAGATGGGGAGAAACGGAGTCAAGAGGCGCAGAATGGGACGGATGGAGTGCAGACAGATAACAACTTTGCTTAGATTTTACAGGCTTTTCTGTTGCAAGGTACATTTCTCTAGAGAGAAGCATTGGGTAACGAGCGCCGAAGTAGTGGAGACTGCAGTGGGGTTGCAGGTTACGAGAATTGGGGAGAATATCGGTGATGCCATGTAGGGATATATAGTATTTAGACAGTACAAGAAGATTGGCATAACGGTAATCGAGGGTTGCTCCTAGCTGGTACGCTACCACGTGACTGTACAGGGCTATATCGAGTAATACGCTCATACGACATCATACCAAACTCGAATTGAAGTCGTCGTCTATTCAAGTATGATGTCTGAACAGACAACATTTACATGAAAAAAATCAAATGGAAACCGCTTCTGAATTGTGTGCTGAAAAATAAAAAGGCAATCGACCTCGAAAGCAATGACTACAATATCAGCGCTTTCCCCACAATCCCTGCTGTGTTTCTCTGATTCTTCGCTCTTGTTCCTGTATCATCTCTTCGGTCTGACCATGGCCGTTTCCCCTGCTGTCAATCTCCATCGGGTCGTCAGGCTCATCTGCCGGTTGTGGAATACGCGCGTGGGGCGCCCCTCGTCGGGGTTCCGCTGATCGCTGGCCGTCCATCATACCCGCAGCACCACCAGCCCGGAGTTGGTTGATAGCGCGGATCGTGTCAATAGCAGCATGAAGCGTACGCCTAGCATTAAAGTTCTTCTTGACGGTTGGCAGTAGGTCTTCCTCGCCATCAGTGTTGTTCTTGCCAAGCTCGGTGATCCAAGGATGGGAGAGAGCCTCGTGAGCTGTCATGCGCGCTGCAGGATCAACAGTCAAGCAACGACGAATAAACTCGCGCGCCGTGAGTGAGACGCCTCGCCAGTATTCCAGAGGGGTAAAAGAGTAGTCGGCAACCAAGATGGCCTGCATCTCTTCAAGGTTCGAGTCGCGGTCGAAGGGGGTGTAGCCACAGAGGAGGAAATACGTAATAACACCAATGGCCCAAATGTCGCTATAAGCTGGTCAGCGGTAGATCTTTCACAAAGCCATTTTGTTCTTACACTGGCTTGCCATGACCCGTCTTCCTGAAAATCTCAGGCGCCATATAGCCTGGCGTACCGCAGGTTGTTGTGAGGACGTGAAATTGCTCCTCATCCATGATTCGAGAAAGTCCAAAATCGGCGATAAGTAAATCAGCATTGTCCTCTGGTGTTCGGAACAGCAAGTTCTCTGGCTTCAAATCTCTGTGCACGATACCGTGGTCGTGAAGATATGCGACTGCCGAGAGAGTAGCCCTGATCAGGTCGCCGGCATCAGATTCGTAGTAGTTTCCCTTGCGACAGATGCGGTCGAAGAGCTCGCCTCCAAGCGCAAGGTCGGTGACCAGATAGACTGATTGTGTGTTAGCAGAGGACACAGCACCGAGGGAGTTGAGACAAACGGTTGTTCATTGTCTCAAAGTAGTCGACGAGTGTGAGGATGTTCCTGTGGCCCATGGAAACTCTCTTCAATACTGCAATCTCGTTCCTGACCTGGCACATGTCAGCGAATGTGCCATCCAGTCTACAGTTGTTCAACCCACCATGTGTTCTCGGCCAGCCATAAGCCTCTTGTTGATGACCTTTGCGGCATAGTATCGCCCTGTATCGATGTGCACACACTCCTTGACGACCGAGTAGCTGCCGGCACCTAGAGTCTTGCCCGTCTTGTATCTGCAAGGCTGAACCTGGGGTGTTTGTGGTGCCTGTGCCCCAGACCCGCCGTTGGAAGTCTTTGTGGCCATGTTTGCGCTTCAGTCAGTATCTGCTGTGTGCGACCGACAAATTTATTGTAGAGCGGTATGAGGGCGTTGTTGGGCGTTGAGGTCTTGGGCTGGGTATCGACTGCTGTGACGACGAAGGTTTGGTTGGTGAAGCGTCGGCGTGCCCGATGGGCTTGCTATTCAATGCAGATAGCCCTGTGATGCGCGCGGCGGGGGGCCTTTTTTCTTGCAGTGAGATTCGATGGTGTTTAATGCACTGACAGCGTCTCCTATCGAGGCTATATAGTCGAATATGTGTGAAGCAGACCAGCAGCTGAAGAACAAGCCTGTTGTAATGGGCGACGGGGGCCTGCTGGGAGCTTGCAGGGAGGGGTCCACACCGAGTCCCCCACCATGATTCAACCCTTGTCGCTGCCAAGACAACCCGCATCTTGATTGGCAGCCAGGCCTACAAACCAGCCGCACTGCCGAACCTTGTAGCGAGAATAGTATACCGTAGACATTGTATACATTGTACGCATGCAAGCCGCGACTTTGCGACAACCAGGTTTCTATATATTTATGTTGATCTAGTGTTCTCTAGCTTCTACTATGAACAGTCGTAGCGTCAGGTGCGTCTGACAGCTAAACAAAATGCGAAAATTGTTGGGCAGAGGATATACACATCCTCAATGCCTTATGACTTGAGGAGTAAGCTGTTGCAGTCCATATCCTCCGGCTGTTGGAGACCCATGACTGCAAGAACTGTAGGCGCTACATCGCCCAGCACGCCGTCAGTCTTCTTCAGGCTCCAGCCCTCGGGCGCGTTGGCCATGACAAACGGCACCTTGTTGGTTGTGTGGGAAGTCTTAGGCGTGCCCTCTTCAGTAAGCATCTCCTCAGCGTTACTGCCAATTTGTCAGCTTCTTCCTTCTTTGTACTAAATAGAATGCTCCAACTTACCCGTGGTCAGCAGTAACAAACAAGACGTATCCGCTCTCCTTGCACTGGTCGTACACCTTCTTGATAGCCTTGTCCGTCTCCGTGCACGCCTCAATGGCTGCCTTGTATACTCCAGTGTGGCCAACCATGTCTGGTGGGGCAAAGTTGTTCATGAGGAACTCAAACTTGCCGGTTCGGATACGCTCGCAGAGCTTGTCGGCAACCGCCATCGCGCTCATCTTGGGCTCTAGGTCGTACGTAGCCACCTTGGGCGATGGCACCATCTCGCGCTCCTCGTTCTCGAATTGCTTTTCGACACCGCCGTTGAAGAAAAAGGTGACATGTGCATACTTCTCCGTCTCTGCAACGTGGCACTGCTTCACGCCTTGCTTGCCCAGTGTCTCGGCAAGAACATCCGTCATACGCTGAGGCTCAAAGGCAACGTTGAATGTGTATTTGGGGTTGTATGATGTCATGGTGGTGAGGTGGATGTTCTTGGGGTATGGAAAGTCTGGCTTCGGCGAGCGGTCGACATCGCCCAGCAGTTGGGTAATCTCACGCACACGATCCGAACGGTAGTTGAAGAAGAAGACAGTGTCGTCATCTAAAAGGACAAATCAGCAAGAGGACATGCAGGTACTCCATCTAGCCACTTACCTTGTATTCTCCCCTCTTTTCCTCCTACAACAATGGGCTTCAAGAACTCGTCGTTTTCGCCCTTTTCGTAGCGCTCCTTGATAGTAGCCACTGGATCGCTGCTGTCTTCGCCCTCTCCGGTAACGAGGCCCTTCATTCCCAGTTCGACACGGTCCCAGCGCTTGTCACGGTCCATGATGTAGTAACGGCCGACCACTGTTGCGATCTCGCCGAGACCAATCTCCTTGGTCGCCTTGAGGAGAGTCTCCATGTACCCTACAGCCGACTTGGGGTCGGTATCTCGGCCATCTCCGAAAAAGTGTATGTATGCCTTGGGGACGCCCTGCTGCTTTGCAACCTTGAGGAGAGCGATGAGGTGGTCCATGTGGGAGTGTACGCCTCCGTCTGAGACGAGACCGCAGAAGTGTAGCCTTCCGTTTCCGTCAATGGCGCGCTGGAACGACTTCTTAATGTTCCCGACGTCCTTGAGCTTATCGTTCTTGATGGTCTGGCCAATTCTGACAGAGTCCTGCCACACAACGCGTCCCGCGCCGATGTTCAAGTGGCCGACTTCGCTGTTGCCCATCAGGCCCTCGGGAAGACCGACTGCGAGAGACGAGGCTTCCAACTCGGTGTATCCCTGCGCGGTCTTTGAGCCTTGCCGCGCAAAATCATCCATGGTAGGGGTATCTGCTGCAAGAATGGCATCGCCATCTTTGCGCGACTTCTCAGTCGCAACACCCCAGCCGTCAATAACAATGAGGACGGCCTTTTGGTCGACTTTGGCCATGATTGCGAACTAACCAGGAAACTTGTTATAAAGGAGGATGAGAAACCCAAAAATAAAGTTGGATAAAGGGGGATTGAATGGCGCGAAGGAGAAGATGTTGAATTTAGTTATCGGCGGAGGGGCAGGGTTGGTGGGGCCAAGTCGGCCTTGGAGTTTGGAAAAAGCATGGGCGACTAACGTCACCCCATCTCCCTCTTGCAGCAACCAAATGCAATAGCCCCCCACAACCCGCGGCCGGAACCCTGTCTCGACCTCTCTCTAGTACGCGACACGATTCGCGCAGATCCGGTGAATACTGTGATCGCCAGAAAACACGTGTTGTCAGAGAGAGCGACTGTGATAGTTGGAGCAAGTAAACTCTATCCAATCAACGGCCTCTGGTCAAGCCATCACCTGTGTCCGGTCAACACCACGCTAGTAGACACGCCCATCCAGATATTCTCTTCGAAAACCAGCAGACATGTCGGCAGCAGCGACGCCCTATGCCCCTGCATCAGCGCGAGCCTCAGTCCCGCCCGCAGGCTCAGCTACGCCGGCTCATCCACCCCCGGCTTCCGTAACCACACCGGCACCACCTGCGCCCTCTGCCTTTGACGTCCTGCCCGACCTCCATAAGCTGCTCAAGCGCATCCTCGAGACATCAGCTCAGCCGCCACCCGCTACTCCCACGCCCGCGCAACTCTCGCCAGATGGGCCCCTGGAAATCCAACATGTCGCCACGGCTGCAAACGATGTCCGACTGAAGATACAAAAAGCGAGACGCGCCGTCTTGTCGTTGCCGGATATCGATCGGTCGTTGCAGGACCAGGAAGAAGAGATTGAAGATCTTGAAGCGCGGATTGCTCAGCTCAAGGCTTCGCTGAGGGAGCTTGGTCAATCGGCTGCTTCAGAGGATCGAGATGGGGACCAGAGTATGATTGGGTGAGATGCCGCCGGAACTACGATTGATCCATTCTAGGGCCAATGTCTGTCGATTATGCGGACGCGCTTGATCTAGTACTTACCCAGAACTTGTGGTATGTGGACATGAGCATAGGCGATGTGCCTGGTAAAGCCAGTACTAACGTGTTGGCTAGATATAAAATGCCACTTATGAAACAACGAGTGGTTCTCATAAGCTTTCTATTAGCTTGAATCAGCAAGAAACAATCCTCAAAGGCTTGCATAACACGTCCACGCGTTTAGTGTATTGTCGATTTACAATTGCGCTATGTCATAAAATGGAAAACAACGAGTTTGATCCAGACCTCCTGAGTACTAGGCGACTCATTCTTTATGAACCTAGTCGATATGCTTGTGAGTGTCTGTCTCAGTCAAAATTACGATATAAAAGAAGTTAAAGCATAGAAGAGCGGTAGGTGATAAGAGGACACGAATAGTGGAGATGGTAGTCGATGGTCGACCCGTAGATACCCAACAAAACAACGCACATATTATAAGGGCTACCCTAGCATACACCTCAATATTAAATCAAAATTCTATTATTTTATGTGGGTATGTCACGACTACTCACCCTGCATAATTTTACTCCAAACCCCATCCAGAGATATCACTCAAACACCCCAAGAACACCCATTAGACTTATTTCTACGAACGCGTAGGCATATATGCACCACCCGCAAGCACCAAATTCATCCTAGTAAACTGGACCTTGTACACAGGGCTATCCTTTGTAGGAAACACACTGATCTGATCCGCCGACACACCCGTCTCCTTAGCTGCCTTCTTCCCCGTAACCGTCGTGCCGCTGGCGCCCTTCGTCGTCATCGCGCCGTCTGTCTTTGCAGTGACACCGTCGGCAGCCTTATCGCTATTCTCCTGTAGTACGTCCCAGACACGAACTGTCTTGTCGGCGCCGGCAGAGACAAGGACGCTCGACTCGACGCTCCAGGAGAGAGACCAGATGCCGCCTTTGCCATGGCCGCGCATGCGCTTGCGCCTGCGGCCTGTTTCAAGGGTCCAAAGGATAATATTCCCAGCGTCGTCTGCGGAGGCGAGCGTCTTTCCGTCGGGGGAGCAGGATATGGCTGTGACGTTGCCGGTGTGGCCGGTAAAGAGGCGTAGACAGTTGCCGCCGGCGATGTGCCACATGCGGACCGTGCGGTCGCATGAACCTGTGAAGACATAGAGGTTATTAGGGTGGAAAGCGACGCAGTCGACATCGTTGTCATGACCGACGTAGATGCGAAGAGGTTCAATGTGGTCGGTCGACCACAGACGCGCGGTGCGGTCGTTTGAGCCTGTGAGAAAGTAGTGCCCATAGGGTCCCCATTGGAGATCCCAAATGGGGTTATCGTGGCCGCGGTACGCAACAAGGCAGGTGTATGTATCCAAAGACCACAGGCGGACTGTCTTGTCTTCTGAGCACGAGAGAAGACATTCAGAGTTTGTAGGAGGGCCAGAAGGATACGGGTTGGCGGTAGAGGGGGAAAAGGCAACCGCGTAGACAGGACCTGAGTGGCCGATCAATCGCCTAGAAGATGATGGCTGCATATCTGGATTATCATTTAGTGAAGTGAGAGGACTACCATCCATGGACCAGACGCGGATGTACGACTCGCTCATGCCGGCAGCGACGAGTTTGTTGTCCCCAGAAAAATCTATACAGTTAATGCTACCATGCCGTTAGTAGTGCATCTCGTAGTCTCAATACTAAACAACCTACCTGTCGTATGTGTTATGGAAAGTATACATGGTAACACTAACAGCAGGTCCGACTCCGCCGGTTCTTCCCTCCATCTTGTATCGATCTCGGTGCTCAATAATCTTTTGTACCTCCATAGAGACATCACGGGCGAGTGACGGGGGTAAAGGAACAAACTCGCGCGAAGGTCCATCCTCTGTCGGCTCCCGCTTGATACGTTGCTCAAACTCATCCAGCAAACTTGGTTGGCCCGGCCTCGGTGCAGCTTTGGCATCTTCCTCTTGCAGAGCAGCACGGACATCGTCTTGTAGTTCCGCCTCCTGGGGGTACGCGCCCAGTTGCAGTCTTATTCGCGCAGCATCTGCTTCGGGGTCATGGCGCGCTGTGAGAGGGTGACCGGGGGCGTGTCCCGGGATACCTTCATCCTCTGCAGGGAGCTCATCGTCGCCGTGTCCGCTAGCAAGAATCGCCGCTATGCTCTTCTCTGCTGTCGCTGTCCTGTCAACTGTGACAATATTAAGGTGTTCGCGGATGACATCTATTATTGTCGATCCGCCGTCAAAGTGCTTAGATTCAAGGAACTGGATAAGGTTGAAAAACGGCATTGTCGTCAGCGTTATTCGGTACTTGTTGTCGAGATAAAGTTTTGCTATTCTGCTCTCCTGCAAGTGAGACTGTAACCGCACTTGGCGGAGCGTCTTGACATCCTCGTCGTGGTCGCGCTCAAACAAGCCTTGGTACGCGGCAAAGAATGTCTCTGCGTCTTTGGTATAAAAATCGCGTACCAAGTCTAAGAAGGAATAGACAAAGATGGGCCATAATAGCTTCCGCAGCTCTGGTCTATACAGATCCAGGTTGTCCTCTGTATATTTGCGCAGCAGCTCAAATGCCTTTGTGTACTTTGCGCCGCCAGCTTCTGTACTCTGAGCGGTAAGAGGCTGACCGTTGGTTTGTGGTTCGGACTCCTTCCGGAGCATCGCTTCGGTGCGGACATAACCCTTCTTTGAGAGATACTCCAATACCTTTGGTAGACATCAGCAATGGTGACCTGAACATGCAAAGAAGACACTCGTTTTGTCGCAGGAATTAGCAGGAATTGTGCGGCTTTGACTATAAGCAAAGCCAATTCTAGTTGACGACTCTGATGCGCCGCCCATGACGTGTCACGAAATGCGCAAAGCGAATACCTGCTCATTTGGGCAAACTGGATTGTAATAATTTTACCTTACCCCAAGGTCGCGCGCCAAGTCCAGGACTAAGACTCTGAGATACACCCATGCGATAATGTACCAGAAACAAGAAGAGGAGGGAGAGGGATCAAGGGGAGGCGTCACCTACGATTTGATTGAGATTCTGCTGTGACTGCGGCCCCGACGAGCCTGGCGGTGGAGGGCCACCCTGTGGCGGCATGGCTGCATGTGGCGGCAGACCTGCACTTGGAGGCCCATTTCCTACGCTCATAGCCCTTACAGGCCCGGGCCCTTGGGGGGGCCCTGACATGGCTGCGTGATTCCTTCTCTTCTATGCTGGCGCACAGCTCTTCGCTCCGTTGTGCTCCGGTGACAGTCGCAATGGCTGTTAATAGTCGTATGCGAGGCTTGATTGTCGCTTCTTAGTCGCTGGACTGTTTTAAGTGTATTGACGCGTAAAGATTGATTCTCGGCGGGCAGATCGCGTCTGAAGCATGCCAGGACGTCACCTGGGCGGGCCGCGTTGCGGAGCGCAGGACGGAGGTGAGGTTCGCTTTCCTAGGCTGCCAAGATGTGGCGGTGCGATTGTGGGGCTTGAGCTTCCCCGGCTCCAACCACTCTTTGACATTACAACCACAAACAGCCCCATCTGGCGTCAAGCTTGCAGATAGCCCGCCATGTCTGCTCAAGCCGACCAAGAGAGTGCGACGGATACGACTCAGCAAGCCGATAATGGCACCTCTGCTGAAAAGGCATCTGAAGAACCAAAGACCTACCGCCAGATCGCCGCTGAGCATATCGATACCCTCAATGAAATCAACCATCAAATTCCCAAACTGCTCAAATACTTCGCAACCGCCCTATCCCAGCTGACCAACGACCCAATTCCTTTTCAACATGATGCTATGCAATGCGAACCTGGAACCCTAGAAGCGCGCAAAGAAGCCTTCCGCATCAATGCCCTCTTCTGTGGCACATCATGTGAAATTATCAGGCAAGAGTTGGTGAAGCAGATCAACGCTCTCGAGCGGTACAAGGTCATACCGAAAAGTCACCCCAAGTTTGCCGTCACTCAGAGCCAAGCACGGAAAGGGAAAGAGGAAGAAAGCGAGGTTGTAGATCCTGAGAAGGATGTCAAGAACGGTGGATATGGCGACTTTGACGTGGGTGTGCTGAATGCAAGGGCAAGCTCTGGCCAAGTTGGTGCTGAGGATGTACTGGACCGGGCTAGGGCAATATTACAAGAGTTGCAAAAGCGGACTGAAGGAGCGACCAATGCCGACGACATGGTTATTGACGAGTGAGAATATCAAGAACGTGTCTGAGAGGTGTCTTCTCAGAGAAACTCATAATTAGTACACGTCTGGCGACTAGAAGCCGCTCAGGCTTAATACCACGAACATCGAAACCCAGATGTTCGTAATTGTTGCAACCCACGGAAGGAACGCGGCAAAACTAAACAAACATATGACCCCCGAACGCGGATAATGCGTGGAAGAACAGTGGCCTCATTCACGTCACCAAATCCGGTCTAGACTCGGAGGAGCTGACTGTATAGCTCCATATACAATGTCATACCACACCTTGAATCCGCAATATGTCTCTCTCAGGTAGCACATAGCAGACTTGAATCCCCTTACATTAAATGGGTCGTGTCGGTCACATAATGTACAATATTGGTAACTTCCGATCTGACAGTGTCTTTCCCGCATTCCCAAACGCATCTCAGGATATCAAGGCTTGCTTCATGACCGCGATGTCGTCGGGCGTGGTACGACAACACCCTCCAATCAACCCCGCGCCAGCATCCCTCCACTCTTCTGTTTTCTTTGCCAGCGTCGAACCATCTGTCCGCTTCCCCTCCCATTCTCTCGCTTTTGCGTTCCACTGTTCGCCAGAATTTGGGTATACCACCATTGTCCCCTCCTTCACGAGCGGCTTCAATTCCTGGAGAGCAACGAATGCAACATCGTCAGGGACGCAGTTGAATCCTAAAGAAACAACTTGCTCCACACCTTTGAAAAGCGCAGCAATCTCCGACAAGGGTGTTCCGTCGCTGATATGGCTACCATCTTGAAGTGTGAAACTGAACCAGGCTTCTGAAGAAGGAAACTCAGAGGTAAGGAGGTCGATGAGCGCTTCGGTCTCAGCCTTTGATGGGATTGTCTCGCATGCCAGAATATCCACACCGGCTTCGACGAGCGCTTGGATGCGTCCACGGTGGAAGTCCTTCATCTTTTCCTTTGGCACGACGTAGTCCCCTCGATACTCGGAACCGTCTGCAAGGAACGCTCCATATGGCCCTACGCTTCCCGCGACAAATAATTTATCTCCAACACCTTCATTATCTTCCGTGATGTACTGGCTTCTGGCTTCCTGAGCGAGTTCAACGCTCTTTTTGACAACATTCTTGGCATCCTGCTTACTCAATCCCAGATGTTTGGCTAGGCCGTCAAGGGAGGCTTGGTACGATGCAGTAATTGCAACGTTCGCACCTGCACGGTAGTAGTCTAGGTGGGTCTTCTTTATGAGTGAGGGGTTGGCAATTAGAATTTCAGCGGACCACAGTGCCCCGGAAATGTCTGCTCCCAATGTTTCCAGATAGGTTGCGAGCGCACCATCCAACATGATTGGCATGCCTTCGGCGATCAAGTTCGAGATCTTGAGTCGGGACTGACCTTGATTTGTCATTTTGGCCAGTAAAAAAATCCAGGCCTTTTGTAGAAAGAAAATTGTGTTGTAAGACGGATGTTGGAGGAACTCTGAGTGCGTTCAATCTAGTGCGATCGGCGGCGGTCAGAACGATTATTGGTTACTTAGGTCTTCACCACTGCCAGTAAGAAGCTTTGCTTTCAAAAATTGGAAAAAGATGATATCTATCTTGCTGAGTCACATGTATTGCGCCATCGCCTAAGTGGCTGTATTCTAATGCTAGGAAAATGTATCTGGTCTAGCGGTGAATGTGAGGGGTAGGACTGACCATCCTGTGTGGGGCCGTCGATGACGCGTTGGGGAACATCGCGACATGTGCTTTGCGAACGCGACACATAATTACTTCAAATATCAGCGCGCCCATCCTCTACTTTTGTGTGTCGCTGACACTAGAAACTCCGAGATCTTGATCTATGCTAGCTCAGCAGTATTTTTAATCGCCCCTAATAGCTCTTTGGCTTACTTTGAAACAGTTGGGTAGCAACGGTCAACCCCAAAGATGGCGCGTTCCTTTACATCTTCCGGCCTGGTCTATCAAGAGACATTGGCATCCGTTTATTCAATGGTACCCAAATGGACAACCGATTCCCGGGGTAAACGAGTCGATCCTGCCAAGTTTCAACATCCACGTTGTGATAGTTTGCATTCCATGGCACTCCGTGCATGCATCTGGAATATCCACGACATGGAGCCCGGCGCTCTACAATGGCTTGGGTGGTGGTACGCAAGTCGCCTGTATATCCACCTCAAATCAACGTGCGTCACGGATCTCATGAACAGCCTCAATCGTACAATGATTGACCTACAGACAGAGATACACTTACCTTCCATGCGTGGAACATATTTAGAAAAGCATACCCGGAAGAAGTCGATCACCATGTGACATTCCGGGTCCAGGACCGGGATCTCGCATCGATGCAGTACCTTTCTGTGGTTGATCGTCTATCTAAACTCGATGTTAGCATGCTTACCTTTCTTTGTGTGCGCACTCTCAATCTTTCGATTGATCATCTCATTGCACTTACCAATATCCAAAATCTGGCGGTACTTGTGCTTGAGAATGGGACGAATTCTTGGCACAATACCATGCACAAACCAATCGTCGACATGATACGGGATTGGGGCCGTAGCGTTGCTGAAAGTGGCTCATTCACGAAGCTAAGGGCGCTTGTATTGAGCGGATATGACATATCGCATATCAACTCTGTTCTCAAGAGCATCTCTTCGTTTCCCGCATTGAACCTCTTTGGAGTCGATGGTTTGTTCATTCAATCCGGAGTTGACTGTTGGGGAGATTGGACCAACCGTCTTCCGAAATGGTAATCAAGTGCACCGAATATTGATGGCATTGTTATTGACATGAATTGAAATAGCATAGAATCTAGCAAACTATCGCCGGAAATTATTTGGGAAACCAACACAACTACCACAGCGTCCAAGATGCGCCAGCTTTACCAATTCTCACTGGAAATTGTCCAATCAGAAGCAGCCAAAATGACTGCCGGCCGATCCATTTCCATGTTGTACCTCCAAACCCGAGAGTCTGTTCTCAGATGTCACACGGAATGGTTCCACCGAGAGTTGCAGGACGAATCTGATACAAAGATCAAGCGTGCACAAAATGAAGAGCACCGAGATCGAAGAGACACCTATGGCAAAAAGCGGAAGATTCGAGATAGGAATAGGGTTGGCATGGAGTCTCTTCTCGGAAGTTTCATGTAGCCAGAAGGCTTCATGGAAAGTTCCATACAGGTCAGATAGCATGATTCTAAGCTCATCATGTATCCGCTCATACTGTACATGGCTTTGCATATGACACGACCAAGCATCGCGTTACTGTGAAGTATTGGTAACTGACGAACTAAGCACCATCGAAGCGGATAGACCTACGCGTTGTGCGAAACATATAATTGACCTTGCACATTGAAATACACAAGACGCATGGCACTTCTGGTTATTTTCATGGGCAGTGCGACCCGACCTTGAAATACGAATTTCCTCAATTTTCGAACTCCGCCAGGGGTTGACGAAGTATCTGCTTCGGAGAAACTAATAGAAGATTTGTTGAGCTTCTCCATGAGAAGCAAAGGGCTGCACGGAATTGGATGTCATCATTTCCGGTTATATCCCGCTCAAGAAAACGACCACATTATGTTTCATCTTTGCCCGCAAGCAATCCGTATCTTAGTAGTCGAGTAGGCTGAGGGTCAGCCAGCGAATTAAGAACCTTCCCTTCCAGCTTTAATTTAGACTGGAAAATCTGTCTACAAGGTTTATATCATCTGGAGATTCAGATGGACAGCTATTTCATTTGCAATTAAAGATATGTCATGTGACATTCAGTACCTTCTCTCATCGTTCTGTTGACTTCATCGTGCTACCGAAGATGGGCATACAAGGTTGCTTGCCATCGAAGCTCCAAACTCAAGTACGTACGAATCTGCCTAGTCTTTCAACGTAGGGCAGTACGTTTGTTGTTGACGGCAGCGCACTTTCCCTACACCCAACTCAACACAAAACGCTTGCTTCATTTACCTGTATCTTGGCAGCATTCTTTCGCCCATAAATATTGACTTCAGCACTCTCTCTTCTTTCTGCACCGACTTCCTACACTCGTTACCGCCCATTCACCCACCCCCAGCAATCGGCTCAGGTCTTTTGGTCTTTTGCTATCTTTGCCCATCAACTACACCTCCTAAACTCCTGTCACTCCTCCAACTACTCTCTTCGTCGTCATGAAGTTGACTCAGCTCGTCACCCTTTTCGGAGGTGCTGCACTTGCAGTCCAGCCTCTTGTAGCTCCTCGTGAGTACTCTTCAGCAACACTGCCTTGCAAGCAGCCACTTCGTCGGACCTTCACTGCCTCGCTTCAGACCATCACACTTCCAATTCATAATGCAATATATTTGACATGCTACCAGATGATCAGCGTGCCCTGAACGACACCCACTCCACGGTTGCCATGGTCACGTCCACGCGCCTGGTCTCCGAGATCTGCACCGATGTTGCGAGATGTCCTCCTTATACCACTGAAGTCCAGACTTCTGTCATCCACATCACCGACACGACCACGGTCTGCATTCTTTCTTCGAAGCTTTCTGAATACGGATCTCAGTTTTCTGCTACTACAACTCTGCCAATTACCAGCTCGGTCTATCCCACTGAGTCAGAGATCTCGGTTAGCATCATACCAGGTTCTTACATCTCTGTGTACCAGAGTATCAGTGTCTCTCCACAGACCAGCGTCTTGATTACAGAGGCCACTTTTTCAAGCGTTTACGTGTTACCATCTGTTACACCTTCTCGGCTGTCTGTATTAGTTAGCTACGTTCTTACCCTAAAGCCGAGTGCATTAATCTTATACATAGCCATAAGCACTCCGGTGGTAAGCATCTCCAGTAAGACTTCTTCGGTCTCAATCACGGATGCTGTTGGTACCTCATACCCGGTATCTTTGGTAGGTTCGAGCTCTGCTGGCTATTCAAGTGCGTACGTCTCGCCTCCTTCCGTCTCGGTAGTTCCATCGTACGCAGACTCTGGCTCAGTTCCTATTTATATTTCGACAGCGGTCTCTCACTCATGCCCTGGCCCCAACACTCTCAACAGCTTGGCAGGTACCTCGACTGATTTCTTCTCGGTCCCTACCTATGTCTTCGATACTACTTCAACGCCAGGCTATGTTCTATCTTATACAACCACACCATCGAGCAGCAGTACCAATACACTGTCTGCTTCTTCTATAGCATCATACCCAGGGGCTAGTTTTGTAGGCTCATCTTCAGGTGAGTACTCTGTTTTGCCAGGCAGTGCCGCTGCACTAAACTCTCCCACAGTTTCTTCTCCCATTTGGCCATCCTCGAGCGGGTATACGATACCATCTGGCTCTCCGACTATCACATCGCAGCCTACAGGCTCTAGCTCGAGTGAATACACTACACCATCTGGCAGCTCATCCGCATTCTCAAGTACTTATCTGAGCAGCGCTTTCGAAACTGTCACCGGTACATATCCAGCCGTGACCTCTGCAACATCTGGCTACCCCAGCCCCTGGTCACCAACATACCCCAGCTCTACCGTAATCGATAGCACGAATGTGATTACCAGCAATCATGTGCATTTGTCCACATCCTATATTACTGTATCAACTTCTTCTGGTGGTCCAGGCAACTACACCGAGACCAGCGCTCAGACTGTGCCTACATATGTTCCGTCAGGCGTCTCCGTTGGTCCTTCTGGATTTGGGCAAGCCCTTCAGAGTCACTCTGCATCATGTTTCATACTTGCTAACGTTCCAACTAGGTACCCATACCTCTACGCCAGCGCAAATGGATCGGTTGTTGGCCCTTTGCCCAGCTACATGGAGGTTCCGTTCAACACAGGATATCGCATTGGTGTTGGGGGATGGTGTGGCGCAGTCGTTGCCCTGATTCTCTGCCTTGCCAGTTGGGTATAGGCCGGCCAAGTGACGTGTTCATATAGTCTCAAAAATGACGAGGAAGGTATATTTTTGTGATGGGGATTCGGCTTGATGGGATGTTCTTGCATCACCCATGACGCGTATTCTAGAGCAGCCCGGCTCTGTATACATAGTAAGGAGGTGCTCTTATGGGTAACGGGACAATGGCATACTCTTTCTCAGGAGTGTTCGTTAGCTTGACAGAGGTTTTTGCAGACATGCTAGCAGTTAAGGTAGCCGCCATCAGAGTAGCACGTCATCTACAATTTGATTACTAAGAATATTGAAGACTGTATGTGATGCATTGTGATTGTGCTGTGGGTCTCGATAAAGAGTGAAACTTGTTGTCTTGCTACGAGGACGAATGTCATGGCTGGATGTTGACAGCAGTTAGGATATCTTGCAAGGAAACACCCTTTTCCTCTGGCACTATGTTGGTCCATACGTGATCGGGGATGCGTTTATCCTCTGGGATGATGCTAAAGTGAGGACTCGGCTCAGCCTTGAGCCACTTGAAATCATCAATCTGGTCCCACAGATTCGGCGATTTCGATATCTGAGGCGTAATCTATCCAATGATCAGTTTCTGAATAAGCTACCCCCAAACTCTCTCCTTTCTTGATTCTCTTTACACGGCGAAAACTTACATAACACCCCGGCAACGGCGCAAACCTTAATCCCTCGCAGTCTTCGAAAATCGGCCTACTCGCACTGTGCAGATAAATATCTACATTTTTACTATCGTGCATGCGGAATTGGCGACACGATGTCACGATTATACTATTTGTTACGTGCGTGATGTGGATGGGACCTGCGACGTGGCCGCAGAGTATGAGGCTGTTTTTGATGTTGCGGAGGTAGAGGGTTGCGAATGGTGTTTTGCTGGTAATGAAATTGACGATGCAGCTGGCCAGGTGGGATACTGTGGGCGAGTTTGTGATGGCGGTGCCGGGGGTTGAGGCGAGGGTTATGCGGGTTGACGATTTGTGGGAGAGGTCGGATGGGGTGTCGTCTTGTTGTTGTTGTGGTGGTGGTGGTGGTGGTGGTGGGATGGAAGTACTTGGTAGGTCTTTTGCGGGTGCTGGGGTACTGGATGGTGCTGCGGCTTCTTTTCTCTTGTTTTTGAAGCTGAATTTCTTGGGGGGGTTAAAGGTGGTTTTTATGGTTTGGAGCTTTTCGGAGAGGGATTTAATGGCCTTTTTGGTATGCGTCAGCGTGATAGTTCCTCGTACAATTTTTGGTCATCTTTTTCTTTTCTTTTCATGAATTGGTATTTTCATACCTCACTATATGTCCGCTGGTCATACGCAGGCAAATAACTGGACGCGTCCATGACATCGTGCGATAGGCGGTCTATACCCGCCAGACACTGCTCTATGGCTTCGTTTCGCTCGCGGCTTGCAGCTGGTATGTCCGGAAGGGAAGAAATCTGGGCCCCAAGTGCTGCGCTAGAATGTTAGGGGCGCTGCAGAGGGTACATGGTAATACTAGCCTTACATGCGACATCGTCTTGAAATTTGCGGTAAAAGGTTTCTTTAAGGTTGGTTTCGGACATTGTGGGAGGTTTGGTGCCGAAGATGTTTCTACGAGAGAATTGAGCCTTAAGGAAGAAGGAGGGAGGATGAAAATCAGGTTCAATCAATTAGGCAGCGAGTGTTTGAGGGAGATGGTGTAACAGCGTCAAGGGATGAGATGGTGGGGTGGTACGCGGATCACGTTGGGAAAGAACATAATGCAGAACGTATCAAAGTTAGTACGAATTTGATATGCAGGATGCTATTTGAAAATAGAACATATTAAATTCCAAGCGCTTGCTTGAATAGTAGCCTACAGTACATGCATTGTAGGTGACAAGAGGGAACGCGTGGGATGGGAGCTACCCCGCGTTCCATCCAATAGCGTTTCGCGCATTATCCGACGTAGGACAAGGCGGGCATGGTTAGTGGGCAACGGAGACATGCATGCTAATCCAAAATTTGGAACCCAGACAGCTCGACAATGCCTCAATTGCTAACGTAGTATGTACACAAACCAGACGTAGCCCGAGTCTTGGCAATCGGGTATTTTGAACTTGTAAACTCAAAAGAAAAAGATGGGGTGCTTCTAAGCCTACTCCTGGGCTGCCTTGACGTCAATGCCGTACTTTTCTAACAATCGCTGCCGCCTCCGCTCCTCGTAGCCGGGGCCATAGATTCCTGGTAGAGTCAGTCTCATGAATGACAGATGTTGGCTGGCGTGCATCATACCTCGTCCCTCGCCCAGCTGCTCCAGTGTCTCGGACAGTGGCCGCCTGCGCAGCTTCTTCAGCTCCTCCCTGCGCTCAACCTCACCATCGTCGTCGACCTGGTCTCTGATGTCTCCGACGCCTCGGAGGCCGTTGGTGTACCGGTACGCGGTGAGGACGGTGGAGAATGCGGCTCCGGCACCGAGCATGAAGGGAAGACTTCGCCCTGGGACAAATTAGCGTAGTAGTGGTCATATGGGCTGGTTGTGCGTACTGGCAACACCGACAGCACATCCAGCAGCGAAACCAGCGGCGGCCTCGCTGTAGCAGTCGTCCTTGCGTCGCAGGTTGCTAGTCGCGTCGAGGGTGAATTGGTACGTAGCTCCGACACCGGCTGCATATCGATTAGCTGCGCTGCGCAGGAGAGAAGGCAATTGAGCCGCTACGGACCGTATAGGGCAATGATGCCACCCGAGCGGGTGAGGATGCCCATGGCGCCGACATTCTGCTTGCGAAGAGTGTTCTGGACTCCGGCTACAACGGCGCCGACGGCGGTTGTCTGCAGCATGGTGCTCATGGTGTTTGCGAGGGCATCGCGGGGGTGGAAGGTGGCGTCGTGGGCGGCCATGGCGGGCGGAATGGGGCGTCGATGTCGTCGAAGCTCTCGCTATGGCGATGTCAATGTCTCTGGTGTTGCAGGCGGCGGGCGGACCTAAGCGTCTTGGCACCGGCTGCCCAGGGCTCCCCGGCAGCGGGCACTGCATCATCGTGCGCGCCAGGTCGGTTGGGAGTGTCGCAGCATCGTGAGGGCATGACAGGCAATGGCTGCTTGTGCTGTTCGTGTATATCATTCCTGGAACTCCTACTAGGCCATCGGGCTCTTGTGTATTTCTGCTGGGCAGTCGCCACCTACAATGCTTACCTGGTAACCCATTTATCCACGCTTCTTGCTTGCTTGCTCTACTTGGCCTGCTTCGTCTCGTGCACTTGATCTATCTCCATCACCACCCATACATAATCTCTCCGCCTGTCTCGCCCGGCTTGTAGCAGCCATGGCGCCCGGTACCTCGTCTTTGCCCCTTGCCCGCCCACATATGCTAACTCGAGCGGTATAGGCAAGACAGCGCCACGGCTCCTCCAGGACCTCTTCACATACGACCCCCGCCATGAAGAGCGCGCTGGCCGCAACCTGTTGACCAGCCCCCCGCCGCAGCACGATACAAATGCCCCAGCTGTCGCCGCCGTGCCATTCAGGAACTGCAGACACAACTTCTTCACAAAGGACAAGCAGTCCATCCTCGTTGAGCCCGGGCGCAAGCCAGACACCGACACCGTCTACAAGGTTGCTGCCTACTGCCAAAAGTGCCGTTGGCATGTTGATATCGTCGCCGACCACCGCAATGGCGATGGCAAGAGCAAGTGGTGCGGCAGGGGGAACACAGATTATGCCTTGCACCACTTTCTCTACCAGGGCCAGGAGGGCTCCAACGGCATCAACGGCCTTGAAGCCCAACTGCCGTCTCGCACCTACTCCTTCCGTTGCTCAGCGCCCCAGTGCTCGCTCCACGTCCGCATCGGCATGAGACCACCGGTCTTCTCCGAGCACGACATTGAGACTCTGACCAACCAGGCCAAACTGAGGAAGAGATGGGAGGTTGCGCAGCACTTGGCGGGTGATCGAGCCGATCCAGTCATGGCCCGCAGAGTCGATGCCCCCGACTACCTCAACACATATCTGCAAGATTCGCTCAACCCTTCAAAGGGCAAGGCGCGTATTCCCCTATTCAACAAAAAGTTTCTCAAAACCTTTGGCCGAGATTGCGACTCTATCCTGAGGCGTCTGGGGTTCGAGAATCGGCAAGAAGAAGACGAGGAGGGCACCTTGATAGAAGCCTGGTACCTCCCCAGACCGGAGAACACTGCCCATCCTCTCGAATATACCCTGCGCACCAAGATTGAAGACGCTCGCTACGAGCTCAACACCATAATACTAAGTGTGCCGGAAAATGAACGTGCAAACTGTAGACACCAGCCCATGCACCCCTTGCCCTCGCGGGACGAGCTCGAAAGGGTGCTAGCGTGTGCAGATTGTATGTTTCACTCTGCATGTCTCGTTATATGTTGATACTGACAGATTCTGTAGATGCAAAGGCAAAGGGCCGCGAAACCCGCATCACAAGCCATGAAGAGGATCACCCGTGCGTATCCCGCCTCGATGTTAATCAAGTATTTTCATATGCTGACATTAAACAGGTATTATGCTAGCTTAGGCGCTTTGGCTGACTTTGACGACTCACTGATTCTTTTTGCTTTCTCTCGTCAAGTCGCTGTAGACATTGATAACAAAGACTATTATTTTGAATGCTTGCAGGATCTCGCTGCGGGCCGCCAAAGTGAGACACTTGGGGTCCAGGTTGCCCTGCTGGCCTCTCAGGGACTCATTAGCAAGCGGGACGCCCAGCGCGCATATCAGTACTTTGGCATCAATCCGGCGCATGCGAGTGTCATCGGCGACGAGCACATTATTGGTTCATTCAAATCTCGATTATCTGATATCAGCCCTCTGCAAGCCGAGGAAGCACGAAAGCAGTTGCGAGTTCTCGGAGACGTGCGTGATAGTGAGAGGATAAGGGCAGAGGCGGCAGGGTCTATTGAAACTTACGACCAAGCCATGGCATGGTTTGAGCTTGACCCTACCACAGCGGATGACTTTGTCCAGACCATGTACTCACTAAAGGTCCGTGCACAATTCTGATTGCCTTGGAACAAACGCTGATCCGCACTAGACTCAAGACAATCCAGCAGAGGTAGAAACCGCACAAAAAGCACTACAAATTATAGCGGACCACCGGCAAAGCGAACGACTACAGCACTTCCTCAAGTTCGGCACCATGTCCGAACCCGAAATGGACCTGGGCGACGCCTACGCTCACTTCCAAGTTTCTGATCGAAGCGTTGCGCTCGATCCAGCTGTGCTAGATTCCCTGCTCAGCACCTATGAGCTTGGCACAAGTGAGAGAGCGAGAATGGAGAAAGCGCATGCGCTCATCCAGCAAGACCAGACTCAGAGATTCGGCAACCGCCCTCCCAACACTCCCATGCCTGTAGTGCGGCGCAACAACTATCCTCTCGAATCATGGCCTGTCGGTCTTCGCAACATTGGCAACACGTGCTATCTGAATAGCGTACTTCAATTCCTGTTCACCATCAAACCCCTACGGGACCTTATCCTCAACTGTGAGGATCACCTGCAAGATCCCTCCCCGGAGGCTCTGAAAGACAAGAAGGTTGGACGTATGGCAGTCACCCCGGAGAGGGTGTTGACTGCGCAGAAATGTTAGTATATTTCGAATCCACAAGAATCCATACTAACCTTGTCTAGTCGTTCGTGAGTTGCGGGCTTTCTTCGAGCGGATGATCAAGGCACCCACAGACACCGTACAACCTGAAATCGACCTAGCTTCACTCGCACTATGCAAGTCAGACATTTCCGAGGAAGCAGAAATACAGAATCCAGAAGTCGTTTCAGGCATAGGTCTTGGTACCATTGATGGGGCGGTGATCAGTGGTCCTATGCTACCATCTGCTGAGGGCCAGCTGACTCCCGTCGAACTGCCTGCCGGATCCATCATCAAGAATGAGATTGATTCCACGGACACTTTTATGGATAACACCGACACGCCGACAATCAATCCCATAAACTCGGAGATGAAGGAGGACACCTCCAGCCGTGAGGATGGCTCTACAAAAGAGGACGAGAATGATGTTCCTGCACCGCCAACACGGCCACCTCCAGTCCCACCGCGAGCAGATCCTAAACCCGCCCCCAAACCCGCTGTTCAGTCAAGCACAAAAATTGGCCGAATTGAAGAGAGTGCTCGACAGCAAGACGCAGCAGAAGTTATGGCGAACATCTTTGATTTGATATCCTGTGCAATCACCGGTGATAGCGTATTGCGAGAAGGCGAGCAAGGAGATGCTATCAAAAAGCTTTTCTTTGGCGACGTTACGACAGTCATGGAGAAACCAGACGGATTTCAGAAGAACCAAGAGCTCCGAGACCATTTCCTTGTTGCTACTGGTCGCCGCGACCGCTCGCTCTATGCTACTCTGGACGAGGATTTCGGTCTTGGCGAGATCGAAGGCGGTGGCGGTACGAGATATGATTACGTTGAACAGGCCGCGCCCATTCAGATCATCAACGTAAAGCGGCTGCAGTACGAAAAGGGCCAACCGGTGTACGACCACTCACATATTGGTCTTGAGAAGACCATGTACCTCGACCGTTACTTGGCAAGGACACCAACCTTAGACGAGTCACAGCTGCTGGAACTCCGCAAAGCGCAATGGGCAAAGCAAAAGCAGCTACGAGAGCTGGACGCAAAGCGGACAAAACTACAAACCAGTGGAATCGAGGGCATGAACCTACCGGAGTGCCTTGACGCTACTAGTGATTTCATTCAGAGCTTGTCTTCGGATAGTTCCGAAGACCAAGATCGGCCAGGTAGCCTGCTGACACCTCCCCCGGAGCTCTCGGACACTCTCCACAAACGCGCCTCTGATTACGCATTGGAACTTTCTGGTATTGATGACCAGATGACGACACTGGAATCGGAGATCAACAACGTCTTTCGTGACTGCACCTCGGTCCCATATCGACTACATGCCGTGTTTGTACATCGTGGCGATGTCAAGGGCGGACACTACTGGATCTACATTTACGATTTCCAAAACAAGGAATGGCGAAGCTACAACGATGACAGAGTGGAAAGGGTCGAAGATGAGAGTGCGGTCCTGGACAAAGAAGAAGGCAAGAGGCCAAAGGTCAGCACAGGTGTGGTGTATGTCCGGGCAGACTTGGCAGAACAGTACACAGAGGCTGTGTGTCGACATCCTGAGCAACCCAATGTGGAGAGAAAAGACATTGAGATGGAGGACATCGCCGACGACGCGGATGATGAGTTGCCAGACCTGGAGCCTGTGGACGCGGCAAACGTGCCAGTCATTGAGGGTGTGGAGAAGGTGTGAGCTCTTTTAGAGCGCCATACCCCTTTATTCTCCGCTTGTATGACATTGACATGGCAGCTCGTCCTCATCGATCTCCCACAGACATATCACAAAACCATGTGCGTTGTATAACCACACGGCTCGCACAAATAGGACTGCGTTCTTGCCGGAAAGAAAATAGGCACGAGCTTAGCATCCCTGATCAAGAAAGCAAGCTCATATCTTGGGGTCTCCGAGGAGGCTTAGGAGTGTGGGTGTGTGGCTTTGGTTGAAGCAAAACTGGGTTCGCTGTATGTAGGACCGGGGCGGTGGATGGACTTTGCAGTTTTGAACAGTGCCAATCACACTTTTGAGGAAGAGGTAATGCATACTCATGTTACGACTTGTTTCGACACTGGACACAGCATGTAGAGGCCATGAATAGAGTGGTAGACGATGCTAGATGTGCTGGTCTCGTACGTGATGATGGTATTCTGAAGCCGCTCAGTTTTGCTCTTTCTTTTTAAGACTCCTGTACTTTCCAGGTTTTGTCGCTAATATGGGTTGATGCAAATGGGATATCTTCTTTTGAACTCGTGTCAGCGTAGCATACAAATGCGCTTCTAGATAGCCACTCAACTCACCAGTAGAGCCACGCACGAATAAACAAGTCCTTTCCCCTTAACCAACCCCCGCGCTTCTTTACTCTTCACCCAGCGCTCTGAACTTTGGCGGAATAAGTTCAACCCAATAACCCTGCATCAGCGTCAGCTTACACTCACACATCCCCTGCATCATCCCCCGTCTTTTTCAAAAGAAAAAAGGTACACTCACATCCGGATCCTTCACAAAAGTCAGCTGCTTAAACACATTCTTATATCCCTCCACCACCTCCCCCCACCTCCCCTGCACCACCTCGTCAGGAACCGCCATCTGGTCCTCTCGCGCCTCGTCCAACGGCTTAATAACTTCGAACCCGAAACTCTGCACGCGCTTCGTCGCCTCGTCTACATCGGGGACTGTGAAGCCGATGTGACCGAAGCCTACTCCCGGGGCGGAGTAGTCGTTGCCGGAGACGTAAGGGGTGGAGATATCGGCGGGGATGTGGTAGAGTTCTAGGAGGCCTTGTTTTTGGCGGATGTTTTGCATATCTGTTTGTCGTCTTTGTTATTTTGCATATCCTAATTGGCATGCTGAAGGAAGGGGGATGAACGTACCCACGTCTCGCCCTCCGAGATAATATATAACCCATGGTCCGGCGTTGAATATAAAGACGACGTGCATGCCAAGGCAGTCGCAGTAGAATCGTAGGGTTTTTTGAGGGTCTTTGATGCGCATCATGAAGTGGTTTAGGCTGTAGCCCGCGGTTGCGGGGGAGGGGGGGCGCGGGGGGGGGGCGATGTGCGTGCCGGATTCGTAGGGGGCTGGGGGGAAGTTTGGGTTGGGGGAGGACATTGTTGGCGGGTTTGGTGGAATTGGTGATGGAGGTTTGGGAGAGGTGTGGGAGGAGAGTCGACGAGCGATCAAGCGGTAGGGATTGATGGTGGGATACGTGGGGTATGCGGGGTAGGTCTGCCTGGTGTTCTACCTTTCTCGTTCGAATAGTCTGTGGAGCATTGTGCATTTGCTGTGGAGTCTTATTTGAATCCTTTCTCGGTCGGCCAGAGCCAATGTCTCTATTCTCTTTTTGTATTCGCGAAGTTTTGAGCGGCGGCCAACAAGTTTTCTGTATTTATTGCGCTGTTGAAGGAGTCGATATGCAGTAGTATGTGGGATGTTGAAGTCGCGGTAGATGTCGCGCTTAGTCCTATCTCCACGCTGATCAATAGCTTGAAAAAATCGAGCACGCGCTGGGGTGTAAATATGATAATTCAGGAGTCGCTTCTTTGAAGGTGGAGGTGTCATTTTCATAAAAGATCATTTAAAAATATCGTGTTTTGGCTGAGATGCACAGCTGCAAAGTTGGGAGCTATCGAGGTTGCGTCACCTTGGTGTTGTGACCCGAGCACGGACATGTATTTCTTTTTTGTTGATGGGGTATACATCTCATTACGTTCTCCAGACAGAATTCACGAGCATGGCCGAGACATTGAATGCATTAATAGTTGGAATGCATACTTACTCCATATACATTTGCTGGACAGATGCGCTGGGTGATTGGAGCATGGTGGGGTTAGGGAAGCCCAGCAGTAGGCGTGAAGCGTGATGTCGCGCCGGCTGCTATGACGAGCTGCCCCACATGCAAGGGTCTATCCCGCACCTCACTAGGGAACTTTTGCATACCATACTACACCACAACACCACCGTGCCAGCCACCATGGAGTTCCAAAGAGGTGAACGCGTCAACCTCAACTTTGATACCGGCACAGTCGAGAAACTGGAGCCAGAGGAACAAAATGTGCTTCCCATGCCCTCATTCCCCGCTTTTGTGGGCGATATTCAAGAGCGCGATTCATCATCAGCTAACCCCCCAGTCGCGCCCTCACCTAAGCCCAACGTGAACGGTTTCCCAGCACACAAGAAACGAACTCCGAGAGTATCTGCCTTTAAGCAGCAGCGCGCTGCAAAAGAAAAACAGGCTGCTGCAGCACCCCGGCCTAACCCACAGAGCGCCTTTGCCCCAGACCCAGACGAGGAACGAAGAGCCATCGATGAGGAAAATAGGCGAACCATTGCGGCCATGTCTGACGCCGAGATTGAGCAAGAGCGACAAGAGCTCATGGCAAGTCTTAATCCGGCGCTATTACAGAAACTGCTGTTGCGGTCCAATATCGACCAGGGAAGCAATGAGCGCGACTTTGATGCTGCGCCACCAGCACCTACGGCTACAACACCTACGACCGAAAAAGCCGGAGAAGAGATACAGATAAAAGCCACAATCACAAAAAGGGTTTCTTTTGCAGCGTCAGAACCTGCGGACGAGTCCAAGTTGCCAGAATCCACAACTGCCCCCTCTGTATCCGCCACCGAAACCTCCTCCGACGCCGTAAGATCCGCCCTAGAGCAGCAAACAGACGACTCAATACACTTCCCCCGACCCCCACAACCGCCTGACCTCGATCCTAACGACCCAGCCTTCCTCAAGAATTTGCACGAGAAATACTTTCCCAACCTCGCCTACGATCCCTCCAAGTTATCTTGGATGTCCCCCATCGATCCCTCCGACAAAAAATCGCCATATCACCCTTCTCAAACCGCCCTCAACCCTGCTGAAATCCGCTTCGACTTTGAGGGAAACCTGCTCGCGCCCAGCGTGGCGAGAGAAATTCCGACCGACAGAGGGCTGCACCACCACGCCGAAGCCCCCGAAGCAGCAGGATACACAATACCAGAGCTAGCAGTCACAGCAAGGAGTAAAGTCCCCAGCCAGCGCTGCATTGCGTACCAAACGCTAGGAAGGATTCTATACCGTCTCGGAAAAGGCCAGTTTGGCGTTGAGAGCGCCCAGAAAACAGACGGGCCTGTGCGAGTAGCCAAGAATCCGGATGTAGAAGAGGATGATGATGATGTGGTGTGGGTTGAGGAGGATGTGGTGTGGGTTGAGGAGGATGTGGGAAGTGCTATAGCGGGCGGGTTGTGGCAGTGTATTGAAGAGGGGAGAGTGATTGAGACTTTGACGGAGGAAGCGAACAAGGAGAGAGGACATCTTACTGCGCGCACGTTTGCGCAGGAGGCACTGTGGAACTGGCGAAGGGGCGGGGGAAGGAGGAGGCATGCTGTGTAAGAGGTACTTGGAAAGACCATCAAATTCGACATGTGTGACATCTTAGACCTTTCTCAGAATACGATGATGCATTTCACATGCACCACAGTGTCTTATTGAATGTAGCGAACACAAGAATATGCTACATGTCCTTACAATGTGTCGTGTCCTTTGTCATTCTAATACAATTATAGTACATGTCTAAAGTCTTTTTTCACAAACTTGCTTGATCCCGCATTTCCCGCTTCGCCACTTGCTTCCTTGTTAGGCGGGCTGTATACTCGGTCAGGACGCTAATGGGCAAAAGGCATGTAGCCTGTAGGACATGGGATTAGAAAGTGATGAGAGACTAATACTGCAGAATTTATGCATCTCACTGAGTAGAGCGAAGTAGGAACCAATGCTGAGACTGTAGCCAATGAACAGACCAATTGCAGTACCCTCATACCTTCCGCTTCATGTACTCATTGCCTTGGCCAATTCCACCATTCTGCCCTCTTGCCAGATTCTGATATCAACTCCGCCTGTGATGACTGTCACCATCTGCCGAGCCTGACACCACTAACCGTACCGTCTCGGCATGGCGCCTGCCGCGTCATCTGCATCGCGCGTTGATCATCACTTGTTGGCAAGGACCTGTTTGTTTCCCGGCCCCACGTCGCTTGTCGTGAAGGAAATTCTTCTCCATACTTGTAACACGGGTTTCCCGCGACTTTCGACGTATCTCGCTCTCATTATGCACAATATGATCTGCAAAATGGATGTATTTACTCTATCGATATCGAGTGGCAGTAGCTAACTAGTTGCCATAGCCGTGCAAGCTAACGCATCCATCCGTGCTAACTTCCACGAAAACACCTCCGTAAATCTGTCATTCGCCCTGAAAAGGAATAGGCCCCTGATACCCGTTGAGGTCAATGCTCGTCTTCTCTGTTGGTTTCTTCAGGATTCTAACTTGGAGTTGCCCTAGGCCCGTGTTATTGTTTGGGGTGGCCTCAGTCATGGGTTGTAGACGTGCTGCGCCAGCTGAATAGAACACCTTGAGAGTGCTAATTGAACATTTCATCATTTTAATGATACCTAGAAAACGTTTTAAGATAGGCAAGTATACATACCCTTTCATGTGATCCACTTGCACGGCAAAGTTCTGCCACAGCACCATTGTTTGCATGCTTGAGACATGAGACTGTTTGGGTTCTGCCCATTCTTGCCAATATCTAATACTAACTGTAAAAGATATATTTTTGTCTGGACCCTCATCTCCGCCTGTTTGGCGGGAGTCGCTGACATGCTTTAGGTTTATACTTTGTCCATCTTTTGCTAGTTCGCCGGTGGATCCACCCTGCCCGGAGATCTCCAGCGTACACACCGTGGGAATATATACGCTGTTAATCACAAGTATATATGCTCCCCATATGCGATTTAAAATATGCATGTTGGCGTGCATGCCACTTTTTTTAATGCAACAACCCATATTCCTCCACCTGGGTGTTTGTTAGCCTAACAGTGACTTGTGGAGGAAAGTTTGATACATTTGTTTTTGTATATCTGGCCATTACACAAGATTGACATCTTATATCCTCGAGCTGCTAGATGGTCAAAATAAAGTAGTTTGCATGAAAATCACTCCACCAACGGTATTGTCACTTGCCCGCATCCCTTAGTATCTATGCCAACATGATGAACATGTTTTTACAAAAAATACTTACGGACATACTGGTGAGTGAGTAAAATCTCGGTCCACCAATCTGGAAAAAGATTGGAAACTTGGCTCGTGGTGTTTTGGGTTGATATAGCCAAGCTTACACTCGCGGGATTCCGACGTCCAATAGAAGTTGCTACCTTGGCTATGAGCTACTAGTATCAGCCTTTTTGTGTCAAATCTAGACTAAGAGGTGCAGGAATTATGCTTGGCTAGCCCTGGTGCATAGTTCTCAGACCTTTTAAGGGTGCCGAATCTGAATCGCGGGTTTAACTGCATATCACGATCTGTATGAGTCGTGTCTCCTGTAGGTATAAATTCAATCTTATTAGCTCTAATGATTCCTACTCTCATTCTTCAGTCTCACGCTAAGATTTTAGGCCTTACTGGAGCTATCAGCTGTAACTGTTGGCAGTCACAGCAGTGGTTAGCTAAATCAGCCAAGGACGTATTTGGTCAACTTTGCGACATTCTTCAACGCCTTTTACAAGCTATTGATACCACGACACGATGCCAGAACCAAGAAAAATAGCAGAAACAGATAGGTGGCCAAAATAATAGTAGTACAAAACAATGGTAAGTAAACTCCAACCTGCTTGCATGCCCAAATGTTTTGGAAAGTTCCTTTTTCTCAATCTCTGCGTACAATGAGAATGAAACTATTTCTTGCTATATGAAAAGTGGAAGCCTAAATGAAAACATAGTGTAGACGTTACAAAATGATCAAGTTTCGGCTGCGATAGGTTGTCCATGTCGGTTTCTCAGCTCTAAGCCCTTTGCATAAACTCAACCTTACCTCTATACCTATCAAAAGTCTATACAACTACTATTGTGCCTTATAGTAGGGGGGACTTGTTTGCTACCATAATAACGGTAATAAGTATAAGGACAGCAGGAGGGATAGATTTGTCTAGGTTTTGGTAGTACTTGGGTAGTAAGTAAAGCACTTCTATGACGGCTTCGGTGTCCTGGATGTCTGGGATCCCAGATATCCGTTGTTCCGGAACTAAATTAGCTCTACTACCATTGTCTCAGCCTACCGTTTTATCATCGTCTCTCGGTCGACGGATGAAGTCGGAGATAGGATCGCCCAGCACCAACAGTCCAAAGCCTGCTTGAAGCTTTGATTGCTGCTACAATATCACTGGCAGTATTTTATTAGATATACACTTTGGTATAGTAAACTTAGAGTTACCGTATATATCTTATTGGATTTCGTTCAAAATAATACTATGGTGGTACTGGTATTTCGTACCAAAGGTAGCTCTGGGTTTTCCGATTTCACCGATCGACCGCGAGATCATGTTTCTCAAGTTCTAGGCAAAAGCCTGATCACGTCTCCGCATCATGTATAAATTAAAGACGCAATGTAAACCGACTCAATCCGATCTACTCTACGACACCTGGATTCAGCATACCACACCATTCAATCCTAAGCATGGCTTCCACTGACAAGACCATTATTCTCATCATTGGCGGTAAGCCAACACATTCCTCACCGGCATACAAACCTAACAACCCCTAGCAAACAGCAGCATTGGCCTCGAACTAGCTAAATAACTCCTCTCCGATGCATCCAGACACGTTCTCCTCGGTAGCCGTAGCGCCTCCAAAGGCGAAAAGGCCGTCCAAGACCTCCAATCTCAGAATTTACCCGGAACCGTTGAATTGATTTATATCGACGTCTCGATACAAGACTTCATCGTTGCCGCCTTTACTACCAATACCGCTGGTCCTTGTGCCATCGTGAAAGTTTTCGAGCCGCTCCTTTTCCGTTCTGCGTAGGCTTTCCACTCCTCCACCAAGCGGTTACTCGTACCATTACCTTTACTAATCCGTTCCTCTTACATACAGCAACACCCCCCGTATTATTAACGTGTCCTCAGTCCTAGGCTCCATCTCTGCACGCCTAGACAAATCGGGTTCCATCTACAAATTCAAATTGTACTCCTACCGCATGAGTAAAGCTGCACTCAACATGGCAACTGCAAGTCAGCACGCTGAGTATGAAGATAAAGACTGGAAGATGTTCGCGTTCTGTCCTAGTATTACAGAGAGTAATATGACACGGCGTGCCAAAGTGAACATTGGAGCGAAACCAACGATTCAAGGTGCAGCGCCGCTAATTGGGATAGTTAATAGAGAGAATGATGCGGATGCAGGGAAGTTTTTGACGACTGATACTGAGAGTGGGCTGCATGAGTGGTAGGTTTCCTATGTAGACCTTTCTCATCTTTTATGTCTTGCCACCCCTTACTTCCATACCTTTTAGTGCTTTTTGAGTGGGATGTATACTGTAATATCTTCTACTGCTAGATAAAATCGATTAGGGGCTTAGGGGTGGAGAGGCCTTGTCTAGCAAGAATGTAATCAGACAGTACTTACAGTCTCGTCACCTCTCTGAACGCTACGATTTCACCGACATCTTCCATATGCGCTTTGATGGTAGAATATTCGTTATTACATCGCTATTCGATGATAGAGCCAACGCATTTCTTACACTTTTTCGATCAAAAGCTGTATACTAATCGCTAATCCACATTGTTCAACTCACGGACGTTTTCGTTGCCAAGCTTTGTGAAGCGGATCGGACCGGTACGTGGTAGTACTAGCGACGTTCCCCCCGGCGATCTCAGCGATCTTGAGACCGATGTAGTAATCGGTAGTTGTGTGGTTGTGTACGAAATAGATGCTTGATCGTCGGAAGAAGGAGAAAGGACCCAATGACCTGTTAGCCTGCTTGCGCGATAGTACGTAGTGGCATTTCAACCGCTTGCCATAGGGCCTGGCTTTTTCAAGCGCCGAATCTACAAAGCGAAAGCTGAAGCACTGCATGAGGTATGACAACCAGTCTAGTATTTCGTGTCATAATCACCCTTTAGGTCCTGCCCTATAGCCGTCCGCCTCAAAAATCTCCTCCTTGTGAAAAAAAACCCCCTAAGGTAAGTCTAACTTCTTGGAGAGAGAATTCAAAAAAAAGTCAAGCAAAGCTGACAATCCGCATTAGATAGTGATTCTCTGTAGACGCCTAACCATTTTTTGCATTTCCTGGGACCGACTACAGCCTGTCAAAAACGAACTTTGTACACTGAATCTTGTAACACATATGTGCTATGCCCTATATACGCCGAATTATGCATTATAATATTTTAAGCATCTCGTCTGCCGGAATTCGCCTGTTTTTCGCTAGACCGAACTTTTGCAAGTGAAAAAAAAGGATGTAGAAAAAAAGGAGAGATTTTTTTTTAAAAAAAAAAAAAGAAAAACGGTCGTAGCTGGCTCTTTCCCAATCATATCATGGCACCATGTCGGTATGACGGTAGAGGCAACGGCTCACCAATCTCGTAGTTGCCAAAGAAATCTACAGTGCTCTTTCGCCGCTCCTCCATGGCATCTCCGAGATCGCGACTGATGCAGATTTCCATACCGCCGCTCTGCTCTGTGCCTTTGCGCTCCGTCGACATTTTGTATCCCACACCAGCTGATGATGTCTGTGGTATCGCGGATGAAGGACTGAGATAAGTAGAGGTTGAATGTTTGACTTTGCCAGGGAGATCGTTTTCACCGAGTAGACCCAGCCACCGCAGCTCAGCACAGCGCTTGAAGACGCCTTCAAGGTCAAAAAGATCCTGCATGGAGAGACTGTACATTTTGCCGCTGCGGTACTTCCAGAAGAAGAGGACAGACAGCTCAATTGTCTCAATGTTTGGTAAGGGTTGGATAATTTTGTCTATGGAAGCCAGTAGATTGTACGTCATGCGCATTTGGTCCTTGAGCATCCGGTCTCGGCTACCGTTTCTCAGCGTCGTGTAGTTCCACTCGAGATAGAAGCGAACGTGCGTTGTGTGCTTTAGCATGGGCAGTCTAAGGATATGCTGTGAGAACTCGAAATACTCATTGTTGGTCCGCGTGTTGCGCAGCTCCGCGTGGAGTGTGACTTTGCTGCGCCGGAAATAGTTTTGCAGCAGTTCCTCGCGGATTTGCTTGTTAATCAAAAGGAGCTCTGGGCGAAGGCGCAAAGCGTTGGGCACCAAAGGTCCGTATCCGAAGATGTCATGTCTCCAAGGCTCTCCGCTGGACATTTCTGCACTCCAGAGGCAAGTGTGTAGCTCTGGTCGGTTCATTGAAGTGTCTGGCAAGACATAGCTGAATATTTGGTCCCGGATTTCCCTTGGAAGCGCCAGAAGTGGAGAGCTGAATGTGCTAGGGGTGAGTTCAAGAAGGATTTCGAGTTCGCGGAAGAGAAGACTTTGACGGTGCTTGTAGAGGCCATCTGAGCTCCGGTTGGAGGCCATGGAGAGCTTGTTGCTCATTCGTTGGTGCAGCGTTGCCATATGTCGTGTGTGAGTGAGTAAGTATATGCAGGGTTGGATCTAGAGAGAAGGAAATGGTGGACGTCTAGTGCCCGAGTAAGCGCTATATAGGTTAGTTGTTGTCGAAGCCGGTCAGTCCCAGCTAGTTAAAATGATGGAACAGGCTGGTCGTCGGAACCCACAACAACGGACTGAACATGCAGATTGGATTAAAGTGGCACCGCAAAGTTCCTTCGTGCTGACACCAAGGGTTCACTGCAGCGTGTTTCGATGAAAAGGGGACTATCTGCGACGCCATTGCCGTGCGATAGGGGCGAGTCAGTCATGGATGGTGCCTCTGCTGACTACGTGCCTGCCGCAAGGATCCGTCACAGAGCCCGTGCCGCCTCGCGAAGAGGATTAGTGTGTCACGTGTCGTAGATCTAGCCGACTCGCTGCTGCTGCGCTACTGCTGTGCTGCTGTGACACGTTTCACCTTGGCGCTTCAGAACCTCCTGCGTCCGTCAATCCTCCAGGTTTCACATTCTCAAACACGTCGGGAAAACCATATCGGCTTGTCGTTCCACGCACGCGGAATATGCACATGTCGCCCGTCCCAAAGCCAAAAGTAAAAGGCTCCCTTCTGGCATGTGCGTGGGCGACTAAAGCAGTAGTTGCTCTTTTGTTTTCGCATCCATTAAAAATAGGCTGTATTTGATCTTGTGGACGGCCGTCTAAAATTAACTAAATAGCGGTGGCTCCAAGGCTGGAGACAAAAGCGACATGCTTGCGCCGTTCATGATATAGGGGGCATCATAACAAAGGAAAAAACAAAGAGAGGGAGAAAGGGCTCGTAGCACATTTCATGATTCGACCAGCTCTGTATCGAAACATTGGCAGTCAGCAATGCTGCCACCAGGTCTCCACCCGCTCAGCAGCGTAGGGCATTTCCATGCAACGTCCATGTCTGAACATTGGAATAGGACATTCCATATCCGCTCCATTGTATATCCGAACCAAGGCTTGCTCATGGCATCTTCTCGGTCCTGCAAATAAGGTTCACTGTGTGCCCAGCTCTTTTCGTCGATAAGAAGCTTCCAGAGATCGTCGTATATTGCTTTGTCAATGCCGCGAATCCGCGCAGCGGTAGCAACGAACTGGCCCTTGTAGCTGAGCAGTATACCATCGTGCACCGAGTGGTCGATCCTTGATTGAATCTGCGGAAACAGCGATGTCTCATCCTGCCAGCCCTGTTTGTCGCCGCAGTCGTCACTATGACAAACATTGCCTGCCCATCCCAGGTTGAGGAAACCAGTTTGGTTTGCGCGGAAATACCGTTGGAAAAAGGGATAAAACTCTCGTGGATTGTGAATGTCGGCTTGGAGAAAGACAGTACGCCCTGCAAGCTTGTCCCAGCGGTTGACGATATGGTTGAGGTACGTCTCAGCTTCTCGTCCCACATTTGGAAGCTTAACGACGTTGTGCGCCTTTGTTTCTTGCTTGACCTGCTCTTCGTCTGCTTGACTATCCTTGAGATAGATTGTAACAAGAGCCTGCGACATTTGCGGCATGGTATGTAGCCTCGATATAAGCGAGGCCACGTCTTCTGTCCGCTCCTTGTACATGCTGATAACAACCTCCAAAGGGCTATTTGCCTCGTACTTGAGATCCAGTCGAGGCTCGATGCGTGGGTATTGGCGTTGTCCAAAGTTAAAGCTTACATACGCAGTCCATAACACGACCAATATGATGCCGCTGAAAGACGAGCGGAAACCGTGGCTGTAGTCGTGACGGCTCGCTAGCATATCTGCTTCTCCAGCCTCCTCGCTATCTTCTGATCGAGTTCTGGGTGAGCACGGGACCATATCGTAGCTTCCATGGGGATCTTTCGGTTGCCTTGCTTGCTTCCAATTTGATCTGTAAACTTCATGGCCGCAGATGCACAGGACTGCAAGGAAGTAGAAGCACAATTGGTGCCAACTGGAGTAGGAACGGCGCAGCGAAAGAGTGGTAAAACAGCCAATGATGGCTGTCATTGTTAGCTGTGTGAATACATCGCTCACACGTTGCGATGCGGTGTAGCCGGATGATCGGCCATTACCGATCGTCTCTATAGGAAACAACACCGACCCTCCTATTAATAACGCTGCTCCAGTTGAAATGGCATTCAACGTACGCAACAGTAAGTTCTCTCTGTCAAGCGGATTTCTATGCTCGTCGGGCCAACCGCTGACTGCGCAGAATGCTGTTATTAGAATCCCCATAGCAACTAACCAACTGGCATCCGTGCTTTGGCTAAGCGAAACCCCTGGATAATGCTTCGAGGCCAACTTCCTCAACGCACTCGCCAAGCCAAGCAAGAGCATTGCAAAAATTGATGTTATCAAGCTTGGCACCATGAGGCGGTACTCTACGGACAAAATTCCAGTACAAGCTAAGAGGTGGATGCCCAAACGTAGCGCATCTACGCCTGAGCGGGACGTGTAACTGCACACGTGCAATATCAGACCCTCAGCGAAGAATGCAATTGTCTGGCCAGATTAGCACAATGCGAGTTGCAACAAGACGGAATAAACTTACTGCCATCATGCAAAGCAGGGGCAGGTTTGAAGTGTGCAAGACCGCTTGGGTTATGCATAGCGCTGCTACTGCTTGTAGGGCCTGTGAAGCTGCCACCAAAAGTGAGGCTTGGATTGGTCGTCTGGGTTGCTCTTGCTCGCTGCGCTCTTGATCATTTTTCCGCCATAGGTATGAGATGAAAGCGAGAATGCCAGTGGCGACAATCTGACAGATGTACAACTGCAAAGGGTAATGCAGATTTGCTTCGACTAGGAGATGGCGTGTGGTTAAGAGGGAGGTGGCAGCACATGGCAGCCAGACTAGCTGGCGGTGGTCCTGGAGGCGATTGTACACGGTCCGGCATTGCGACCAGTCGTTTTCATAGGTACGTTGGCGGCCATGAGCTGCGGGCATGGTGTTTTGGTGCAGAGAATGATTGCAGGCAGGCGGCAGAAGAAAAGATGTCGCGAGGGCTTAGGCGTGCAATGTGAAGACCCGAGTGCCGCGTGGGTCAGCCCATGCGTTTGGCGGACCCGAGTTTGCATCAACCGGGTCCAGATGTCGCTTATCAAAACGGCTGAAATAAGAGTGTGGGTGATTGTGTGGGAAAAGAAGCAATTGTACAGAGGTCTCGAGGAGCTGAGATGAAGCTCCGCATGGGTCACTGACCTACCACTTTCGTGGCAGGGTCTTCCCATCGACCACAAAGGGGCACAAGCCTAGACCTCTTTGGCGGCATGTGTAGAGGTATCTCGATCGCAAAGCCTACTAATTTCAAATAGCACAGTAGACGGAGTACGTGAGGCAAAGGCTGTAGGACGATGGGATCTGGGAATTGCGTGTCCAGCCTAGTTGGAGGCCTTCTTGCTAGCCAACAAAGAGGCGAAGTCAAGCAGGTCCTTGCTAGAAACAAATGGCGGTGCTAGTGGCACGAATGCGCTAATCCTATTACGTGGGGTTGCGGGCCGAATGTTGATCCGCATGTTGACACTCACACTCAGTTTCGCTGCCAGGGCTGGAGCGTACTTTGTGGTGCTCAAGTTGCCAGCAAGCGGTTTCGGTTAGCTGACCTGATACAGCCTTGACAATTATACTGCGTCTTGGTATGCTCCCTTTCCAGGGAAACAACCATATGCGAAGAGTAGCGCGCAGCAAAAGGCGACGCGACAAGCCAGCGGCGCCGTCCAATCAAACACCAAGCTAGTAATCGAGTACGAGACACTGCCCCCAGCCGGGGCCCGCAAAGCATGGGGATCAATTTCATCGAGAGTCATATGCATACGTACACAGTACGTATACCGACGGGCGGTCTGAGAAACGCGGGACAAGACGAGGTGAAACCCTCAGTTTTCAGGCAACAGTCTTGCAAATAAACAACACCAACACTGACAACTGTCCCTTCACAGACATGCGGCAAAAGGCAAATGCTCAAACTCGGCACCCCTCGAACTAGCGCGCGATGGCGGCAACAAGGTTTCCATGTGCCACTCCCCCTTTGATCTAAAGTCGCGCAGGCGAGGTGAGATACGAACTATCCAACTGCGATATCATATAATTCTCACCTTTCAAGGAGCTGCCGATCAGCCTTGCATGATGGAGGGCGTTACCCCCCCTGCCCCGTCTGACCCATCTGCATTTTTATAGAGGTAGGGTTCAATGCCAAGACGAGTGGCTGTCCCCGCGCTTTCGGTCGACCTGCCCCATACGAAATGCGTCTTTCCCACATCTGCCGCCCTTCTAGCGCTACACCTTTGGACCCTTTTTTCCCTTGACATTTCCGCGTCGAGTATGGACCTGTACATGTGTACATGTGCGGGTTTCAAATGTAACATCCAAAATGATGCGGCAACGACAATCGCATCGGTTCTCATGTCGTTCCAGACACACCCTGGGTGGCGTGGCAGGTGCAACCCCAGAATACCACGCCTGAGCGAAAAGGTACCGTAGTGTCGGCATAGACGGGGCCGCCCCCGCGCCACTGCTGTTTCCGCTCGACTGGAAGGAGTGTCAAAAAAAAGGCGCGCTGTGCGATTGCAGATTATCTGCTAGCCTAACGTCAGCAGCCCGAGTCCGGAGCTTTGGAATGCCTATGTTCAACACTCTAGGTTAAAAATATTTCATCATATAGGCCTCCTGGGCCAATCTCAGCAACACATCACTGCAATAAGCTCAATCTTCACGGTTTCCAAGCTTGATGCATTTGCGGCGTTTTTATAACATTATATTATTATTATTATTATTATTATTATTATTATTATTATTATTATTATTATTATTATTATTATTATTATTATTATTATTATTATTATTATTATTATTGTTGTTGTTGTTGTGGTGGTGGTGGTTTAACGTCATGTCTCAGCCCCAAGGCTATGTAAGACGTGCAAGTTGGTAAGGCTTACAAGTATCTACGTAGTTACATTCAATTTGGTGTAGATCGGGGCGGGGGTTGTCTAGATACAGGTGAGGCTCGTAGCCTAAATTATAACATTATAATTACGTATGGTATTGTAGTCTATTTACTTCATAAATCGTGTCTAGTTGCTGCCATATATGCTCTGGACGACAGGGTACAACGGCAGGTACGGCTTATACACATTCTGACACTTTGCGTTGAAATCGGCAGTGTTGCCAACCTCGATTTCGAGCTCGTTTCCTGGTACGCCCAACTTTCCAATAGCACCACTCTTGGGAGTGGCCTTGGCCCATCCAGGGCCGGCTTTGGGGTTCTTGATAAAGTTTACAAACCAGTCGTTCTGGAAGTCGGCGAGGGCCTGCTCCTCTTCGGTCACGTTTTCGACACCAGCAAAGGCATCATTGCCGCCGAAGAAGAATGGAATCTCAGTGCCGTGGGTAGGTGGGGAGACGGGCAGAGAAAGGATGTTGGCATAGTCGCCAAAGAAGCGGTAGATCCAGGTATCCTGCTTCTGGCTGCGCACATCAACGAAGTAGTCGATGGGGCAGAAGAAGCGTGCGTCGCCGTACTGCGCACCGCTCATTGCAGAGACACTGCTGAAGTTGGCAACGTTGTAGGCATCCAAAAGGACCTCGTCTGGAATGTTGGCAACATCGGCATCGAATGAGTTGATCCACTTAGCAAAGTCGGTGTTCTCGCTACCATAAACCAGACTGAATAGAGCACCCTCCTTGTCAGAGTTACCTGTTAAGAGAGGAACATGAGACGCATATTTGCCGGCTGCGAAGCGAGCCTCATAGTCTTGGTAGCGGGTCTTCTCGTCGACCACTGGAGTAAAATATGTGTTGTAGGTAGAGTTGAAGTCAGCAGTTTGGAAAGCGTATATGTCGACCTTGCGAAGACAGTCAAGTTGACCCGCACCAACAGGGCAGTTGACTTCCTTTGCGACGATATCAAGGACTTGGTTGGTAGGTGCCACAGCCGGACCCGACTTTGCGTTGGCCGACATCTGAACCGCGCCGGCAAGCCAAGTATCAGGGTGGTTCCATAGGTAATGGTCGACCTGTACAGAGCCAGAGGAGTGACCTCCGAAGACAACGTGGTCAGGGTTGCCGCCAAACTGGGCAATGTTGTCACGGATCCATTGCAAGGCCTTGTCAACATCAAGGATACCGAAGTTTTGCGACTCATTACCTCCCGCGAGTTCGGCCGAATTAGGGTAGGCCCACAGGCTTTCACGTGTGTTGAAGCTAACAAAGATAACACCCTTGTTGGCAAAGTTGCTACCGACGAGCTGGGGGTTGCTGCTGGATCCTGTCACCATGGCGCCACCATACATGTACACAAAGACGGGAAGACCAGAACTGCCATCTGTTGACGGCAGTGTTGGTGGTGCCTGGGGTCCTCCTGGAGGTGGGTTAGGCCGAGGATGACAAGCACAAGGGGGAGGTGGAGGCCCACGTCTTGCCTGGACTTGCATAGATGGCACCCAGATGTTGAGGTTCAGGCAGTCCTCGCCTTGCTGGGACCATGTGGTGGTGGTGATTGCTTGCGGGCATGTTGGCCCGTACTTTGTGGCATTGAGCACCTCGCCCTTCTTCAGTCTCATTGCATCTTGAGGAGCCTTCCATCTGCAAAGGAGAGTCAGCACACACAAGGGTCAGACGCACGTGGTAGCAGGGTATTACGTACCGGTTCTGTCCCCCGGTAGTTGCCGCGAATGGGATTCCAAGAAAGACAGAATTGCCATTGGAATCGGTAAAGCCTCTTACGCTTCCGTCGTAGAGGGACGCTACTCCATCTGTGACAACCGCCCTCGCGGCTTTGAACGGGAGTGGGTTAGCGCCTGCCACAGCGGCCTGACCAAGGATACCAATAAGCGAGAGGCTCTGTAGGTCTCCGATAAGAGAAGACAGGACCCTCATGATGCAAGACACAGGGAGGATGGCTGAAGGAGGGAGCTATAGAGTTTGGGTGGTGGGTGCAGATCTTGTTCGGGCGTCCACATGGCTATATAGGGCACCATGCTGGCGGAACCAGGCTGGAGGGACTGAAATCTTATCGCCAATTGTAAGAAGGACCATGTCGCTGCCAAAATGCCGAAGTGTTGCCAGGCAATAGTTTAATGGGGCCCTCGTGGAAGAGTCTTTTCATCTCCGTTGATGCAGGTCCTGAGTGGGCCCATGGACGGGACCGACTCAGGTTTCATCGTTCTGGCCGCACTAAGCAAATCCTACCAATCGTGACCCCCGCCTTATCGATCCGGTCTAAGCACTAGAAGCGCTAGACTCCGAGACCATGCTTCCACACCCACTTCGCTAGTAGACAACGCCCTGTTCAGTTCCTTGCCGTGGCATCGCCACAAACCACCACGGATGCTCGGGCTCACAATTTGCCGCCCTCTACATTTTGAGCGCCGTCGACCTAGGTCCCTGAGAATGCTGCACTGTCGATGAAGTTTATGTCAGGCCCCCCGCAGTAGGAGAAAAAAAATCGGATAGTTTTGCCATAGCCATCTGAATCGTCAATTGCACGAGCGAACAGGTGACTCGCCACAACGACCAGGATGAGCCCATATGCCTGTTTGACCATTGCCATCTCCCAGTTGATTCCCTCGCCTGCATTAACAGCCTGGCCACTCGCTGGATGCCGACCTCCCGCGTACGAGTTATCGGCATCCGCGCCTTTGCACTTGCGCAATCAAGTTAGCACTTTGCAACAACTGGTCCTTAATGATCTGCCCAGGGTACCTCTGTCATATGAAGCATCTTAGGGGTTTATCTGTGGAGGTATCCTTAAAGATCGGCGCTGTTCATGCCAGGACCCCGCTGTTCGTCGCCGTCACCCTCGTTCGCGCATTACACTCATAGCACACTCGCCCCAATTCGCCGCCAAAGAGGTCCAGGAGAGTGGAGCTGTCAAGTTTAACAGCCAGAAGCCTTCACCGGTCCAAGTCGGTCCAAGTAGGTGTGCGAAAAATAAACCGGAGAAGCACGCCATGGTTTCCAATGAACATGGCCAGGTGGTAAGTACTCTCCCCCTCTTCACCCCCTTCAATCCTCACGTCCAACGCTTGACGATGTCGTAGGTGTCATGGTATATTTGTACGATAGCCACGGTTCCTTTTGTCGCTCTGCGTATGTGGACACGATGGAAGAGAGTCGGCAGGTTCGGCATCGACGACTGCCTCATTATACTCTCGTTGCTGTGTCTTATTGGGGACCTCGCCATCCAACAACACATGTGGAACCTAGGTCTTAGTCAGATTCCATCAATATCGCCAGAGAACTTCAAAGGCATAATGCAGATGATTATTCCTGGATCAACCCTCTACGTTACCTCTCTTTGGGCCATCAAGTTCGCCCTCGTCTTCTTCTACAAGAGTCTTGCCGCGCCAGGATCGCGACTTGTCACTGTGTACAATGTTGCGCTGGGTGGTTTGGCCGTCACGTATCTCATCATCTTCTTCGATATCCTCTTCCAATGCTACCCACACGATAAGCGATGGTCCAATGACCCAACATGTGCGCCAAACACCTTCTCTTTTCCCACACATATACTATTTGTAGAGTGAAATTGGGCTGACTCTGTGTAGATCAATGTAGTCCACGAGCCTCAGAGATCAACTACTGGATTACCATTTTTTGTAAGTTCACGCAGGTTCCCCTATTTCCCCATGACTCTTGCTTCGGGTTCTTTTTTTGTGACAGGGCTGATATGCACGCCAGTCAACATTTTCACTGACGTAATCATCATCGCCCTTCCCATTACAATGGTATCCCGACTGCAGATGAAACTCAAGCAAAAGCTTGGTGTAGCCGGCATCTTTGCGCTTGGATTTCTTGTCGTTATCGCTAGTTGTAAGTCGTCAGTCTTTGGCCATACCTAAACTTTGCTAACAGGTATCACAGGCATCCGTGCCTACTACTCTAAACGCAACGAAACAATGTTGACGTGCACGGTCTCCATGATTGAAACCGCCATTGCCATCATAGCGACGTGCCTTCCCGCCCTACGCTCTACCCTTCTTGGCACCAACACCACAAAGGGCAGCTCAAGCGGCTATGGTGGTCGGCACTACGAGCTCTCGTCTGCGCGGCGGAAGGCTAGCGAGAACCGGCTCCATTCATCAAAGATGAACAGCAGCCATCAGACCAACAGCACCGGCGGCCTGCAATCTCACAATCGCGCCAACGGCTCCGAAGATTCGCTCTTCTCCAACGAAAGCCTGAATGCTGCCGAGACAGGAACAGCAGTAAAAGGTATTCGCGTGAATACGCAAATCGAGACAATGTTTGAGGAAGGAAGACGCGATAACAGTAGTCCAAACGTTAAGAGACCTTTCGCTTGAGGAATCACCTTACGCAGCCTCCCTCATAGCAAGGGATTAAAAGTTAATAATCATGTTGAACGTTGCAAAAGAAAAGAGAAATGATGCAGGCTGGAGAAGTGGGAGAGGGATATCAGGCAGGGCCTGACCCCCCTTCTTATACGAACCCAAACGGCCTCTCTTTGCCTATCTAATGTTACAAGTTAACGCCCTTCTGGGGGATCACACCGATGGGCACACCGATAAGGGACAACCCCCCCGCAGATAGTACTGAATCCTAATTAATTCAACTTTCCTAAAATGAAAGCAAAAAAACAAATAAGGCTAAAATCCAGCTCTTAGTCCCCACCACCCCTCCCCAAATGCATGAATTCCTTCCTCGGCTACCTTTCCGAAGCACGGTGTTTTGGTGCATAAACTCCACTTATCAACGGGTTTAAAGAAGAAGAAGAAGAAGAAGAAGAAGAAGAAGAAGAAGAAGAAGAAAAAGGGCCTTTGCCCAGGCGCGGGTTTCCCACAAACCCCCCTTCCGCTTCGGCGTTATTCCCCGGGGACCAACACCGCAGGCTAAAAGATATGGGGGCTGTATGAATAGGAAAGGCGGAAGAAGGGCAAGTAGATGCGAATTTCCAAGGGAGTGGTTTTGCGGTTTTATAATATAGTTGAGATAAAAGTATGTATTCGTAAGTATGTAAATTACATTTTCTTGGTTGGGTGATGGCAGATAATTAGCCGGTTGATTGGCGCCAATAACGTACGTGCGTATATAGCTTTCAAACTAACCATTACCAACCCAACAACCACTTTGCATGACAACTTTCTTCCAGAACACACGAAACGCCATTCGGGTCTTACTTATTCTGGAAGAAAAAAAATTATTCTTCGGCGTTTCTAGTTACTTACTTCCATTTCTTGGAGTTTGGATTGCTTTAAAGGACATGTCGTCAGGGCGTTTTTTTTTACTATTATTATTGTTATTATTTGAGTCAAGGAAGATGATCCTAACACCCGAGGGGGGACCGACGACCGATTATGCAATGTAGTCCAAGGCCGTAAAAAACACCGAGAAGGATTCGTCGTTTGCACGGATGCGGTTTGTAAGTACCCAAGACGGTAGGAAGGACCCGGTTTTTTATTGCTTACTTGCTTTGCTTGAAACGGGGGAGCGCTGGTGCGGCGTCGTGGTTATGAGAGGGAGTGTTGAAGCATGTGTAGAGCTAGTGGGTTAGGAGGGATTGATGGGTGATGGAGATGTGGTAGAATACAGACAATACATAGCATGCAAAGAAGATTTCGTAGGCAAGAATGCATTCAACAAGCCACAACATGACAAAAAAGAAAAGGAAGATGAGGGCGCTATTTCTCCCGATACGCCAGGTTCAGGCCCACAAAACGCCCAGATATGCGTATACCCCCCCCCCCCGATACAGACAACGCGAGACAATAAAAGGCTCGAGAAAGAGAGAAGAGAGCTGAAATCAGAACAAAAATATAACAACGAATCCCTCAGACCTCGAGTCCTCCAACCATGTAAAACAGCAAATAAGCCTCAGCAGCGAGAACTTCTGCTTCACTGACAAGCACGACCTTGCTATCGTCAAACATGAACCAATCGCTTCCTTCGCGACTGTAGCTGATATAGTGCCCAGAGTCCATCTTGCCCTTATGCACAACGACGCTGCTGAGCTCGTACACGAGAGCGTTTGCAGGGCTGTTGATGTTGTAATTTGTAACGGGGATACCGGATGTTTTTGCTGCGCGCATGGCCGCTTTGTGGGCAGCGGTATAAGGATTAATATCTAGCTTGACTGGGAAGCGAACAGGCGTTTCAATCTTGGACGATGTGGATTTGGTGTGCTCGAAGCGCTGGAATCGCATGTTAGTTTATTGGATAAAGAGGGTTCGAAGAATTTGGGTGACGGTACTTTGAGGTGGATGGATAGTACAGGTGGTAATCGCTTGATGCTGAGTTGCTTGGTGGCGTTTTGCGGGCTGTCACAATTCCTACACGTATATTCTGCTGAGCCGAGTTTCTCCTTTGCAGTAAAGCGTTCGAGACAATCTCGGAGATCCAAGGGCGTTTCTTCGCCTTTTTCGGCGTTCAGCTTTCGCTTCTTGCTCTGGATTCGCACATCGAGACTGAGGTCCATGTAGGGATCCTGTGCTGTGGTAACATTTCGGCAGCTGTCGCATGTTACTGTACTTGACAGCTTCCCACAGAATGTCTGGTGTATAATACATTTGCAATCCTCCGAATCGTCCGTTGATCCGCCGTTCGCAAGATGCAGGGTATTGAGTATAAACTGCATGTACTCATGGGCATCTTGCTGTTGATAACCTGCAAGAGACTCTCCGGCTAGCCAGCTTCCCATGAGCATGCTGACAGCGCCAAAGCCTTCTGTCTTCTCAGCCGAATGGAACTCGACAAACATTTCGTCGAGCGCACAGCTCACGCATGACTCCTTCTCACAATCTGCCTGCTTATGCCCCTCGGAGAGATAGAAGTTGCGTATGAAGGGGTTGTGAACGAGGGTCTGTAGGATGACACTCATGAAGCATGTCTGGCCCATGTTGTAGAGACCGCGCAGGCCTATGGCTCGGCAGGGGAGAAAGGTGGAATTGCTGATGACTAGCTTATGATCCTCGGTCGTAGTTGTGTCTTCGTATTTTCGCTTCTTGCCTGTGATGCCGTCAGTCGACTGGTATCGCTCCAGGCTGTGTTGCGATGATATACGCACCCTTTTGTAGCCTCAGGATCTCCAGCGCCTCGTCGTATATAAAGTCCTGGCAGTTACCGCAGTACACATTGCCATCACGCGATTCAACAGCTGGTGCACGTTAGCCTTTGCGCATCCCGCGCACGATGCGGCACCTACAGAAGCAGTGCGACTTGGTCTCAAAGTGCAGATCGCGGTCGGCCTCGGTCATGATGTTGGGACACTGCAAGCACAAGAACAATGGCCTGAGTGAGACAATGGGTTTCGAATCTGTCATCGCATTGTATGTCTGGGCTATTATACTCGGTTTCTCGTGGATGTTCTGGAGGATGGCCCGGTAATGCTGGAGCGTCTGTTTGCGCGCGTTTTCGAACATTTCGCCCATGTGCTCTGGCTGGTCGTCAGCGCCGTCTGGGTATGCTTAATGAAGCAGCGGCCTTACCACATCCATACTCGATATGCGCCATCTGGCTACTGGGAACGATGTTGCCCTTAGCATTCTTAACAATCTTGGGCGACGCCAGCGCCGACGCCTTGGGGGCGACTACTATCGTGTCCATGGTGCTGACTGGGAAGCAGTGTAGAATCGATTGTGTGCGCCTCTAATCCCACATGCTGGAAGCGCAAGATATAGGCCTAGCCAGCCGTTGCGATGCGCAACGTGGGAGGGGGATATTCTGGGGTTGCGGGAGGCGGACCTGCATAGTACCAATCGCGTCGAGCAGGAGATGCGTCACTAGCGCATCTTTCGGGACCTTGACCACTTATTCCGATTCCGATTACCACCCTCGAAACCTCTTTCTTCAAGACTGGTCATAGATTGATAGCGGCCGTATTTATTCGATATTCGCAGTGTTGTGCTCGCTTGTAATACGTCTTTACCATGGATTGGACATTCTTGATCCATCATTTGAGGCTGTTGGCAGTACCCTATGGACCAGAAGAATGGGCGCAAATTCACATGTACAATAGCAGAACTCCAAGTACATATTCCTGGAAGCATATTCTTTATAAACCTCCTGTAATCCACAAGCACCGTTCGCCAGGCGTTTTGGATGGGTAATCCACAGGCGATTCAGTAAAACTTCACACCAGCATACCCATGACTCGTATAGCCGATATACATGCAAGGTACATGTACCGAGGCCGCTTCTCAATTTATACCCCCGCCTCCGAAACTTCCAGTAAGAATAAGGCGACTGTACATACAAAAAGTATTCATTCCATCTCACAGTGAAAGACATATCCCAATTTCTGGACTACTGAAACGTACATACGCCCATAACCTCTCTCAAACACACCTCATAACCCAACACTGCCCCATTGCATAACCCAGCACATCCAAATCAGCTTTAGAAAAGCACCACAAATAATGCCATCCACGTCTTCCTTCCCAGAATCAAACATCTCCCTAACATACACTACCCCTTGCTCCCCTCCCCACCTAACCCACACACCCATCCCTATACCGTCTCCCAACGAACTATTGATAAAAGTTCATGCCGCAGCCATAAATCCCGTTGACATACAACTGTGGGGCAACCCCGTTGTCGGATGGCTGGCTGGAAGAAAAGAGAAGGGAATAGGGAGGGACTACTCGGGTGTAGTTGTTGCGGTGGGAGAGGAGGTGAAGAAGCGAGGGGGGTGGGAGGCTGGGGATGAAGTGTTTGGATTGTATAACAAACCTGTACGTTCTTCTCTCTTTTATTATCCCTTCTAAAACCCCATTTCTTCCCTATTTTTACAAAAGTTTGTAAGGGCGAATTCCATTTTGCATATCCATCCTCGTCTTAGTTTTCTTGTAATATAGAAGAAAACAAGTGTACAAACTACAATCTATACGGAAACGCCAACTAACCACTGTTCTACCTCCAAATAAAAGACCGCAGAAGGAACATTCACACACTACTTCCTCGTCTCCCCTTCCACCGCCCCCCTCGCAAAAAAGCCCCCTTCCCTCCCCCACCCTTCCGCAGCCGCCATCCCCCTCGTCGCCCTAACCGCCTTCGCCTGCCTCTCCTGGCTACCCCTTTCCCCTGGCTCCCCCCAAAACCCCCACCGCATCATCATCTCCGGCGCAAGTGGCGGCATCGGAACCCTCTGCATGCAACTCGCCAAGCGCCTGTACAGCAGCCACATCACGGCCATCTGCTCATCCCGCAACGCCGAGTTCGTGCGCGAGCTCGGTGCCGACGAGGTTATCGATTACACTTCTCAAGACGTACGTCAGACGCTGCTACAGAAAGTGGAAAAAGATGGTGCGGCGTACGATTTGTACGTCGATTGTGTGGGCGGGGCGGAGGTGTTTGCGTATTGGACACAACTGCTGCATAGACGGGGGGCGTACGTTACGATTGTGGGGGATAAGACGGAGAGGACGGCGATGGGGGGGCCGCTGACGTATTTTACGTATCCGAGACAAGTGGGGAGATATGTCAAAGGGTGGCTTGTGGGACCGCGGTATGCGAATGTGATGTTGTTTGATAAGAGTGAGTGTTTGGAGCAGGTGGCGGGGTTGGTGGAGAGGGGGGAGGTTAGGGTTGTAGTGCAGGATGTTGTCAAGGGGATTTTGGATCAGGAGAGGTATGAGGAGGCATGGGAGAGGATTAAGAGGGAGATGGTGGGGGGAAGGGTTAGGGGGAAGATTGTTGTTGATTTTTCTAGTTAGAGAGAGAGAGAGAGTTTGTTGGTGATGCACAAAACAATGTTTCATTTGGCTAACAAGGTATGGATAAACGAGGTGTTGAGAAGAGAAACGCCCTTGTTCTACTGCCTTGACTTGGTCCCTCCTATACTACAAGCTCTCCATAATAGCTGCCTCTCTCTAGCACTGAAGCTTGGCTGGGCCAGGGATCTTGTACTGACCATTGCCAGTGGGCTGACCTTGAGAGTTGTAGATGTTGACTTTGATACCGGCATCATCGGCCCGGTAGGCGCCAGGGAAGCTAACAGTGGTTCCAGTCTTTGATCCTGAGCTCGAAACATTGACTTGAGCACATCCCTATGAAATTGTTAGTAAAGGTTTAGCTGCATACAGTCTCAATATCTTACAATGTAGAACTGTGCACCGCCAGTGGAGCTAGCACTGTGGAGCGCAATCAGCTCAGCTCGCACGAGATACTGGCCTGAAGCAATGCAGGATGGCACGGTGAACTCGGTCCATCCGTTGTTGGAGATCATGCGGTCAACTCCCCAGCCAGAGCCGTCAAGACCGTCCTCGGCGACCTTGAACCATTGTAGGCCAGAGGGTGAGGCACTGGCTGCGTTGGAGACCTTGGCCATGTAGAAGATGGAAGGGCCCTTGTGCGACTTGGCAATGGGGTGGTCTGGGTCGTTGGCACCTCTTTTAGGGGTTAGTAATAGATCAGTCTAGAGTGTAGGATTGCAAAACGTACTGGGCTCCTCCAACGACATGGCCCCACTGGATACCAACCTTGTCACCGCCCTTGACATCAATGACCTTACTCGAAGAAGAGACACCGGTGTTGCAGGCCATGGCACCATCGTTGACGTTGGTGATGGGGTTGTTGGACGAGGCGACACGAATACCGTTGCCTAGACCAAAGTCCTGACCGTTGACGCGGACACGCTGGGCAATGGTGTGGGCTGACCCAAGAGCAGGCAGCAGAGCAATGGCAGCGGCGAAGAACTTCATATTGAAAGAGCGGATGAAGGGGTAGTGGTAGTGAATGAATAGTGAGGCAAGGTGAGATGTCTTGTTCTGTCGTCTTGCTCATCTCTTATATAGTCGTCCGTCGTTGCCATGATACCTAAGATACTGCCCATTTCAGGACTATGAAGCCAAGCCTTGCCGTTGTCTACGTCAATCGCTCGGCTGCAATCTATTCACGCCACATGGGAACAATAGCGAAATGGCGTGCAGGAGTTGGCATGCACTCCAGGCTTTCTTCACGGTAGTTCCGGCGGCGGCTGTCACCAACCTCCCAATTAGGGACATGGCATTTAATCAAGTGGAGCAGATGGTCGATTGTGCCTAGGCGCCGATATATGGCGTTTCGAAATAAATGCGCCGTGTAATCAAGCACCCGGCAAGCATTGCTTGGCAGTGGCATTTATGTGCTGTCGGTTAATATATATCCGCGACAAAGGCCCGTGAGCGAGACCTCATGACCGGTTTCTGGAAGCGGCCATGTGCCATGACTGGTGCATCATACTCTTTCTTTGATGTTTACTGTTCAGGAAAACAATGTGTGTGATGATGCTGTTTTGGCTGCAAAGGAACTTTGGGTTTTAGTTCTTCTTCCTCTTCTTCGGGTTAGATAAGTATACATGTTTGAATGCAGATAGGGGCAGTTGTGTATACTTATGAGACGGAGCACTGCTTGTTGAGCTGGCTCCGCGGCGAGTACTTCGCCAATCTCGTTTGCATACAAACTAAGTCCCCATGCAATCCGGAGGCGGTATGCCATGTCCAAGAGTCGCTGGCGGAGCGAAAGGTGGGTACAAGCGAGAAGAGGTACAATTTCCTGATGGTCATATAAAGGGGAGTGTACAGCCGGCGTCGTTTGCAAGGTAGTCGGGCATCATGTGCACCGTCTTGTCTGGGAGCGGTGCATGGTAAGCACTTGGGGGCCGGAAGTGGAAGGTGTTTGATATGCTTTTCCTTGGGCGATTAGCGGTTCCATGCCGGTATGGTGGAGGCCACTAGGCGAGATGCATTGCAGGTGTATTTTATCTGTGCTGGCCAATCAGAGGGGCAGAAATTGCAAATGCCGCACTAGAGGGGGAGGCACTGGCCACGCTGCATTTGCTACAGCTAAGTATTCCTACCCGAATACATACTACATGTGTACGTATATACCAAGCAGGTCACGGAGTTTGCCTTGCAGGTCCAACTGCGCGCAATCGCGGACCTGCAGCTTGTGGAGCAGTGGTAATCTTGGTGGATTCATAGATGACGACACTGGGACAGGTCTAATGGCCGGGTTTCTTGGTTGCTTCGACTAGCGATGGCGCTTGGGTTTAGGGTAGCATTGGGGCAAAGGGGTCTTCCAGGGTACACACGGGTTGCAGCACACAGAAGGGAAACCTGGACAGAGTTAGCAAGAGGTGTCCATCTGGCATAGCCCTATTCGCACTGATCTGCAGAATCATGTCTCCAACTGCAACTCCGTCCTGGACCGGCACGTTCGGCTGGTTTTCTTCTCCTCCCACTACGTCTCCACGTGTTTGAGCAGCGAGTACTTGCATACATGTGTACGGACACTCACATACAACCTGTGGGTGTTGACACGGGTGCATTTACAGGACATACACACATATACACACATATACACACATATACACACACATATACACACACATATACACACACATATACACACACATATACACACACATATACACACACATACACACACACCAACACATACCAACACACACACTCCGAAATACTGCCAATGCTCAATTCCCCGGGCAACGACCTCGATCAGTATGTATGTATACATGTATATGCAATGTGTTGTTGGCAGTGGTGGTGCAAGCAGACGTGTGGCGACTCGGAAGACTGCGCAACCGGACGGCATCCACCAGCCATGCTGATAGGCCAGAGGAGGAGCAGCGCCACAGACTAAGGCTCGAGTCGGGCAGATTTGGCTGGGCTGTAGCATCTGCGCAAATGACGATGACGCTCGTGTGTTGTGCATTACATCACTTGGACACCTTGGATGCGTCTTCTCGCTGCCACAAAGCCGCCCACCGCCAGGCCTTATACCCCTTTGCTGCCTGTCCCTGACACTCAGCACAAGTCGTTCCTCGACAGAATCATTCCCCTGGAACGTGCACCCATTTTTTTGCCCAATATTGACGCACCTGCATGCTGATCTACACTGTACATCAACACTCCCGTACCGCACTACATTCGAAGTTGTCCCGTTCGCGCCCCACGCAATCTCCGCCCTGGCCTCCCCGCCGCCTCCCTTGGCACGACCTTGTACGTCACCACCAGCCACAGAACCCGCGCGGCACTTCTCCCTGTGAACCCTTTCTTCTGTATATCAGCCAGGGTTCACCCCCGCTGCCCGCTTGCCTTCTCTACTATTCACACCAAGCCTGCCATCCTGTCAACTATCCGACATGGCGATGCAGCGACCAGTGACGCCATCGGCCCCCTACCAATCCGTGCCACAGGTCGACGATCCAGCCCACCTCAGCCGGGGATACGGCACTGGCACCAATGACTTTGCAGCCTCTCCACCAGCAACTCACTATGATCGCTCGCGCCTCGGCAGGTTCGAGGAAGACTTTGACGCGCCCACCCGGGGCACTTCAGTCATTGACGACGACATGCACCCGCGCTCCTCCTCGCGCTCCTCCACCCTGAACCAAGGCCTCACGCCTTCACGCGGCGGTACCCTGAAGAAGAAGGGCTCCGTAAAGAGGAGCGGCAGTCTCAAGCGCAGTGGAAGCAGAAAGTCCTTGCACGCTGGCAGCATTCGCGGCGTGGCCCTCGACGACCAAGAACGTGGCTACGATCGCGAGAGCAGTGTCTTCTACACACCCGTCCCTACCAAAGGCTCGCCTACCGAGATCCTAGCAGAGCGCTTTCAAAGTATGTTGTCATTTGACCCATAGTCGAGCTACTTACCAACATATCATAGCCTGGCGCAAGTTCCTAAAAGACCTCATTACCTATTTCCGAGAGGTTGCTTCTTCCTATGAACACCGGGCTAAGTCGCTCGTCAAAGTCTCCAACGTAATCAACAACACCAATGCGCCCTCTGCACTCCTCACTGAGGGAGGTCTGAATGACGCCAACCGCATCCTCCGCGATTTCCACAAGCAGGCTATTGCTGAAGCCAATAAGGCCCGGGACGTGGAGACAGACGTCATCAACCAACTCAGTAGCCTCCGCGCCGACCTGGCGCAAAAGATCAAGGAAATCAAGTCACTTTCAGGAGACTTCAAAAACAATGTTGAGAAGGAGAAGGAAATTACCAGGAAATGCGTCACAGCCCTTGAGGAAGCTCTCACAACAGCTGAGGCGGACCCTACAGCTGCTGCCGGCAAGGGCGACCCATATGTCGTCCGCTTGAGCGTCGAGCGACAGGTCGAGAGGCAGATTGACGAGGAGAACTACCTACATAGGGTGAGTGGCTGCATTTACAGAAACCATACCAAACTAATCAAGACAGGCCTACCTTAACATTGAAAACTCTGGTCGCGAACTCGAGTCGATTGTCGTTGGCGAAATCCAAAAGGCGTACAATGCTCTGGCCAGCATTCTCAAGCGCGACGCTGACGAGCAGTACAACACGGTTGAAAGACTGCGGAATGGCCCAATTGCTATGCCCCGTGACCTCGAATGGAGCAAGTTTGTGAGGAGCGATTCTCACTTTGTCGACCCTGACCTGCCATTGCGTAAACTGGAGGACATACAGTATCCCGGCAAATACCACCCAGCCACCACAGAGGTTAGGGCTGGTATGCTCGAGAGAAAGAGCAAGTACCTCAAATCATACACCCCAGGCTGGTAAGCAATTCCTTTTCTTCAACATGATCCCCCTAACAAGCACAGGTATGTCTTGTCGCCAACCCATCTCCACGAATTCAAATCTGCCGATCGCATCTACACTCAGCCTCCAGTCATGTCCCTGTATCTGCCAGATCAGAAGCTTGGTTCTCGTTCCCAGCCCGGAAGTTCCTCCCACAAGTTTGTTATCAAAGGCCGCCAAGCTGGATCCATGCACCGCGGCCACACTTGGGTATTCAGAGCCGAGACTTACGATACAATGGTAGCCTGGTTTGAAGATATCAAGGCCTTGACAGAGAAGAGTGGCGAAGAGCGCAACGCTTTTGTTCGCCGGCACGCAAGTGTTAGGAGCACCAGCGCTGGCAGCGCCCGCTCAGCCAGCTCCGACGGCGGTCTCGAGGAAGACGAGGCAGACGCCGTTCCATTTTCTACCAACCAGTCATTGAAAGATCAGGCCAAGGACCAGTCCTCGACGCGACCTACACGACCTTCTCCAGGTGGGCGATTTCCGTCTGATTTAATGGTCAACCGTAACTTACAAGCGCCCCTTTCGCCATCTAGTGGAAGTTCGGAGGTCAATTATGATTTAACATCTACATCTGGGGGCCCGCCACAAGAAATGCACCCCATGTATCTCGCGCACGAATCAGCCCACCAGCCCCTTGAGCCTATGCAACACGCGCAGTATGCCCAGCCAAACCAGCAACAACCGCAATATACGCACGAAAATCCATACGCTACTCAGCAATCGTATGCATCTGCGGCTCACGACTATCCTGTTCAACCCGTCCAATCTGAAAGCTACCATCCATTCTACCCTGAAAACGGCCAGTCCCTTCAACGCCACGATAGCAACAACTATGGTGACTGGATTGCGCCCGCCGCTGGAGGAGCAGCGACTGCAGCCCTAGCAAATGAAGTATACCGGAAGAAACAATTGGCCCAGCAACACGCAGAAGCTCGACAGCAAGAATTAGATGGGCAGTCTCAGACGATGAACTATTCGGGAGATCATTCTGCCCACGTCCCTGAGCAATACCCCGGTGAGATCAGGCCTGATCGAATCGATGATACCGGTTACGTTGCACCCAATGTGCAACCAACACCTGCACCAATCATTACTCCTATCATGGATAATCAGACCCATCCTCAGCACACCAATGGCACCGAAACACCAGTCACTACGTCGTCTTTTTTAGGCGAGTCTGAGGTAGGCGCCGCCCCTACCTCTGGCAAGACTGTCAATGGCGGCTTTGTTCCTGTTGAGTTGGTAGACACTGCCGAGGAAATGGCACATCCTGGAATGGTCAAGCGGACTGGTACCGACTTCAGTGTTAGCGATCTCCATGTTCCGGGCGAGTATCCCAGGACCAGTGTCAGTGATGCCACAATCACACCAAGGGTGCCCAACGGGGTTACAGCTACGCAATAGCTTAGGGCGTTGCTGAGGTGCGGCTGACTGTACCATGTGTATGAGTATGTTGACTGGGTTATGGATGACGAATTACACGACTGGGTCTACGAGTATATGGTAAAAGGATGGAAATGGTTTGGGACTGGAGGCTTTTGGCCAAGGATAAAGGCATGGGATACATTGGGGCTGTCTTTTCTGTGGGAAACCTTGTTTTTGCGATTTCTCTTCTCCTTGTTTCTGAGCGAGAGCTTTACACGCTCGTTGCGGACTTTTCTTCTGCTGCTCTCCTCGTGTCATTGATACCCTATACGATATTCCCCTCTAGATAGTTTTGTATGTGTTTGTCTTGGAATTGAATCATTCCTTGGTTTTGATGTATAGTTTTTTATTAAGTGATTGATAGATGTCCACGTAAGAATGTATACAGGCCTTCTGACTTGAAAATGAGCGCTCTCGAAACCTAGATGTGTTACTTCTCTCCAACTATACGCGCAAGAGTCAACACCCTACCAGATAGTAATACAAAGCCGAGTTTCAAACTTCAAGTCGCAGTGGAGATATCATCTAAGAGTCATTGAAAAAAATTATGCGTTAGCAACCCATCTTGCATACTGAATCAATCAACCCCCGCCTCATGAAACACACACAAAAAGAAAAAAATAAAGTACTCGCAAACCTTGCACATTCTGTAACACAATCCATTCGTGTTTAGCCTCGGTAAACACACTCACATTAATTACCCGCATCGTTGCTATGCGTCATTACTCGGATCTCAGAGTCTGCTTCAGCATTGCCATGGGGGTGCTGCCTTTGTTCTAGAAGGCCAGATGAAACATTTGTTTGTGGGGTTGCGGTGTACATAAATTAAAAGAAAGAAAAAAACAAGTCAAAAGAAGAAGAAGAAGAAGAAGAAAAAACAAGGAAAAGAAAATCGATGAATAACGACCGATGCCAAGGCCTCGATGAATTGGCTTGGTGTATCTATCTATGCAAGCTTTCGCACTCGTGTATGCAGAAGTTGTGTAAGTAAGGAGAAGCGGTATGCAACAGAGAGGCAACAGTGCAAACTTTAGGGTTGCGGCTGCGGTTGCGGCTGCGCCTCACGCCACCCCTTTGATTGTCAAGGTACGAGATAGGAGAAGAAGGAGAGAGAGAGAGAGAGAGAGAGAGAGAGAGAGAGGAGGGTTTGCGCCTCGTTGGACTACAGCTACTCTACTCTCAAATCCATGTGAATTTCTAACTTGTCAAGCCACACCCATAGTACTACTACATACAATATACTTGCTCTGTACCATGGAACCCATCCAACCCAGCCCACTGTCAAAAGCTTACTTATTACTTGCATAGTAGTAGCTCAAAGCCACAACAAACCACCACCAACCCCAACCCCCCTGGCCACGATTCCCCCCAGTGCAATTTCCGCACAAACACCGATTCTCACACGTGTGTGTGTGTGTGTGTATGTGGCGAACTGCCCAAGTTACCCTTATTTCCCTGTGCAGGAGTAGTGGTGTCTCGATCTTTGGGAATGATTATTTTATTATCCCCTATGTTAGAACAAAAGTGGCTGGGCATGCCATCACTTGGGGGCGCTAGGGAATGTTTAGTGCGGTGTCGCACAGCCACTACTGGCGGTGTGGTTACGTGAACCTTTGTGTACGCAGCACGCGGGTGGATGGGAATGGGAGATCCGGTGATGGGAGGGAGGGTGATACTGTGTAGGATTTTTTTGCGAAAGTAGGTTGTATGGTTGGGAGAGGTCTGGATTTCTTTGTTTTGAAAGGAAGGGGGGGGTTTGTGGAGAGGAAGAGGGTGATTGGGTGTAGAATTGGGTGTGTGTATAGAGGGAGAGAGAGAAAGGGTGTGTCACGCGATTATGGGGTGGTGTGCTTGTGGGATACAAATGATGGCTTTTTGACTGGATTTTCCCTATTTTGTGGGGCTTAGTTTAGATTGTTTCTACTACGTAGTAAGGAGATAGAGAAGAGGTGAGTGGGTTGGGGTTGAAACGGGGTAATCAAGTGACAATGACAAAACAAGTTCGTGTCGCAATGAATAATGGTAGATGCGACTGATATACTCAGGGCTGGCGAGAAAAGCCGTCGACAGGGGAGACACAGATAGAGCAATTAGCGGAAAATATCCCAAAGACTGAAAGAGAAGAAAAATCAAGGAAAACAAGGAAAATAAGGAAAAGATTGACCATCTAGCACTGCCCTTCACCCAATGATTACATGTAAGAAACGGGAACAAAGGCCCGGTAACCACGGTCGTTTGACCCCCCCCCCTGGACACCACGTCCCGCCCACCAAACCCATCCCTCCCCAAACTCATTCCTTACCAGCAACCCGCGTTTCTCCCTAGTATTATTTACTCGCAACTTGCAACTCCGCCACTCCCCACCAAGAAAAAAAATACTAGAAACCCCCCCTCCGCCTCGAACAACGTCATGCAACAACCCATGTCAATGTACCCTTCCAAGCCCAAACCACCTTCCCAATACCGTAACTATCCCCAAGTTTAAGCGCGCACCCCCCCCCCTCCGCCAACGCACATACGCGTGCGCGCACAACCCCAAGCATTAAAACCCGCCCTCAACGCATAACCCCGAGTCTTGAGTTTTGCCCTAGCCCCAGCCAGGACTAACACACATGGTAAATCGTTTCCTCCTTCTCCTCAAGAACTACAAACGGGGGGGGGGGGCGCGCGCGCGAAAAACAACGCGCATGGTCATCTTACTAGTCCCGGGTTAATACTTGATATATCTACATGTCAAAGCCCTACTATAAGACAAGTAATAGGATCTTTACCTTATCGGTTTTTATTTTTAGTTGCTGTCAAAAGGAGGAAAAGATGGGAAAGCTGAAAGAAGAAAAAAATGGGGACGAGTACGTAGTGTGTAGGGATACATGCATGCCAATAATAAGTGTACAGTAATACGGGTTGATGACGACGACTTTTGTGCGTGTGTGTACTACCGGTCTCGTCCGTCTTTCGTTTTTTTCCATAATACTGAAAGTATAATCCTGGTCACTTTGCCCCCTGTTCCTTCCTCTTCCTGGCTTTGCCTTGCTATATACCTTGCAATCCGGGTGACCCGGCGCTCGGGTCTAACATATTTTAGTGAAATAAAGAAAGAGAGAAAGAGAGAAAGAGAGAGCCAAGAGGAAAAGACGCGTGGGAGCAAGAATAAGAGTGGTCATGGAATGGTGGTGAAAGAAGGGTCGTAAAAGAATGTGGTCGTGTGACATGTGTATGACACACCAACGGCTATTCTACGTAATCAATAAAGTCACAGCACTCGCTCTGTATCCAATCGTGGCTATCCACATAACACATACTTCACTCCATTTTCTTACTGTCCTACAGGACCTGCTGTTGATTTGAATTTTTTGTATTGGCCGAGACGATAGAGTAGACTATTGGGCGCCTGTTGGATCGGCTACTACTACTACTACATGATGACAGTGCACGTGGGGCATGCCTGTTTTGAGATTTTAGGTTTTTGGTGATTTTTTGGGATACAAAGGAGCGGCAGGACAGAAACTAATGTCCTTGAAATGGTGATTGGGGTAAGGAATGTGGTGGACGTAAGATTACCGTCCGGTATAACAAAGAACAAAATATAAGGGAGGGACCTTGGTGCCCGCAATGTATGTGCGCCAAATGTTAAGTTTGTAAAGTTGCCCATTTCAATTGCCCGGTATCTAACACCCCACGAACGCCCAAATGGAAAAGGAAAAAAAAGAGGATAAAAAAAGAACAAAAGAGGATCGGGATATAACACGGAGAGGGACAAAAACTCTGCTACTACAAATCTTTCCTGTCCTCGTTCAATTCTGGCTCAAGGTGTATCCGTCATATACTGAATAGTAACGGGCTAAATCGCAAGATGATTCTTACTCTCGTCGTCAATGCGTGGTCGCGCACACCGTAGTGCGAGACATGAGGTGAAGGAGATTAGGTGTGTGCGGTATCGAGGGTATTGAGGTTTTGTTCGTCAGCGACTCCAACCGTGGAAAGGGCTGAGGTGAAGAGCGCAATCGTTGTGCGCAGTGTCTCTTATTTTGGCGCTCATACATTGGTCACCTGGTATAATGTTAGCATGTAGTCACGAGGGCGTTCTGACACGTCTTGCTTACCTTCAATATCCGCCTCGAGTAGTCCTCGTTATCTGCGATACTTCCGTTGCTCTGCCTTCGGTCCATGAAGCTCGGGTCCAGACGAGAGTCATTCATGGATGAATTGCTCGTGTGCAGCTTGCCACTGCCAACGAACGAATTAACATTAGCGGCGTTGCGACGGTAGTCCTCTTCAGCCTGCTGTTGACGTCTCCGGCGCAACAAGAACCAAACACCGAACAGAATAGCTGCGAGTCCTAGTATTCCGACAACGACGCCCACTGCGATGGCGACTGTGTTGGGCTTATCATCCTGTGGAGGTGGCGCAACCGGAACGGCGGTGGCAGTGGCAACGGCAGTAGATGATGGCGTAGTGCTAGATGTCTTTGGTGCTAATGTGCTGCTGCTGGATGATGATAATGATGACGATGGCTGAAAGTAGTCGACTTGGTTCCTGGTGTTGCCGGTGAGGACAACCCACAGAAGATTCTTACCACCACCTGGGAGGGATTAGCATGGCGCACGTAAGAGTGTTTTTGCATCTTTGACTTACAGCCAGTAGTGTCATCACCAGAACATGTGGTGCTACATGTCTCGTTCTTGACTTGCCATTCTTTGGCAGGAATCTCGTCTCCACACCAGCAGTTTTCACCGTCGGACAAACCCATGACGTCCTTGTCGAGTTGCAGACACACCAGTTGACAGTTACCCGGTGATTGGAAGTTGTAAGAGCCGTGGTTTTCGAGTGGTAGGCCAGTCTCGAAGCAGCCGATGCTGGTCATGGCACTGGCGGGCTTTGTGACGGTGGGTGTTGTGATGGGGTTCTTGATGGTTGGGGTGCTGGTTTCGGCAGAGGCCATGGCGACAATGGAAGCCGCTGCGAGAGCGGAGGCAAATCTGAAGGAGACCATGGTGGTGGACTGGTAGGCTGGTCCTGTGCCGATGGGTGTGGTGCTTCGGCGGTCCGGTCAACGGCGTGTCGGTTGACCGTAGCGGTGCTTGTGTGCGAGTGTCGCACTTTTGGCCTTTGCGCAAGGGCGTCTACACATGCAAGGCCTCAGTAGACAGTGCCTGGAGGGGCCGCTAGATGAGGCGGTCGACGGGTTGATGGACGGGGATGGACGGGGATGGACGGGGATGAGGACGAGGCTGCGGTTGGTGTTGGACGATGGGCGTTTGGGCGGCGTGAGAACGGGGGGAAGGGTCGAGTGTGGGTTGATTGGGCTACTTGGGTGACGGGGCGATGGAAGATGGGATGCTGATAATCGACGTGGTGCCTGTGTGCGTGTATGGGTACAGGCAGGCAGGAAAGCAGGCTCGGTCAACAATGCCCAGCGGCGTCGAGTGATGTTGAAACCGAGGGCGTAGGGACAGGACAGATGTCGATGAAACGGTTCGGATGCCCCGTGGAATGCACCCCTGAGGCGGTAGGCAAAAGGAAGGAAAACAGTCGGGGGGAAGGGGCGGTGGGAGGTATGGAGGGCAGCGGTCAGGTCAAACGATTGTGGATGTATGTCGATGGTAAGTGACAGACGGGTGAAGCAGACAAACGAGAGGAGGCTCGGGCCTTGACAGAAGTGGATCGCGAGTGAAGAGCAAAGCAAAGCAAGGAGAGGGCGCCCCCAGTCAGCAGTCGGGATGGGCAGGCACCGCCGGCCCAGGAGAGCAGGAGCCAGCCTTGGCAGCTAGCGCGCCGGCAGTGGCAGTCAGACGCACCCACACCCTCCCACGACACCGCTTCGGGCAGGGCGCCGCAGATTGGCAGGCCCCTTCATCTGCCTCTAGTGCTGCGGGTGCCACTGGTGCCACGGGTGCCACGGGTGCCACTGGTGCTCTTGCTACGCATACATACACATTACTGCTCTTACTGCTCTTCTCCTTGCCGCTGCTGCCCTGACTGCGAACGAGGCCGCACGCCGGGCCCTCTGCTGCGAGGGCCGCCGTCGCAGCGCTATGTCCAAGGCGGAATAGCCGGCCCCACCTGCTGCCAGGCACGCTGCCGTAATTGGCTGCTCGTCCAGCCAGTGGCGTTTCACCAGCAGCCACGCGCGACAGGGGTGCGTGTACTTGAGGGCTGACAATGGGCCATGTACGGCGCCGCGCGGTCCTGCACCACGTCCATGGCCGCCTTTGGCTAGACGCCTACCGACGTTGGCTCCTTGTCGTCGCTCAACTTTGCTTTTTGCCCTTGGATCATTGGATTGCAGGCCGAGAACCTCTGCGCGATCCACTCGTGCCACTGTTGGGATCTCGACTGATTGCTGAGTGCGCCATTGTCGGCTCGCCGAGCAGTAAACGAGACGCGGTGGCTTGACGGCGCTTTCATGCTCATTTAACCTCCAGGACATCCTATGCTGTACACGCTGCCCGCTGCCTGCTGCCCGTTGCCCGCTTCTTCCGGCCCAACCACTCACCGAGAACTCTAGACGTGCACGCCCGGCTCGTGTCCTGCTCACCCGTATACGTGTGTACACATACGCGCATACATGTACAAACTTACTCTGCGTGCTGTCTGGTCCCATGTCGTTTTCCCTCTTATATCCATAGTCCATATATGTCCTGTCTGCGAACCCGACACACGGCCTGCCTGCCTGCCTGCCTGCCTGCCACCCCGCTTAACCGTTGCGCCTCAGCCTCTGTGCCGCCAACGGGTCCATTAGACAGCCGTCAAATCGTCTTGGTATCCTGAGACACAGGCGCACCACCACGGGGTCAAGCGGGCTCGTCCCAAGACCCAAGACCGTGTCAAAGTTCCCCAGCTTTGTCGCATCCTCCCGTCAAGCATACCCCATTTTCTGTATCCACCTAGTCTGAGCTGTGTTATGTAAGTACGTACATAGACCAAACCACCAAACCATTCTCGCGATCCTCTTAGTCATCAATGTCACGTGTACCGCCCGCTTCCCAATCTGGACATGCCCTCAATGGCCTACCAAGCTACGCGCCCACTTCGATGACCACCACCCCGCTTGATGCGCCGTCCGTCCGCTGCCTGCCGCAGAGCAGTGCAGTCGCTCCAACTACCCACTGCCCATCACATATGGATCTCTGACGACCTCCTCACCCGGGCCCTCAATCCATTTTTCCCCAGCTCGTGTCCACACCAGAGACGCCATGGCAGCAATGTCCCGGGGCCATTGGAGGCTAGAAGGAGGGCAGCGAAGCGCCGGATGACTGTCTCTGCGGGGTTCCATCCTCAATACACCTTTCAATCGCTCTTCAACCTGGGCGCTCTGTTTGCCTTCCGCAGAGAGTCGCAGCCCACTTGGAGATACGAAGCGCCGTCCTTGCAGCACAGGACCGAGCCATTAGACCTTTGTACGTCTGCACTATAAAAACTCAATCTGCTCTGCTGACAATAGCAGTGAATCAACAGCTGCCGAGCTCCCAAGTACCTCAATTCGATCGTATTTCACATTCGCATGCAGTCTCGACTCCCCAACCCAACCCACTCGCCTCTCCAAACTCTGATGATTCCGAATACGCTTCTACTGGGACTTTAAGTGGAGACCTCCAACGGATTAGCGCGCATATCATGACCCGCTTTGATGACTTCAAATCCAAGATCGTATATGCAGGAGACCTATCCTTTGCTGAGCGCAACAGACTCCTTGCCAATGCCTGGAAGTCTTGTTACCCAGTCGACTCTGATGCATGGATATACAATACTATGGTAGTGGAGCATGTGGCGGAACTCGGCTGGGATCCTTCGAGCATTCTCTTAGAGCACGAGTCGTTCGCGCTACCTCCCGTGTACACATCGCAAAGCCAAAACTTTCTGCACTGTTTAGGGAAATCTTCAGCACATTTTTCGTACGCTACCAGAGTTTACCATGACATATCCATGAGAGTGGTTGAGTTGGCGGCGTCTGCCACAGTCTCGAAGAACTCTTCACAGGACACCGAGCTTCTCTCCGTCATTCAGCTCGCACTTCAAGGCGCTCTTTCAACAAACAATAAGATCGAGTCCTCTGTAGCACAGGCTTTGGCTTTGGTCGCCAACAAGATTCAAAACATCGACATTAGAGAGACGTTGCTCTCAATCCTCACAGGTACAAACGGTGTACAGCAAAGCACAATCATATTACTTGCGCGTGCTGCCGCCGACTACAAACTCTGTGCCACCTTGGAAAAGATTCTTTTCTGTCTTCCGCGAAAGCAACTTCGATCGCTTATCCCGTCCGTTACTGCATCTCTCGCCATAGCTGTTGCGCGGGAAACTAGGCTGTCGGATAGGGTTCATGGACATTCCCTCAGCGCATGGTTTACGGTGCTTGAAGGTCTTGATAGACGTTCAGCCTCTCATGCATCTAGCGCAGACTTTTTGGACATCGCGTTCGCAGCGGTGAACAAGTATGTCTTCAGGAACAGCAACCCTGGCAGAATGCGAGGCCATGTGTTGCTTCACGCCCTGACATTTCAATTGACACAGCAAACACTGTACGCTTCTTACAGGGAGAGGGTATTGCAGCTCATCTATGCTCCCATGCATACGTCTCAAGAACCCCCGGAGTTTGAAATACTCTTGGGGCTTGTCTTTGCTCGCATGCAAAAAGAGGGTTTACCTTGTACGCCCTTGGTAGACATCACTGTATATACCTTCACTCGTTATGCCGACTTGATTTCCGTATACCGCATCTTGTCCACACTGAAACAGCAAGGATTCATGCTAGAAAACGCATCAAGCATCCAATCTCGATTCATAAAAAGAGCAGCCTCACTTCCCCGCAAAACTGAGTCGATGAACGAACAAGCCCGTCAACACTACGCCTTTGCTCTACGCACCTGCCAAGGCATAACTGACCTTCTTATTAAACTCATCTCTCCTTCTTCTACATCCACTGCGAGCGCCTTGTCCCACACAAAGAAGCATCTTCTTCATCTACAAGCCCGCCGCGAATTCACCGCAATCCTCGACCGCGCCTCCGCAAACCACGCTCTACCCCAAATCTACGCAACCACCACTGCCGACATGTCCACTTCGGACCGTACAATCCTCATCCACCAACTCGCTCATTTCTACTCGCTCAGTACCACGCGCTCCCATCGTGAGACGTGGCGCTCGATATACTATCTCTACAACTACCTTCAGACGCACTCGCTATCGATTGGTCCGTTATTCACGAAAGCCGTAGTGCGCGCTGCGATTATTCGACCTATGACGGAACATCGATTTATCAGTGCGAGGAGACTGATTTGGGTTTGTCATCTTGTTGCGCGGGTAGAGGGCGAGAATGTGGCGAGGCAGATTGAAAGTAGTTACTGGCGCTGGAGAGGCGAGTTGATTAGACATGCTAAGTGTGCGCATGATGATGCGGGGGGGGATGTGAAAGCGAAGGCTATGGTGGGGAAGATGAAGGGTTTGGGATTGATTTGAGAGGTGAGAAAGGAAAGTAAAAAGAGATACCCGTATGTAGAGAGCAGTGTGAATGTTGTACGGAATAAAAAATGAAGTGTAGATGACAAAACATTCATACTTGATTACTATCAAACGTCTTTCCTAGTTACATTCGTCTCGAGTACAGCAATAAGGTCATTAGTCTGCTGTGAAAGCAGCAAAAACCCCCAATCCCCTAGTACCTATCAATCAAAAACATCCTGCGCTCGTACTCAGACATGGCACCCAACATGCGCCTCTCCCCGTCCTTGATAGCCAAATAGTCCCTCACCAGCGCTGGTGCCAACGCCTCATGCAGCGCTGCATCCTTATGCAACGCATCCATTGCCTCGCCCAGACTCTTGGGCAGCATCTGCGTCACACCCAGTTCAGCGCGGTCCTGCTCATCCAGCGTCGCCGGATTAACAGCGACATCGCGTTCCGGGTACGCCGATGCGGGTTCGTTAGCCGCGAGACCGAGGATACCTGCAGCCAACAGTGCAGACAGCGCAAAGTAAATGTTTGCGGTACCGTCTAGCGCGCGGATTTCCCAGTGGCCCTGCTCGACGCGGCGAAGAGGGGTTTCGCGGTTCTGCGTACCCCATGCTACCTGTATGTATTTGTTAGAAGAGGGAGGGTTAGGGGGTAGGGGGCAGGGGGTAGGGGGTTTCTCTTTGAGTTGCTAAAAGAGGGTGCAGTGGGAGGATAACGTACCCAGGATCCTCCGGACCAAGAGTTATCGTTGACTCTTGCGTAACTATCTTCTTGCGGCATACTGAATGCACAGATGGCGGGTAAGTGTCTCAATATTCCTCCCACAAAGAACTGCATGTCACGATCTGGCGGGTGCAAACTAATGTGCGCGTGGGCTGCGGTGCCTATGCCTTCGAACGGCTGTGGGTGTAGCGTTGCTCGCAAGTCGTGCAGACTGGCTATTTGTGCAATCGCCTGCCGTGCTTGGATCAGTGAGTCGATAGCTAGGAGCGGCGGTTGCGGCGGCAGGACAAACTCATATTGGCCTGGGGCGGACTCGGCATGAAATTGTTGGAGCTCGATACCCATGTCTTCGAGCGCGAGTACAATCTCACTCAGGAACGGCAGTTGAGCCCACTGTTCGGTCGACATGGTACACCAAGCGTGCGTCTTTGTTAGTGGCGACGGCTCTGCTTGTGAAGCATTGGTGGATGGCGACGGTGTGTTCCTACGGAGGAATGTGACTTCAATCTCAAACCCTATGAGCAGAGTGGCTGAGTAGTTGTATTGTAGGTCGTTGATGAGTATCTCCAGATTGTTGCGGGGATCTTCGGGAAGAGCGGAGCCATTCTCTGAGCGCCAGTAACTAAACACCGTGGCGGCTGGGAGAGGGTCCTTGTTGTGCGTCCGGCAAAGTGAACGTAGGTCAGGCTCAACATAAATCTGACCTGTAGTGTTCATGACCGGAGTTGGACCATCATTTTGTAAAATGCCAAGGGTGCCTCGCGAGATACCTATACGCCTGCCTTCATTTATTATCCTTGTGAATTCTCTAATGGGAACTATACGGCTCCGAACCGTGGCTGTATAGTCAAGCCACTGCACATAGATAAACTTGATATTTGGATTGTTCTCCATGAACCGTTTAAACAGTTCAACGTCGTATACTTGCGGTACTTTTGGTGGTGGAGGGAAGTTTGGCTGTACGTAAGGAGAAGCTGATTGGCTGGCGCGTTGAGAAGCAGCATCCTGATCGAATGCAGGAATTTTGGGTCCTGGTGTTGCAGCTGGTGATTGATATGGAGAGATTGGCGCGTTTGGCTTTGCATTGTACGTCAACTGTTTTGGTAATGACTGTATATTCTCATCAAACACTGCTTGATAACGCAGATCATAGAGAACATTAGAGTTGTTGAACATAATATCTTTAGTCATACCAATGGCTTGGTGAGGAGTAAGGTCACCCCTTTGAATGTATTCGAGGAGTAACTAGCTTGATCAGTATGCTCTGGAGATGCAATATAGCATGTGGTTCATCTTACCTCGAGCCAGACTTCGCGGAACTGCACGTTAGCAAGCCAGAAAGTCTCTGGGAACCAATGACCGTCACTAGAGTAGAGGAGCTTGCTACCGGGAACCAACTCCAAGGCTTGACGGAGGACCGCTCTCTGACCATCTCTGCTGACCATGGGGAAGACTTCGCCAATATCCAAATACACATGTCGATAAACAGTTGCAAGGTAGCCTGCTTCGCGTGTATATGGATACGCCGAGTGAAGAATGACAAAGGGAACTTGTGGGTAATTCTCTATCAGCGGCTGAAGAAAGGCAGGGTTTGACTCCAGCAAGTTGATATCGTTGTCGCCTAGGCCGGTGTGCAGCTGGAATGGTTTCGCAAGCGAATCAGGATGCGATAACCGCTCAGAAAGTATCTCAAGTGTTCGCAGCACTAGGTAGTCATTCAGAGGCTTCTTTTCCATCCGAAAGTTGCGTTTACGAATGCAGGTCTTCACATAGCGTTCGAAAGGGTGGCCCACTGCTTTTGCGGCTTCATCGTATTCAGGCTCAATATCCAACCCCGTCCGGTAGCATACGACAGACTTGAAACCAGCAATATTGTCGTCCTCTACGGCCTCTTGAATTGCTCTCTCAAAGTCGTCGGTAAAGTCGGTCCATATCTGTGGCAGAAATTTACTTTTCGCCAAGTCGTCTTCTGATGCATCCTGCACAAGACTTTCCATCAGCTGTTCAGCAACAGTTTCGATGCGCACGATGCGTTTAGTAGGTGCCTTGGTATATCGGTCGTGGTAGTTGTAAGGGAAGACTTTGTCTGGCAAAGCAAGGCCATCATCAATGAGCAATGCGTGTACGTTTTCAAAGCATCGTTGGTGCAAACGTTCCGAGTTGCTTCGAAGCCATTCCACTCTCTGCTCAAGGATCTCTTCCCAATCCGCATCCTCTCCACACTCGTACAGTAGACGTAGTTGCTTAGCTGCTCGTAGATGAGAAAGCGACTTGAATGTGTCTCTCAAGGCTCTACCTTGAGCTTCTGTAGTGATGGTTTCGAATGGTATTGTGTCTATATGTTGAGGCAAGATGAGATTGTGCGCGTGATTGTCGATGATTGGGTAGTTGTGGACGACATGTCGCAGATGATCAACTGTGGGCCGAGCTGGGGATGTGGTTTGGCTCATGGTGTCTTGTCGATAGCTAGGCGCATATAGTTTCCTAGCGCGCCGATGTATCTGCTGGTATCCTTTCTTTCGAGTACTTCAATGGCGCCTGCTTACTCTTGAGAACTCTAAAGGAATATGCTGGTTGGCTTCTTGTTTGTATGCTTTGGGCTTGAGGCGTTATAGGCATGGCCCAAGCCAAGTTTGTTTGTGAGGTCGTTTTCCAAGGTCAGTCAGATGACGTCAATGCAGGCAGAAGCTGTGGATAGGCAGACTGAACTGCGCAACATGCAAACGCCCACACAGTGTCCCATGAAAGGACAAACGGTGAACCAGTTGGTACAGTAAGGTCAGGCTGAACATAGTAAAGCAGGGAATCTTGTCAGCCTACTATGAAATACAGTCAAGAAGTGGGGCGGTGGTTCGATGTCGGGCGCATCAGCTACCCCTCCAACATATGCGCAAACGTGAAGTCTGTAACCAAAAGATGAGGTTACATTGCAAGCATTCAGCGTTGATGACGGAACTAGAATGCTAAAGCCGTCAGCTCTGCAAGAACCGTTTGTTTGTGTTGGTATATAATGAATACTAATCGGATAAACTAATAATACAACAGCAAAGCATACATCGGAAGTATATCGCGCACAAGTACACAGGTCAGATTGTAATGCGTCTATAATTGCACTGCATATCTACATCGATTCCACAGATACGCATGCCCGTAATTACAATTTCTTTCAGAAAAAAGGGCATTCCATGACAGACCATACACGGCGGTATAGGATATAGAAAACGAGTGATACAAATGGGAATAAGCGCAAGCCCACGCAAACAATGCAAATGTGAAAAACGACAAGGTCAACCCACGACAACCCAATTAAACAGCCCTTCTATCATGCCGAGATTTGCATCTACAACAGGATCATAGCCATACCTGAAGCAACGGCACCAAGCATGTAGAGACCGAGACCAAAGACACCGTCAGTGGAGAGGGCAGAAGCGACGCCAGTGGAGCCAGCGCCGGAGCCAGCACCTGCGGAGCTGGTGCTGGAGGCAGCAGCAACGGCACCGCCAGCGACAGAGCCAGTACCAGCAGCACCAGCCTCCTTAAGAAGCGAAGCACAGCCGGAAGCAGTGGGGCTAGGGTTGGCAGACTGGGTGGTGGCCTTGCCCTTGAAGCTGCAGCCACCGCTGTTCTTCTTGGCGTAGGCATTGACAGCGAAAGAGAGCTGCTCACGATTGGAGCACATACCGTAGACACCATAGGGACCAGAAGTGGCATTCTTGTTAATGCCTGCACAGTACTCGCCGTCCTTCAAGCCGCAGACAAAGCCGAAGATGTCACCATAGTCCTCCTCATCAGTCTTCTCGTCGACGACACATGAGAGGGTCTCCATCATGCATGAGCAGAGGTTGGCATTGGCAGAAGGGGGGAGAGGGTCGGACTCGGCCTCCCACTTTGCGGGGGTGACCTTGGGGCACGAGGCAGCGGCGGTGTTGGTAGGGTTGTAGTCAGCCATCTTGACACCAACCGGGGAAGCCTTGGCAATCTGTGAAGACAGGTTGTCGAAGTCGTCGTTGGGCACAGCCTTGCCGTCCTTGATGGAAACGAGACCTGGAGATTGTGAGTATGCAAACTTGAGCAATTTAACAGAAAGACTTACCAAACTGGTTCTCCTCCTCAAAGTACATGTACACGATACCGCCAGACCAGGTGTCAACCATGTCTTTGCCATAGAGAGCCTTGACCTCGGTGAACAAACGGGGGCGAGGGGTGTTGCAACCGTATTCAGCGAAGAAGACGGGGACGTTGTACTTTTCAAAGTTCTTGGTCTGAACGTCATAGCCAGACTTGGTGAAGGAAGAGTCACCGCACCAGGAGTAGATGTTGTAACCCCAGAAATCAATGGCGCTGTCCTTGTCACCACAGTCGAAGTAGTTGGCCATGTTCTCACGGATCTCGGCATCGTCGTTAGTGGCATAACCAACACCAATCTCGCGGTAGTTCTTGCTCTTGATGTAGGCTTTGGTGTCACGGACAGCAGCCTTGACGAATGCACTGGCAACGGTGTTGTTGGGCTGGTTGCTAACCTCGTTACCGGCGAAGAAACCAAGGGTGTTGTCGAACTTCATCATCTCATCAACAACACTGGTGTAGCGGTTGTAGAGATCGACAGTCCAGCCGGGGTCGTCGCGGTTGATGGATAGTCCAGGCTCGGACAAGTCAGCAACGACGTAGATGCCAGCATCTGCGAGCTGGGTCATGCAGTCCGTGTGGTCCTTCTTGGGGTCAATGGCATAGACACGAATGGTATTAGTGTCGAGCTTCTTGAGCATGGCGATATCACGCTTGCATGCTGCCGAATCGGCGAGGGGGTCGGTGATCTTGAGTGCATCGGTCGAAGTGGCTGTGGTGTTGGAGTTGACTTCCTCTGCTAGTTGTGAGTCTCGCGTTCTGATCTTGGCCTACTGGATGCTTACGTTGATAAGCAACACCCTTCATGAAACTGGCTGGGCGTTAGCTTGGCTTCGATAGGTGCGGCGAACGCGTTACTTACAATTGTTCACCACTGTTCTTCATGAAGAACTTTTGCCCCTATTGCGCGTTGTTAGCCACTGGTGTCGCATCCCTTCATGCGACATGTTACCTTGATGATAATTGGGTCAACAGCAGCCTGTACGCCTGCGAGCAGGGCCGTGGTCGCGATTATTCCGCGCATATCGATAGGGGGAGTATAAGATGTTTTCCAAGATGTGTGGTTGGGATTGGCAAGAGCTTAGGTTGGTTCGCCGAGAATCAAGGGCAGGGCGTGCGTCTTGGGGCGTTTGGTAATGCGCAAAATGGGTCAAGGAGCGTGGCGCAACAGCAAAGAAGGCTGTATGCAAAAAGGAATTAACTTAAACACTGAATGATTGACTGGGTAAAACAGAAGAGTGAGTGAGGAAACAGCTCTGAGGCACAACGAGTGAAGAAATCTAAGGCCGACCAAGCATCCCAAGACAGATCCACAAGCGCTCAGCTGTACCCCTGATGCTAGCCCTGTTTCGTACTAGCGGCACGTGCGCGGTTCGAGATTGCGAGGCACTCCGTTGTTCATTGCACCAAGTTGAGCAGGCGTCAGCATATCGCGTGGTCGCCACGAGCTGCAGAACATATGTTTGTGCTAGCAAGATACTACCATGTTTATTTGTCCATGACAGCACAGAGACAAATCCCAGTCTGGCTGCTTGATGGTGTTTGTCTGAACATCTGGGTAAGGACATTGGACTCATGCGACGCGTATGCACAATTTCGCAGTCTCCACCTGGGATTCGCCAGTCGCCCCACCGCCCATCATGCTGCTAAGTTGGGACTTGACGTTTTCGGATACCTTGCCGCGGCGCGCATTCCCGCCCCCTCCGTGTTGGGTCTACGGAGGCGATAATAGGCGGGCAGGAGAACACTCGATGGTTCAGGTTGTGGGTAAAGAGCAGTAGCGGTGGCAATCGGAGGGTACCAGGATGGTCCGCATGGCTGCACCGCCTCGCAGCGTGTCGCGGAGAGGGGCCGGACGGTAGAATTGTTGGATAGGCGGGTTTGTGCAGGTGAAACGTAGTTCTTTGGGTGGCGGAGTCGCATGCGGGCAAAGCAGCCAATTGAATGAGGCTGTGAGCGCTTTTCCAACGCCGCTCTAGCTGGTGGCAATGAGCTAATGTGCTTGACGGGGTTCTTGGGTGGCACCGCATTTGTGTAGTGTATGTATGGATGTGGGAAGTACGTCGGTATTATGTAGAGTAGTTACTTGGATAAACGTCAAGGGGATGCGTTCACGCCGAGTCTCCTATTTTGCGCGCAAAGGGCCATGGTGCAGAGGGCGACGGACATTTTGGGCACGTGGCAAGAGCGCAGGTGATGTTTATGTACATATGTATGTATGCATGTACTTGGATATGTACAGAGTAGCGCAGTTGTTATGTTGGTAGAGGGACGAGCGCAGGCTAGAGGGAGCCAGTAGATATCGATGGATTTCACCGTGCAGCGGTAGAGAAGGTGTATGTACTTAGTACACAGTAGAGTACACCTAGCGTGAGTACTGTCCATGGAAGGGAGGGAGAAAACCGGATCTACAAGGACTGCAAGTGGGCGTAAGAATGAGGGCAAGCACAGCCTCCCGGCCGGAGTGCCGATTTCTTGCTTCTGCAGAGCCTCTCATTTGCCAGTTCCTCAACACCCAACCGCCCAAACTTGGAAACTGCGCAGTCTAATATAGCTCACTGGCTACTGGGGTCTACACCGGCTTTGGTAGCGCGCTTTTCATACCGTAGTGTCGTCATGCCGCGATGGTTTTGCCTTGACGACCTCGCCCAGGTGCAGCTGCCAACGGCCCATTTGTCGACAAGTGGCAGCAACGCATGCCATGGCACTGACCCGGCTGTCGAGTACCGAGTACATGCATAGTTTTTTCTGGCGGCGTCCGAGGCAATAATAGTAGCGGGCGCCCAGGGCGGAGGCAGCGGACAGCGGGCGGACGGAGCAGGCCTCAACAGCGGCACCCCCCCCCCTTTGCACAACGCCCGGCGCCAACAGGCTGCAACGGTTGAATTGAGTTACGGGCGCGGGCTATGGTGCAGCGGAAGAAGAGCGCCACGTCGATTGCATTTGCGATAAGGGCCGGGCTACTGGTATCGCCGGACGAGCGCGAAGGCGGCTCGCCTGGCGTGGTTTGATCAGCGCGGGGCCTGTCGATGGCGCCGCTGCGGTGTGTCGCTGCTCCGGACGTGGTCCAGTGCCGGCCCACGCCTCAACGCACTGTCATGACGTGACATGTGGGTGGGTACCAATGTGAAAAGCCAATGCAGCAGCGACACTTGAAGCGAGGACAGGCCGCCGCGGACAGCCCTGGCGGTGCGAGAGCGAGTGGGAGTGGAGGGCGAGGCGAGGCCCAGGGAGAAGGGGGCAGTTTGGCTGATAGCTGGGCGTAAGCCTCGTGCTTGTCTTGTTTGCGATGAAGATGGAGAAGTACTCGTTCGTACTTACTACACACACATCAGTGCGCAGGTCTGGTGTGGAAACACGCTTCGGGCATATACTATCGCGTGCCAGGCCGGTGCACGGCACCCCCTCCCCCCAATCTAGAGCGAGGGTGAATGTATCTAGTACATGCTACTGCTCAACGGGAGCGGCCTTGTATTATCGATATGCAGGCAGATCGCAGATCCAAGAGCAACTGGGGCGGCCACTGCAGACTGGCTGTCGCGCCGGCACTCGCGCTCGCACTCGCAGGGCAGGTTTTTTTTTTCGCCATGGCGCGCAGTCGAGTCGAGTCGCGGTGAGGGCCCGAGACGTGTTGGATTGCCCATGCGGGCGGCGGGCATGCTTTTGTACTGCTGGTGCAGTCGTCGTAGGCGCATGCCGTTTTTAGAGGGGCAACGCAATGCCCGGCACGTCACGGCCACGGCGGCGGATGGGGGCACCCATGCACACCCACCGTCTGACGGCGTTAGACCAGCTTGGCAGGCCTGCCTTTCATTTTCAGGGGAAGCTGCTAAAAAGCTCTTTGCCTGCCCGTCCACATTCACTACCGTCGCTCTCTCAACCCCTCCCCCTCTACTCCCCATTTGTCTGCTGTCCCATTTCCTCTGCATTGCCTCTCGTTTCACCGCGCCGAGGTTGTGTAGTCCATCTGCGGACGCTCTCGACTGTCTTGGCCGGGAGCTGCTACTGATACTTCTACACGCAACCCTAATCCATCAACGCCCTGCGCAGAGCAAGCGCCTCGTTCGCCGCGCGTCTCTCCTGGCAACCACGACGCCCCCAGCTGCACTTCCAGCTATCCACTCGCTAGCAGCACCACGACCATAACAACAATTCGTCCCCTCCTCTGCTCCGCCACTTGCACACTCGACCCTTTCCGAGCAGCTGCACCTCTTACTACCACTACTACTGCCCTTTCGCCCTCGCACGCCAAAGCGGCATTACACTCGTTCCCTCACGCATTGCACGTCGCTGCACCAAGCATCAAAAGCACCTTGTCGTGCGGCAGCTGCGATTCCACCATTTCCTCACTGCCGCTTCTAATGCCCATTGTTTGAGGTACCTCCGCCCTTCCGACGCCGGCGGTTTCAGCCCTCGCCGCCCAGGCCCAGCAACCGTTACTGACAAGTCCGCCACAGATTCTACACACAACCCTAATAGCTTCCCACGATGTCCGGACATCCGCAGGGAGGCCACTACGACGACGGCTACGGCCAGGCTCCTGCCCAGGGCCAGGGCCAGCAAGGCCAGGACGCATACTATCACGATGACCAGTACGCCCAGTATCATGATGATCGCTCTCACGGCCAGTATGCCCAGGGCCAGCATGGTGACGCCTATTATGACGAGTCGTAAGTTTTGCCACATCTGCCCTTGCCCAGTGCGTGCTGCTAACCCGGCTTGCAGAGCTTATTACGATGGCCAGCATGGCGGCCAATACCAACAAAATGGCTACTACGACGACCGAGGCCAGCAAGGTTACCAGGACGAGTACTACTCTGACCAGTACTACGATCAAGGTGGCGCGCAAGATGGGTACGCACAGAACGGGTACGCTCCGGCCCTAACTGCACCCCTATCCCCGAGCTATTGAGCTAATGAGCAATTGCTAACTGAGACACAGTCAACCTCCTCGCCGCCGCAACGATTCCGAAGAAGACTCCGAGACCTTCAGCGACTTTACAATGCGCTCCGACATGGCTCGTGCTACCGACATGGACTACTATGGCCGTGGCGACGAGCGCTACAACAGCTACGCTGAAGGAAACCGCGGATATCGTCCCCCCTCGTCTCAAGTTTCTTACGGTGGCAACCGCTCCTCTGGTGCTTCGACCCCAATCTACGGCATGGACTATTCCAACGCTCTGCCCGCTGGTCAGCGATCTCGCGAGCCCTACCCGGCCTGGACTGCTGAAGCTCAGATTCCTTGCACTAAGGAGGAGATTGAGGATATCTTCCTCGATCTGACTGCTAAGTTCGGCTTCCAACGTGACAGCATGCGCAACATGTACGACCACTTGATGACTCTGCTTGATTCACGTGCATCCCGCATGTCGCCAAACCAGGCGTTGCTGTCTCTCCACGCCGACTACATTGGCGGTGAGAATGCCAACTACCGCCGCTGGTACTTCGCGGCCCATCTTGATCTGGATGATGCGGTTGGTTTCGCCAATATGAACCTTGGAAAGGCCAACCGCCGAACTCGCAAAGCCCGCAAAGCTGCAAAGGCCAAGGCAGCCGCTGAGGGCGGTAACGAGCAAGAGACACTTGATGCTTATGAAGGAGACAACAGTCTCGAGGCGGCTGAATACCGCTGGAAGACTCGTATGAACCGCATGTCGCAGCACGACCGTGTGCGTCAGATTGCGCTCTACCTCCTTTGTTGGGGTGAAGCTAACCAGGTCCGTTTCATGCCTGAGCTCACGTGCTTCATCTTCAAGTGCGCCGATGACTATCTCAACTCGCCAGCTGGCCAGGCTCAAACTGAGCCAGTTGAAGAGCTGACCTACCTCAATAATATCATCACGCCCCTCTACCAGTACTGCCGTGACCAAGGTTACGAGATTCAGGATGGCAAGTACGTTCGTCGCGAGCGTGATCACGCAGCCATTATTGGTTACGATGACATGAACCAGCTTTTCTGGTATCCAGAGGGTCTTGAGCGCATTGTTTTCGAGGACAAGTCTCGCCTGGTCGACATTCCTCCGGCTGAGCGATACCTGAAGCTTAAGGATGTCGTTTGGAAGAAGGTGTTCTTCAAGACGTACTATGAGCGCCGTTCATGGTTCCACATGGTTATCAACTTCAACCGTATCTGGATCATTCACGTATGTTCTTTCTGGTTCTACACTGCCGCCAACTCACAGCCAGTCTACACCAAGAACTACCAGCAACAGTTAAACCAGTCGCCAGAAAAGGCAGCCACCCTGTCCGCTGTCGCTCTGGGAGGTGCTCTCGCTTCATTCATTCAAATCTTCGCCACCATTTGCGAGTGGTGCTACGTCCCTCGTAAATGGGCGGGGGCTCAGCACTTGACCAAGCGTCTTCTCTTCCTCATCCTTGTCTTCGTTGTCAACCTCGCTCCTAGTGTCTACATCTTTGGCATGGACAAGCGCACTGGTACTATCGCCGACGTTCTCAGCGGTGTTCAGCTCGCTATTGCTCTGGTTACCTATATCTTCTTCTCGGTCATGCCCATTGGCGGTCTCTTCGGTAGCTACCTGACACGCAACTCTCGCAAGTACGTTGCCAGTCAGACTTTCACCGCTAGCTATCCCCGCCTCACTGGCAATGACATGTGGATGTCGTACGGTCTGTGGGTTCTTGTCTTCGCAGCCAAACTGGCTGAGTCTTACTTCTTCTTGACTCTGTCTATTAAGGATCCCATTCGTATTCTCTCCCACATGCAGAAGCCCAACTGCTTGGGAGATGCCATCCTCAAAGACATGCTTTGCAAGTACCACCCTCGAATCCTGCTCGGCCTCATGTACTTCATGGACTTGATTCTCTTCTTCTTGGACTCCTACCTGTGGTACATCATTGCCAACATGTTGTTCTCCGTCTCTCGCTCCTTCTACCTCGGTGTGTCCATCTGGACTCCATGGAGGAATATCTTCTCTCGTCTGCCAAAGCGTATCTACTCAAAGGTCTTGGCGACGACTGACATGGAGATCAAGTACAAGCCCAAGGTTCTCATCTCGCAGATCTGGAACGCCATCGTCATCTCCATGTACCGTGAGCATCTCCTCGCTATTGACCACGTCCAGAAGCTTTTGTATCACCAGGTTCCGTCTGAGCAAGAGGGCAAGCGTACGCTTCGAGCGCCTACCTTCTTCGTGTCCCAAGAAGACCACTCGTTCAAGACTGAGTTCTTCCCTGCACAGAGCGAAGCAGAGCGTCGTATTTCCTTCTTCGCCCAGTCTCTGTCCACTCCTATTCCAGAGCCTCTCCCAGTCGACAACATGCCTACTTTCACCGTCTTGATTCCCCACTACGGTGAGAAGATCTTGTTGTCTCTCCGTGAGATTATTCGTGAGGATGAGCCTTACTCTCGTGTCACTCTTCTCGAGTACCTCAAGCAACTCTACCCTCACGAGTGGGACTGCTTCGTCAAGGACACCAAGATTCTTGCCGATGAAACTTCTCAGTTTAACGGCGATGACGAGAAGAACGAGAAGGATACCGCTAAGAGCAAGATTGATGATCTTCCCTTCTACTGCATTGGTTTCAAGTCTGCCGCTCCTGAGTACACGCTCCGAACTCGTATTTGGGCCTCTCTTCGTTCCCAGACTCTCTACCGTACCATCTCTGGTTTCATGAACTACAGTCGTGCCATCAAGCTTTTGTACCGTGTCGAGAACCCCGAGGTCGTTCAGATGTTTGGTGGCAACTCTGACAAACTCGAGCGCGAACTCGAGCGCATGGCCAGGCGCAAGTACAAGATCTGCGTGTCTATGCAACGTTATGCCAAGTTCAACAAGGAGGAGCGCGAGAACACCGAGTTCCTTCTCCGTGCCTACCCTGACCTGCAAATCGCTTACCTTGATGAAGAGCCACCTGCGACCGAAGATGAAGAGCCTCGCATCTACTCTGCTCTGATTGACGGTCACTCTGAGATCATGGAGAATGGCATGCGTCGTCCCAAGTTCCGCATTCAACTATCCGGCAACCCTATTCTCGGTGACGGCAAGTCTGACAACCAGAACCACTCTATCATTTTCTACCGTGGAGAGTACATCCAGCTTATCGACGCTAACCAGGACAACTACCTCGAGGAGTGTCTCAAGATCCGCAGTGTATTGGCCGAGTTCGAAGAGTTGACCACTGACAATGTCTCGCCCTATACTCCTGGTCTCCCCAATACCAACTTCAACCCGGTCGCTATTCTCGGAGCTCGTGAATACATTTTCTCTGAGAATATTGGTATCCTTGGTGATATTGCTGCCGGAAAGGAACAGACATTCGGTACTATGTTTGCTCGTACTTTGGCTCAAATTGGTGGAAAGCTTCATTATGGTCATCCTGATTTCCTTAACGGTATCTTCATGACTACCCGTGGTGGTGTCTCCAAGGCTCAAAAGGGTCTTCATCTCAACGAGGATATTTACGCTGGCATGTCCGCTCTTCTCCGTGGTGGTCGCATCAAGCACTGCGAGTACTACCAGTGTGGTAAGGGTCGTGATCTTGGTTTTGGCTCCGTGCTCAACTTCACGACCAAGATTGGTACTGGTATGGGTGAACAGATGCTGTCCCGCGAGTACTACTACTTGGGTACTCAACTGCCTCTTGACCGCTTCCTATCCTTCTACTACGCCCATCCCGGTTTCCACATCAACAACATGTTCATTATGTTGTCGGTCCAGTGCTTTATGTTCGTCCTCATCAACCTTGGTGCCCTCAACCACGAGATCATTCTCTGCCAATTCAACAAGGATATCCCTATCACGGACCCCCAGTGGCCCAATGGCTGTGCTAACCTGGTTCCTGTCTTCGACTGGGTCTCTCGTTGTATCGTCTCCATCTTCATCGTGTTCTTCATTTCGTTCGTTCCCCTTGTGGTTCAAGAACTGACTGAACGTGGTTTCTGGCGTTCCGCGACCCGTCTGGCCAAGCACTTCGCTTCTGGATCCCCCTTCTTTGAGGTTTTCGTCACCCAGATCTACGCCAATGCCCTCCACACCAATTTGTCATATGGTGGTGCTCGTTATATTGGTACTGGTCGTGGTTTCGCCACGGCACGTATCCCATTCGGTATTCTCTTCTCTCGATTTGCCGGTCCGTCCATCTACATTGGTGCTCGTTCCTTGATGATGATCATCTTCGCTTCCATCACCGTCTGGGGACCATGGCTCATCTACTTCTGGGCATCCACGCTATCTTTGTGCCTTGCACCCTTCCTCTTCAACCCCCACCAGTTCTCTTGGGACGACTTCTTCATCGACTACAGGGAGTACCTGCGCTGGCTGTCTCGAGGCAACACCCGTTCGCACAGCGCTTCTTGGATCGGATACTGCCGTCTCTCTCGTACGCGTATCACTGGTTTCAAGCGCAAGGTACTTGGTGACCCCTCTGCTAAGCTTTCTGGCGATGTTCCTCGTGCAAACTTTACAAACATCTTCTTCAGCGAGGTTCTCGGTCCTCTTGTGTTGGTCGCCATTACCGTTGTGCCTTTTCTGTTCATCAACGCTCAAACTGGTGTCACTGACAAGCGCGATACTTCCAAGGAGGCCGCTGGCCTCCCTGACCCAAAGCCAAGTGGTGCCTTGGTTCGCATTGGTATCATTGCCTTGGGTCCTGTGGCTGTCAATGCCGGTGTTCTTGGTGGCATGTTTGCTTTGGCTTGTTGTGCGGGTCCCCTGCTCGGCATGTGCTGCAAGAAGTTTGGTGCGGTCCTTGCTGCCATCGCTCACGCTATTGCCGTCATTGTGCTCCTCGTCTTCTTCTTGGTCTTGATGTTCCTTGAGGGTTTCAGCTTCCCCAGAACACTGTCTGGTATGATCGCTGTCGTCGCTATCCAGCGGTTCTTCTTCAAGCTCATCATCGTCTTGGCGTTGACCCGTGAATTCAAGGCTGACACCGCCAACATTGCCTGGTGGACTGGAAAGTGGTACACTATGGGATGGCACACCATCTCCCAGCCTGGTCGTGAATTCCTCTGCAAGATTACCGAACTTGGTTTCTTTGCCGCCGACTTCATTCTTGGCCACTGCCTCTTGTTTTTTATGTTGCCCATGTTGCTTGTTCCTTATGCCGACACATTCCACTCGGTCATGCTTTTCTGGCTCCGACCAAGGTACGTTGTTCTTACCTCTTGCTGTCAAAAGTTCCTACTAACTTGGACCTAGTCGTCAAATTCGCCCTCCCATCTACTCGCTTAAGCAGACCAAGCTTCGCAAGCGCCGCGTTGTCCGTTATGCCATTCTGTACTTTGTCATCCTCGTCGTGTTCCTCGCGTTGATCATTGGCCCTATTGTTGGTGCCAAGTTCATCAAGATCCCAACCAGCCTTGCCAACTCTCTCCCCATGGAGATTATGCAACCCACTGGCTATAACAACAACGACACGACGACAAGTACGACTGGTAGGTGTATCAACGGCGAGTGCCCGGTATGGCAAGGCAATGCCGACTCGACGGGAGGAGGTGGTGGAGCCGCCGCGACCGATGCTGCTGCCCGCCGATTCCGTCGGTACATGGCATACTAAAAAGTACAACTTGTGGATCCTTGTTTACTACCTTTGCACCTTGTATTGTACGACATGGGCGAAGCATGAGCGTGATTACCAATTTTTGGGTCCTGTAATGACTGTAATATTTGGGTCGAGCGTTCGATTTCATCTTTCTGATTGGGCGTTTGGTGGTAGGCATGGAAGTGTCCATGGCCCTGCTTTCTCTCTTTTTGAACAATCATTTCTGCTTCCGCAGCAGGCTTGACTGCACATACACTACAAATGGGGGTTGTTTTGGTTCATCATGGGCAGGCGAATATATTAGAAAGCGAAATGCATTACTGTTGAATAGTTCGAGTGCTTTGAAACGCATCTGGCTTTGATTTGTACCGCGCGCTTCTAAAGTGATGATTAGGCAGCGTAAATATATACTTGGTGTGATTGAGTCAACGTGCTGGGGTGAAATTGCCTGACCATTGAATGAGAACCACAGCGCTGGCTGCCCCTGGCACTTCCGTGCTTCGCCGCAACCCCCGAGCTTGTGCATGCAGCGCTGTCCAACCGCCTGCCTCGCACCACACCTTCACCAGCCATGGATCTCAGTGAATTGCAAAATGCGACTACGCGCTTCATTGCCGATGCCAGTGCGCAGTTCAATCGCATTCCAGGCTCCGCCATTGCTGTCCGGTACATCAAGTCAAGTTACCGCAACGACCCCGTCCGCAGCGCCGTGGAGTTGTTTCTGTTCCTCTTCGCGGTGCGATACCTGCTTGCACCCAAATACAGTACTCAGAAAAAGGTGCAACTGACGGATGCGGTATGTTACGCGCTTGTCCAGCTGGGGCACGATGTGGGTGGATGCAGAGACAACTAACGAAGAAATAGGAGATTGATGAGCTCGTCGACGACTGGACACCGGAACAGCTTGTCGCGCCTACAACCGCGCTTGAAGAATTGGAAAATGAGAAGCGACCCGTCATTATTGGGTACGATACATGCAGCAACAATAGCCATACGCTCAATGCTAACCTGTACTGTGCAGACCGACGGGCCCCAAGTCCAAGCTCTCCAACGGCCGCACCGTGACGAACCTCGCCTCATACAACTATTACAACTTTCTCTCCAACGACACACTCAAAGACAAAGCAATTCAGACACTACGGACCTACGGTGTCGGTCCCTGTGGTCCACCAGGTTTCTACGGTACGCAGGATGTGCACATGAAGACCGAAGCCGACGTAGCTGCGCATCTCGGTGTGCCTGCTTGCATCATATACGCCCAATCCTTCTCGACCATCAGCAGTGTCATCCCTAGTTTCAGCAAAAGAGGTGATATTATTGTCGCAGACCGTGCTCTCAACTTCGCAGCGAGGAAGGGTATACAGATCAGTAGGAGTACTGTTAGATGGTTCGAACACAACGACATGGATGACTTGGAGGCCGTGCTTAAGAAGGTTGTCAAGGAGCAAGCAAAGAAGCCGCTGACTAGACGATTCATCATTACCGAGGGCTTATTTGAGAATATTGGAGATGTTGTGAACCTCCCCAAGCTGGTACGTCCGTAGTAACCCACCTTAGTTTTCAGGCTTGTGAAAGGACTGGACTAACGGTGCATGCAGATTGAGCTCAAACTCAAGTACAAATTCCGCCTCATCCTCGACGAAACCTGGTCTTACGGAGTCCTTGGTCGCACCGGCGGCGGTGTAACCGAAGCACAGAATGTGGATGCTGCAGAGGTAGACATGATCATTGGTTCTCTCTCTGGACCTCTTTGTGCAGCAGGAGGTTTCTGCGCCGGCAACGAAGAGGTTGTCGAGCACCAACGCATTTCTTCGGCCTCATACACCTACTCTGCTGCCCTCCCCGCGTTGCTCAGTACTACAGCCAGCGAGACAATCAGCATGCTACAAGAACAACCAGATATTTTGACTGGACTCCGGGAAAACATCAGGGCGATGAAAGGGCAATTAGATCCCAGGAGTGATTGGGTTCGATGCAGCAGTTCTGTGGAAAATCCAATGATGCTGCTTGTTCTCAAAGAGGAGATTATTGAGGCCAAGAAGCTGAGCATTGACGACCAAAATCAGATCTTCAGGGATGTTGTTGACGAGGTATGTTCTGCCGTCCTGGGCCGCGTATTGCTATGCTCTCTGGAGGACATAGCGACGACGTGACAAGTTGTTTCTTACTAATGATATCCAGTGTCTCGCAAACGGCGTCCTCATTACAAGGCTCAAATCCTTCCCTCTCGGTATTGGGCTCAATCCCAAAGATGCAGGATGGCAGCCTACCCCTGCGCTCAAAGTCTGCGTTACGAGCGGGCTGACAAAGAAAGAGACGGAGAAGGCTGGAACAATTATCCGACACGCCATTACGAAGATTGTCAGTCGACGAAAGTAAAGGCATTTGGGATATCACATTACATCACGAAAAGTACTGTGAGCACGGTGTCGAATGCGTTTTCTGCTTGCTGCACCACTTGGCAAGAAGCGTTTCGCATACACTGTAATGATATACTTTCTACATATAGATATTGGATGTGGCATAGATGACTTTGTAATGCATAATAAGTCTTATTCATAGGGTTAGGGAGCGCACTTGTCTCCAGCTCACTTCATTTGCAAATGGTGTCCCCATGGGCCAATGCCACACGTGATCCTTAAGCTGTAGGCAAGCCCAAAGCAAACAAGAAGCTCGAGCACCAAGAGACTGAATACATTCAAACGCTACCAAATATTGCCGGTTCAAGTGCCGAACTGGTATAAAGAATACATCATGGCCCAAGGAGCTTAGTGATCACATGAGGGATAATGCATGTGGGTGTTCAGACATGGGAGTTTGCGTATGTGTGTGTGGCTGGTTTGCGCCGCGTCCCCCGGCATGTGAGATGACGTTTTGGCTAAACTTGTTATTCTAGGCCGGGGCGTGGCGTACACACGCAACGCACACACGAATGCTGCTGCCCCGAAAGCCTCCCCCACCTGAAATAAACGTCACCGCCCATTGCCCTGCTGCGATTTGAATAACAAGCTTCGCTAGACCCTTGACTTGCCCTGTTCTTTCTCCCGCACGCAGACTCTCCCTCCCACACAGCAAATTCACACGCTTTTGGTTCCCGCCGCCCATACGCATTTTTAGCTGCAGCCTAAATTGCGTTAATCTCTTTGTTGCTTGCCTGCTACTCAGAGTTCGTCATACGGAATACCCATATAGAAGAGCAGCTAGGCTACAACGGCTACGACAACGACGACTGCTATACATACGAGAATGGCGCAACGAAGAAACGGCGGCGAGCCGCAAACCAAGGACGGCTTTGCGCCTGCAAAGGGTGAGGGTACGTGTTGAGAATATAGGAAGAGTTCTAGGGCATATGATAAGGGGGAAGCAGAGAGAGTAAGACAGAAGGCTAATATATGATGCACAGCACAAGATAAGCAGGTTCGTCTGCTGTCCCAGGAAGCTGGCCACTTCTCTCTCATACGCGCCCTCCACTTGGCCGACTTTATCACTGAACTCAATGGTACGGTTTCGCCCTCTTTCCTCCCTCTTAGAGTGCAAATCACAAAAAGTAACTAACACGACCTTGTCACAAACCAGGCTTCTGTGGCGTCATGTCCATCTTCTCCTCTCTCCGCTACTGCACACAAGCCGACCACACCAACTACATGAACTTGTACCTCGCGCTGTCCTTCATCCCACTAGGCCTCTTCTTCGACTTCATGGACGGCAAAGTCGCACGCTGGCGCAAGAAGGCGTCGCTCATGGGCCAGGAGCTCGATTCACTTGCCGATCTCGTCTCCTTTGGCGTGTCCCCAGCCGCTGCCGCTTTCAGCCTCGGCATGCGCACCCCTGCCGACCATTTCTTGCTCGCCTTCTTTGTCCTCTGCGGCCTTACTCGCCTCGCAAGATTCAACGTTACCGTCGCCATGGTGCCCAAGGATGCAAGCGGAAAGAGCAAGTATTTTGAGGGCACACCGATTCCTATGAGTCTTGGCATAGTGCAGGTCATGGCGTACTGGGTCTACAAGGGCTGGACTATGGATCAGATTCCCATGGGGCTGTGGCTCGAGGGCACGGCGCTGGAGTTTCACCCTGTGGTGGCCATGTTCATTCTTCATGGATGTTTGATGGTTAGCAAGAGTGTCAAGATTCCTAAGCCCTAAGGAGCACTTGTGTGTTTGTGTACCAATATTTTTTGTGGGTTTCTCTCCGTCTTTTCTTGGGGGAATGATGGCGACGGGCAAGACTATTGTCAGTTGTCGGCATCATCGTTGTTGCTGTGGTTGAGATTCAATGGCTGGGATTGGAATAGATATGAATACCAGGGGAGAGAAGGGACAGGGAAGTTTTACATTTGCTATTGAGGGTTGATGCATGGATGGGTAGGTACTATGTTGACACTATGATGGATTGGCGGATGAGCGTAAAGAGACATCATGATACCCTCTTATCAGGAATACACACATGCAAAGCTAAATGGATCGTGAAAACAGAACAAAACCGGACACGCAATGCACAAGCATACAACTCATATCCGTACGTTCAAATGTTCAAAAGTACAGACTCCAGGAACACCAATGATAAACCTAAAGCCACCTCTCGTATATATATATGTGCATGTGTATGTTATAACTAATATGTAGGAGAAAACCTATGTTACTTGTCTAAAAACCCGAGAAAACAGCTACCAATTCCCAGTATGAGAATAACGGAGAAAAAAAGACCAATGAGTTCAAGCTTCAACGTGACGCGCAGTGGTATCATGAGGAACATTCGGGGAAAAAAAGGGGGGAGTAGAGAGAGAAAGAGAGAGAAAGAGAGAAAGAGAGAAAGAGAGAAAGAGAGAAAGAGAGGGAGTAAGAAAGCAAAGTAGGTCAAAGGATAAGTAATTATAACACGCATCATCTTGTGATGATGAGGGAAAAGCCATCGAGCCACTGGGCACAGGATCCCGAGATACCACCAATAGTATATCCACGCGGAGGTATAAGCGTGTGTCTAACCCGCATGTTAGCAAGCTGTCACAAGATGTCGTGTTAGCAATTGGAAGAGAGAACACGTACCCACTACCGCCATTCGGGTTCCCATACCACTCGCTCTTTCGCCCCAGACTAGTGAGAATTTGCAGGCCATCAATCCAAAGGCCAGCACGGAGCGCAAAGCCAAGTAGGAGCTCGCCCTTGCGGGTGTCGAGAGCAAACTCTGAGACGCTGCCTCCGCGCTTGCCGAAGAGCTGCGTGTCTGTGTCTTCGTAGATGAATTCCAGACCATCGACTGCGTAGCCGTGGTAGACTTTTATACGAAGCAATAGTTTGGTCTGGATGTGAACATAGTCCAAGATGATTTCTTCGGGCTGTGAGCCCTCCATTTGCGAGTAGCCTAGTTTGCCGCCGCGGTAGCCCCAGCGGCCGTCTGGCAACTTGACTCTAGCAAGCTTCTGGTTGGCGAGTTTACCAAAGTCTTCAACGACGTGCTTGCCTCCACCCGCAGAATACACTTCAACTTTCAAGTGAGACTTTTGCTTGTCCGCAGGTAGCATTGAGCGGAGACCACCTTCATCCAGTGTCACCTGTCGAGGGTACTGGTTCTCCAACTCGGGAAACTCTTTCCAGTGGCGGCAAATGTCGTCTCCTTCAGTGTAGAGCTCAACCCATGCAATGCCGGATTTCGATGTGGCAATGACGCCACCTTGGCTCGCATCAACCGTCCACACTTGTACGCTGTCATCTCCGTTTATCATTGGAGCATCAATCGGTATCCGGAAGCAAGGGTGGAACCGGAATCGTAGTACGTCCAACTTGTGCCACCTGCATTCGTCGTTGGGCAAAACTAGCCGCTGACCTGGTGACTTGGTGCGCGTTGAGTAAGGTTCCCGACAAATAAATGTACGGTTCAAGGTAACATAGTCGCGTAACATGATACCTGACTCCTGGTGAGGACAGCCGAAAAGATGGCCCGTCTCGTGGAGGTGTGCACCGATGCCTATGTTAGCGGCCTCCCAGTTGCTTCCAGACTCGTTACAGTCGTTTGCAACAACAGAAGTATCAGTACGGGTGCAGTCCTGGAACGCCTGGAAAACTTCCTCGATGCTGGATGGATAGCTGTGGAGCGCGTGAGAGCCGAAAATGGCAAGCTGTAGATCACCAGTACCACCGCCCAATGCCGCATGTCCCCGTACTGTCTGTGTTTGAGTATCCCACTGTGTATCAAGAAACAAGCAAGAAATGTAATGCTTCTGACCCGGCGCTATATGAAAATAGTCCCTACATGCCTCTATGGCAAAGTCAAAGAGTTCATTCTTCTTCGTTCCAGGGCCATACTGTTGCGCACGCTCAAGGTCCCGTATTTCTGCGACGGACCTTTTGGAGCGAATAACGTGAATCTTGGCCTGTGTGCGATATTGGTTTTGCCCCCAGTCTTGATAGCTCAGTGTACCGGGTTCCCAGGCATCTTCAAAACGGAAACAGCGACGACCGAAACCATAGCGCTTCATCTGCTCTCCTGTGAAAGCTTGCCAGAGATATGCAGCCATTCGAAACTTCTTTAGTGCGAGCTCAAGACCATTGCCTTCGCGCTCGATACGCTCATGTGGAGCATCATATGTGCCTGGGGAATCGTGTCCGAGTATAATTGCAAGCTGAAGAGGGGGGGACTGAGTCAAGGGTAAATAGTTTATGTTGATGAAGGACGCATGCGGGGAGATGGAGGTATTTGACGAGGAGACTTTGGGCGAGGTAAAGTCGAGACGTATTCGGTTCCAGCCAGGCTCGAGGTGTACCAATGCTTTGAAGTAGGATTCGTGTACTGGCCAACAGGTGGACGGGAAGCGGCCTTGATGGTGATGAACCGTAAGCGTGCCGTCCAAAGGTCTACTTTGCGGCTCGCCCACCTGCCCGAAAATGAGAAGGACTTGTTGATGCACCTGTGCGAAGTCAGTATTGCCCATTCAATCCGACTGTTCATATGTACCCAGGAGTTGTCCGAAATCGATACCACACGAGGCGCGAGTAGCGACGATCTGTTCAAAGAGTTGTTGGAGCCACTGTGTGCTGGATATGGCCCTCCCTGGATGCGCTTGTTAGAAGACTTGCCCTGAAAAACGGCGGCGAATGCCTACATTGGTGCTGTAGCGCTTTATGGGGTCGACATTCGGACGTTGTGGTAGCGCAGGCGCAGGCGCAGGAGTCGGGCCATTGACCTCGTCAGTGGTGGATGTGGCTGGTGTGGTAGAAGGAGTAGAAGAGGCGACCTTGGATGAGTTCATAGTAGAGGCAGAGGCGCGATGGGCGAGGCCTTTGGCCTTGTGCTTGTCTGTGCCATTGGTGGGCTTATCGTCCGTCTTGGGCACGCGATTGTTCCTCCTGCTCAGGCTTCGAAGGAATGAAGGCATAGTGTCGGCTAGAGCGCAGTGGTGTAGCGGGCAGGCTGTGCAGGCATAGAGGCAAGTAGTGAGCGACAAAAGGCAAGCTATGTGGAGCTGCCAGAGATTGCTGGGGAAGACGCGTAATGCAGCGTGATAGCCAATGTAGGATGCTTGCAGGCGCGTGGAAAGCAGCAATGGCAATAGTTATGCGATAATGGGGGCTATGCAGACGGACACAAGCGAGTGAAGGCAGGATATGCTGGATGTGAGAGAAGACAGGAGAGGGTAGTGGTAATTACAGCGGTGGGTGGAGTGGGCGCCGGGCGTGAAGTAGCCTGGTCGGTCCGGGCTAGCAGGCCCGAACGGGTGGAGTGAAAGAGCGGCACTCCTGTGCACCGTTGGTCTGACAGCAATTGGGCGGGCAAGGGCAAATGCCATGGCATCCGCATCAGCATGTGCCGAATGCGTGGGCTGGCGTGCTGCAGTGCTGCAGTGCCGCAACGCCGTAGTGAGCGCACGTTACGACGTCGGCGCTGCTCACCACAATGACGTTGCCCGTCAAGCACTAGCCTGTCTCGGTAGCCGGCCGCTAGCCGCTTTGGGACAGCTCGCCTGGCTGTCCAACAGCGGCTGAGGTGGTGCGCTGCTGCAGCGTGTCGTCGTTGGCATCAACGTACATACAGCACCAGCATTGTCGTGTATATACTGGCCGAGGCCGTGGCAGCTCCATCCAAAATAATGCCCATGGCCCCCGCTGTGCTGTGTCCAGTGCAGATGCTTGCACGTGAGCGCTGGCCGTCGTCCCGGCTATCCATGCCAGATCCCGTGTCTCCCTCCGTCGCTCTACCTCTCTTTCCCTCTCACCGTCCCTCGCGCGCCCTCACTCCTGTGCCAGTCGCCATCTGGTATGGCTCGAGACGATGCGCGGATGCAGGCGGCGGAGCGGCGCTGCTCGATGCCATGCGACACCATTGCATTCCGTACGATACAATACAGGCCTTAGTCAGCACCGCCCGTATGCTATTGCAGCCACCAGGCACACAACCCCCTGCCGCCCACCAACCCTCTCAAGACAACTTTGCTTTGTTGCAGCCAACCGCACCAAGGCTCCAGCGCCGGATAGGAGCCCGCTATCCAGGTCACTAATGGATATATCCTGCCCCTAGTCCGCCTGCCTACCACCTGGACCTCCTCACGCCTGCGCCGCCCCGACACCACGGGGCCTGTGCTGCCGCAGACTTTTGAGCTAGTCCACTTCGATCCGCTCCTCACATTCCTTGCCTGGCCGTCACCTCAGCTCCCGCCCAGATGCTGTTTCGCCTGTAGCAACTCTACTTACTGAGACGTCAGCCAGGGAAACAACAACAACTACAACAACAATCCCTTCCCTGCCCGTCTCCTCCCCCTCCCACCAACCCCTCCACCATGGCTGAACAGGACGATGTTGCGACCAAGGTCCTGCGAAGGGCCCAGGTCTCAAAGGTTCGTCTCCCTCTTTCTGGTCCTTTGTCCCCCGTGTGCTGATCGTATGCTGTCCAGATGACCCGCACTCTGCAAAACCGCCTCGCCCTGGCCAACGTCAAGATGAAGAATGGCTGGGAAAGCCTCAGCCTAGACGCCATTGAGCCTGTCCTCGACGGTGTCGAGCGTAAGCGTAAGCGGCCTGGCTCCAGCAATGAAGCCATGTCGGATGTCTCGAGCGTCTCGGAACGCTTCTATCAACCCAGCGTCCTCGACTCCTCGCCCCTCCAAGCTCCCATCTTTTCAGACCACATTCGCCGTTCCGAGAGCCGGTCCGCAGGCAGCTATACCCAGAGCAAGCGGCCCCGTTGCCAACGCCCCAGCACCAACAAATACCCGGCATCGAGCAATCACGCCCGAGTCAAAGTGCGCACCTCGACCAGCGCCGCTACTTCATGGAAAAACAGCTTCCAGCTGCCCGAGTCCTCGCCCGTTTATCACCGCAGACATGCACGTTTTGGCCGTCTGCATGTGCCAAGCCTGTCCTTTGTTTCGGAAACATCCATCGTCGCCGACCCTCATTCCCCCTTGCTATCCGAAGACGACGACGAAGACCTGCCCATAACATCCTTCTCCCTAAACCGTTCCCATTTCCAGTCATCGCCGCCGAGAGCCCCGCGTACACCACCCCCTGATGTTGCTCGCTCAGCACGCCTCCGACAACGTGGATTCAATGCTGCCGGTGCGGCTCGTGAAGGAAGACAGGGTAGCGATGACGCAAATTTGCTCATGTATCTAGCTACATCACCAACGCCGGTTCGCCCAGGCCACCAGAAGCCGCAGATGCTCGCACCGTCCACTCCGCCGTCGAAATCTACTCCTCTCCCTTCGTCCATGATGTCCACCCCTGGCGGTGGTGGGTCCCATTACACAGGCTTTGGACTGGCGACACCCTCGACAAACTTGAACTTTGCTGAGTTCCTGAATATGTCGCCGAGCCCTGCGCAGGCCAATGCATCGTGGAATCGCACACCTGTCGCAACCCGAACACCCGCGGCCGTCCGAGAAGCACGACGTCATATCAATTTCGACAACATCGCCCCTCCCACTGGTGACGCCTCACATATGCGTGCTCATATTGGGAAGATGGATGGCCTTAGCATGGAACTCGGTGGTGAACTTATATCGTGACCGTCGGCATTGGCCCGTTCACACTCATCACGACATACCCCCCTAGCAACCGCTCGGGCACGATAAAACGATAACGACAACGACAGTAAGCGCATTCGACGGATTGATTAATCGCTACTGGATGCGCAGCCGCTGCCGACTGTTGTCAGTTTCTCCTCTTGATTTGGTTTTTTTCTGAAAAGCATGGCGTTTATGGCGGTTTGGTGAGAGACCCTGCCTGGTCCTGGGTTTGGACAGGACATGTCGATTTCTACATACCTCATGCATCATTGCATACGTTTGCTCTATTTCGTCCTACTCTTTTTCATGTCGCACAATTACCCTTTAGCGGCTGTTTGCACTAGCGACTGCACAAGCGCTTTGTACGAGCACCTTTGCCAACATCTTTCTACTGGAGCATCTGTTCAGCATCTGTATTTTAATTCACTTTGGAGTTTTTCTTTGTTTACTATCAGCACGGCTTAGCCATCTACCGTCTCAGCATGTTATAGACCAAGTCCGGAGGCTTAGCTGGGCACTGGGCATATGCAACTGCATCTTTCCGTACAGCCATTTAGGCGAAACAGTCAGACTCAATCCAAAACTACGTGTAATTTTTCCTTCTAGACTCCATGGTTCCTAACTGATGCAGCTTTTGTGCAGTGACCCACCACGAATGAACACGATGAGTGCAATTTACCAAATTGCCCCGAAAAGGACGCTACATCGTGTTATATAATTTCCGATGATGTCAGCTGATAGCACTAAAGAGTTCTCACGCCTCATTTTGTCTCTCTTGTTTAGAAGAGAGCACATCCCCAGCCGCCTGCCTTGTTGGATCTTTGTCGCACCCCAGCCACCCCCTCACTCAACCCACCAACGTACCACAACTCCCTCACCCACCAACACTACTTACAAGCAAGAAAAAAACACTCCGAGTCGAACCGAGCTTATCACAGCACACTTGTATGTAAACGACGCGCGTGGGTCCAGTGACGCCGAGGCGTTTCCGCGCAAAGCATCGTACATGAGTAGTTAACCCAATCCACCTTAATCATCAATCTAATTGGCTCCATTACCCTCTCCATCTCTCAAACTCTCCCAAATAGATTAGAAAGAAAGAAAGAAAAAGGCAAGGAAACCGAATAAACCGGGGACCTTGCCTGGTCCTTTTCGATGCCCAGGCCGGCTCGATCCGCGACCTAGGGGGGGGTTGTGTGTGTGCATGTGTGCAGGAGTGTTAACCTCATGGCCTACTCACTCAGTCCTAGCGCAGTTTCTATAAACGGGCAGTGGTAGTTTAGGCAATGTGCATGGCATGGAAAACGGTAAAACGGAACAGATCCAAGGGCCTTGGTTGGGGAATAATTATAAGTAGTATAGTTACGGAATCAAGGTTGAGAGGGCCAAGAGGACCAAGGTTTGTAATGTTACTTTGGTATGGTAATGAAACAAAAAAAAGATGCCGGCGGCAGCGCGTGTGGGTTTTCCGGATGCGGTTGGGTTGGCCTCGCACAGCTTAGGTACAGCGGGGAAGGAGGGAGATAGGGCAGATCGACGATCTAGTGCGTGGTGCGACGTGTTTGACGCTTGTCCTGTTTTGCGCGCCTCGTGTGTTTGCGTGGGTTGGTTGGATGGGGATAGTTGGGTTGGGGCTGAGCTGGGCTTGGGTCTAGTGGACGGTAGTTCGTAATGATACCATTAACTATAAATTGGTTTGGCGGGAACGACAAACGGCGTGGCCGTGGAGGGTTGATCTCCATTATCTCATTGAGGCGTCATGGTGTCGTTGTTTGTCCCAAATGTCACAAGTTCGGTCGCGTCGGCTGGGTGATGGACGGACCTCTTTCGTGCAAAAACAGAGGAAGGGGGGCAGCAGACTGGCTCGAGCTTTGTCTTGTTTTTCTTTGTTAAATCAGGCTGTTTTGGGATGGTGATGACGAGGATGGGAAAAAGGGTAGGTATAGTTGTGTTGAGCTATGGGGATAGATGGTTTTTTGCCCGTTTTGGGGCTGGTTACGGGAGTATTACCGTGAGCGCTTGGCTTGTTCAAGGGCTGAAGTATCACCCTTTCGCAACCTCCTTACATTTACTACCTCGCTGTAGTGGTAACGTGTGTAAACTATTTTACGCACAACGAAGAGGAAAGAGACAAAGAAAAGTCCCTGCATCCGATACTCCTTGCGCTGCATCTACAGCTGGCTCAGATAACGGGGAGAGGGAAAGGGGCAGGTGGGATGGTGATCCCTCACCCCCGTTCCTAATAATTAGCATTGTATACCCTATCTTACTTTTTTCAGTCTTGACTACAGTTGCCATGCTCACACTTGCGTCCGATTGCTGCCCTTTAGACTTGGCGACGTGATGGGATGGTCGTTGCTAAGGGAGCTTGAGTGTTAGTGACTCGAGTCACGGGTATTTATGTAAGTACGAGAACAAGGAAGGGGGCTATATTCAATATTGCCATCTAAACAAGGTTGAGGATTGGAGAAGTGTGAACTTGGAGGTATACTTATGCAGGCGTGCTTCTGGTTACATGCAAGTGTGAATTCGAGAAAACACACGTGCAAGTACCATTTGGGTTGGGTTGATACTTGTATTCATATTTTTCTCTGCGCTATGCTACAAGACAACTATTCTCATTCTTCGTTCCTACTGCTGACATTCAAGTGTACTGTTACTCATATAAATATGCATTTATTTCGCTGCTGTGCGTCAATGCAATCGGTATCTCATTCATCGTTTATACACTACAATGTTCGCTGTTGCTGTCGCCCAAACTACATGGTACATGCTGACCATTAATACCTTCATAGACACGTGGCGCATGAATTGTAGAAAAAAAAGGAAGAAAAAAAAGCATTACATGCAAAGAAATTTGGAAATGTTTCTCATAACAAAAAAACAGCCAAGGCCACGACACTCTACTATCTGACATAGTTGTTCGAGTTGACTTGGCTGGCCATGACCATCATCCATATGAGAAACACTGTTCCAATGATCCAGAATGCAAATTGAGCCTGCCAGCATTGGCCTATTTCCAGCTTGATTAGTCTCTCCCATCTTTCAAAAAAATGTATGGTTACTTACAGATATTCCTCTGCTGCAAAAACGCTAGCGTTTCAATGTTGGGCCCCCTTACATCACTGTTGAATACATAGGTATTGCATTGATTGTTGATATTGGGTCCAGCGAAGAGTTGTATTGCAGTTCCAATGACCCCGGCGAGGAAGAGGACAAGTAGGATGAAGGAAAACAACATCATGACGCCAGGAAGGAGTTTGCGTTGCGCAATGTAGATGACTTCGATAATGATGAAAATAATAGCGAGTGTGCCTACTGTGACGCCATAGGGCATGATCCTATATGAAACTTGGGTTAGCAGTTGTCTCCAGGGAGAATTGAGTATTGTTTCCATCTGCTGCTTGAGTGTAGGTGGTAGAATTTCACATACCATGGCGTTCCCAAACCCATTCGATTCTGTATCTCCATGAATTGTGCATTCACGCCCAATATTAGCCCTGCTGTCGCCAGCATAACTATTGTCCAGATGTTCAGTTGTAAGTCTGGCCAGTAGTACTTTTCCCGTACTACTATCGCCGAGCCGACGATTGTGCCTGAGTGTCCTGCGCGCGCCATTTTTTCGATCTTTTGAGCTCTGACGCTTTGTCACACGTGGTTTGTAATGGATTTGTGTTCAGTTGGGGTTGCGCAGAGTGAGGAGGTCGTTGCGCTCGTGTAGCTGCAATGGTATTCCTAGGTGTGAAGCTTCGTTGCCTTGTTTACCGTCGGTTATCCGGAGACTGACTTGGCAGTGTCGCAATCTCCCTTCCCCTATCCAGCGATTGACCAGATGTGCGTCTCTTCTGCTGATATCCAGCCTCTTATGGCGTTGTCTCCGAGTCTTTGCGCGCTGTCGTATGGAAACTGTGGGGATTGGCACAAGCGAATGAGTGACGTGAGGGTGCGGCTCAGACAAAGCGGGATTGTTGCGGGGTGGAATGCGGAGAGCTCAGTGGTACCAGGACACCCCTTTCAAGGAGCAAAACTGAGGAAAAAGAAAGGTAGGGAAAGATGGGCCGTGTAGGAGAAACGCAAAAGTTGTCCGAGCCCCTACAGAACCTGTTGTTGTTGATGCTTCCGCGGACCGCCGCGACCACATTGAGGAGGCTGGGCTGGGATGGCTGGCATGTTGCAAATGAGTTTATTGGCCGCGGCACGAAGCTCCATCGGAAAAAAGCCCAACCTTTCGACTGTCTCGGGTGTTTCGCAGCATCCGACAGCTGTGACGTTGACATCACGGCACCCATGTGCTTTGCTTGTTCTTGCACATGTTGGGAATTACTGAAGTTCGTCTTGTCACCCACATCTTCAATTGCAGGTTAATTAGTGACCGGTGAAAGCCATCAGCATACGAAAGATAGCCATTTCCAGAACGGAATGATGCGCAATCCCACATGCTTCTTTGTAAAGTTGTTTTGGTGACATGTCAGAAGTTTCGGCGTCTGATACCTTTCAAGCTTTTAGTGATGTGGCGCCATCTCAGCCCCAACGGTCAACCATGATCACCACGTACAGGGCTACTCAGCTTCCCGTCTTTGCGATTGCTTGTAAAATCGAGAGTAATTTGGCTAGAAAAATAACAATCCGCGCATCCATCTCAAAGTGTCCGCAACAGGGCGCCATATTTTTGACATGTTACAGTGGTTCCATCGCAACTCCAAAACGCCGACAAATGATCATGGTATCGGTGGGTAATCGTAGGCTCGAGCCGAAACGGCAGCACAACCGGCAGCGCTTCTCCAGCGTGAGGTGATCGTCGTCCCGGGCCGAAGCATTTAATATCCTCCTCGTCCACGTCCACCAAAGCCGCTACCACCACGTCCACCGCCTCTTGAGAAACCACTGCTTCCGCCGCGACCTCCACCACGGGCACCAAAGCCTCCGCGCCCAGGGGGTCCACCCCGTCCACGCGGTGCTCCACGGCCGCGACTTCCGAAGCCACGAGAACCACCTCGTGGTGCTCCACGGCCTGCACCAGCGGGCTTCTTGACCTTCGTAACGCCGCCAACAGGCTTGGGCTTGGGCAAGAACCTATTTTTGTTAGCACGCTAAATGGACAGCCAGGTGAGCTATGTTACCTGTCAAGAGGGAGCAGCTTGTCGCCTCCAATGTAGAACTTATCACCAGCCTTGAATGACTTTGCTTGTATGCCCTCTTGTGGCTTGATGGTAAAGTAGACCTGGTTCAGCGGTCCCATGATCTCGTCAACTTTTCCGATGGGTGTCTGCAGATGGGTCAACCCTGTTTCCTCCTTGACTTCCAGATTTGCAATATATGTACCTTGTTCTCCAGGTAAATTGGCGCATTGAAATAGGGAATCTTGGTGTTTATCGATTCGCAGAACATCTCGTTTTCGCAGTCGTGAACAAATTTTCCCATTTCTTACAAAAAAGTTAGCTCCAGTCGTTTCACATTAAGTTGCTCCTCTTACCAACAACAGTGTCTGGGGGTCCGAAAGAAGCTCCCATTCCACCGCGTCCTGTGGCGCATTAGCTAGGAAATTCTGTACAGCTCTGAGCGTGTCACATACCTCCACGCGCAGAGAATCCACCACGTCCACCGAAGCCGCCGCCACGACCGCCACGAGGAGTTCCGCGAAATGCCATTGTTTCTGTTGTGTTGAGAGTGGTCGGTGCGCGAAAGGTGAGCTTGTTCGAGAGCTTCGCGAAAAGTTCGAACTGAAAATGAAGTTGGAAAGTCAGGGCCAATCGGTCTCACGTTTCGCCGATGGATCCTGCCGCCGCATAACCCCACCAAATGCACCTGCCAAGGCCAAGTGGGCTGTCGTGGGCGTGGACCTTTCTGAAATTGTGTATGAGTCGGACATTGCTTTGCATCCGGACCTGACCCTCCAGACTAGTTTGGAGACATTCTACTTGCGACACGGTTCATCGCATCCGCATCACATCCTGAGTCACTTCATCTTGTGCAGTACTCGACTCACCACTGCTGTACATACACAATTTCCGCCCCGCGCGCTTGAGACTCGACAGTAACAACAACATGGCGGACGCGATCAAAAATGCCGTCAACTCGGCTGTCGAGGGAGTGAAAGATCTGGCCGTGTCGGCCGAGCAGAAGGCCGAGCAAAAAGGAAACAAGGCCACGAAACCGAAGAAGGAGAAAAAGGCCAAGGGCGATGCTGGTGATGGTCGTCCATTGATGCTTGACCCTGCACCGGCCTTCATAGACCATCGTATTCAGATTTTGTAAGTGGCATTTGGATTTTTGCGAAGTGCATGCTAACCACGTCCCAGTGAAAAACTCAAGGCAAAGTACGACGAAGAAATCGCTCAGAAGCCCCGCGGTACGCTCGTCACTTCGACACGAGACCTCTTTGCATAGTACTGACCCATTGCTCTCGCAACAGAGAAAATCACCATTACGCTTGAAGACGGCAAGATCGTTGAAGGCGAGTCATGGTCCACCAGTCCTGCCGACATTGCGCGAAACATCTCCAAGAGCCTGTTTGAGCGCACCGTTGTCGCGCGTTTGGACAAGGGAACACCAGAGGAAACACTGTGGGATCTTGAACGACCATTGGAGAAGAGCTGCAAGCTTGAGCTCCTGCCGTTTGATGACCCAGAAGGCAAGAAAGTCTTCTGGCACTCGAGCGCGCATATCCTAGGAGAAGCCTCGGAACGCAGATTTGGATGCGACCTGTGCATTGGTCCTCCTATTGAAGATGGATTCTACTACGAAGTCTGTCTTGTTACAAAATTCCAAGGACGCTGCTGATTGTATTACAGATGGCCCTCCCCGATAACGCTGCCGTTGAGCACGCCGACCACAAGCCGCTAGAGACCATTGTCAACAGTATTGTTAAGGAGAAGCAAGTCTTCGAGCGTCTGACCCTGTCCAAGGACGATCTGTTAGTTTTTTTTTCATAATTTTTTGGCGAATCTATCTAACTTGTCTTAGGCTTGAGATGTTCAAGTCCAACAAGTACAAGCAGCACATCATCAAGGATAAAATTCCCGACGGCAGCTTCACCACTGTGTACCGAAACGGACCGCTAATTGATCTTTGCCGAGGACCCCATGTACCGCACACCGGACGGATAAAGCAGTTCAAGGTCATGAAGAATTCCGCATCATACTTCTTGGGTGATGCCAAGAACGACAGTCTGCAACGTATCTATGGTGTTTCATTCCCCGACAAGGACGCGATGCAGCAACATCTCAAGTTCCTCGAAGAAGCTGCCAAGCGCGATCATCGCAAGATTGGAAAGGAACAAGAATTGTTCTTTTTCCACGAGTTCAGTCCTGGTTCGTGCTTCTTCCTTCCACATGGTCAGATCATCTACAACACACTACAGGCTTTTCTGCGCGAAGAATACTGGAACCGTGGATATCAGGAAGTCGGATCACCGAACATGTTCAATTCTTCGCTATGGAAAATTTCGGGTCATTGGCAACATTACTCAGAAGACATGTTCACTTTCGATGTCGAGAAGGAGAAGTGGGCTCTGAAGCCCATGAACTGTCCCGGACACTGCTTGATTTTTGGGCACCGTGAGCGTAGTTACAGAGAGTTGCCCATTCGCATGGCTGACTTTGGTATCTTACATCGAAACGAAGCCAGCGGTGCACTTACCGGCCTTACCCGTGTGCGCAGATTCCAGCAAGATGACACCCACGTTTTCTGTACCCAAGATCAGATCACTGAGGAGATCTCTGCACTGTTCGACTTCCTAAGAGCTGTATATGGAAAGTTTGGTTTCACATTCAAGCTGAAGTTGAGTACACGTCCTGAGGGCTTCCTTGGTGACATCGAGACCTGGAACAAGGCCGAGGCGAAGTTGACCGAGGCTTTGGATCAATTTACCGCCGAGGGTGGCGGTGCTTGGGAGCTTAACCCTGGTGATGGTGCTTTCTACGGTCCCAAGATCGACATTACCATTTCGGACGCTTTGAAGCGAGAGTTCCAATGTGCTACCATTCAGCTCGATTTCCAGCTGCCTATCCAATTCGGACTTGAGTACATGACTTCTGAGGTCATTCCTACAAAGGCGAAGGAGCAGCCGAAGGAGGTCGAACAGGCCGAGCAGAAGGAGAAGCCAGAATCCACTGATGCTGCTGTGGCGAAGAATCCCAAGGAACCACAACCAGGTTATGCAAGGCCCGTCATGATTCACCGTGCTATCTACGGTTCCTTTGAGAGATTTATTGCGTAAGTCTTGATGCTCATTCATGATGAGAACATCCCCGCTAAACAGCTCCAGTATCCTCACAGAGCACTTCGCGGGTAGGTGGCCTTTCTGGCTGTCACCTCGCCAAGTCATGGTCATTCCTGTGATGCCGAGCGCAAACGACTATGTCAAAGAAGTTCAGGCTGTGCTCCGCAAGAACCGTTTCCATGCCGACATTGACATTAGTGGTAACACTATGCAAAAGAAGATCCGCACAGCACAGTTGGCACTATACAATTTCATCATGGTTGTCGGTGCAGAGGAACAGCAGGCGAGGGCTGTCAACTGGAGAAACCGCGATGATCAAGAGACTCAACAGCGCGGCGTCATCGTACCGCTTGATGAGGCTGTCGAGAAGCTGATCAAGCTGAGAGATGAGCGCAGGCTTGAGAACAAGGTTTAATTTGGGCGGGTGGAGAAAGAACTATGACTGATGCATATGAGGCGTAAAGGGGCATGAAGATATGAACTGATGAAGTATAGTGAGGCGGTGTGACTGACATGTGTCTGTTTAAATATCTGAGAGAACTGGAGAGTGCGGAATAGTACTCTCCAATACCCCAAAAAGAACTCCAGAATGAATTTTGCTCAAGTATCAGCTCTTTAATTTCGTTTATTTTGATAGAAGAGTAGCAACAGTACTCATACGGCGAAATGTGATAGGAAAACCCCCCGCTTTACTAGAAGAAACCAAGCGGTCGGTATCCTCGAGTTACGGGTTTACTCTAGTTGGTATCTATTAACTTTTAGTATTCCACGGCCTTGGCACAACTCAAGTGTTATTGATTGATGCAAAGACAATTCACTACATCTATATGAACTTGAGATGATTACCTCCCAAATTGTCCACCTCTAGTTCTTCCAACCTTACATCTCTCTCACAACGAAAAAGAAAATGAAGAGAAGAGCCGTACATGCCACAGCAGAAATTCACAAAAAGTCTAAACTGATGACAGGGCCCTTCTTGTATTCTGGTACCTCAATCTGCAAAGAATGTGTTGCTCATGAATAAGCTACCTGAGTTTTCTATACCGATTTGGATGGTTACGGCAAAGGTGCGCTTGGATTACCAGATCTGATGGTTTCATAATTGAAACTGTCACAATTGGTGTATTTGTCAAAATCTTAGCACTTATGCATATAGAGTTCGAGATTATAGTGTGCAGCGTAGATGCAGAAGATGTACTGTGTACTTACGTATGGGAAGAAAGTTCCAAGACACCGGTAGCCAATCAAGGGCCAGGGAGACGCTAGGGTAGGACCCTGCGTCCAAGTGCGCAGCCAACGGTCAGAACAAGCCCTTGTGGACTCGAGAATGAGGCGGGGAGATTGTACTGCCCCAAGCTTACAGTTGAATAGGGGTGTAATTATGTACTTAGGTTACATGGTATGACGCCAGAATTTCGCCTCACGAGCGTGCCTACTGTCGTCCATGCTTGCTTGCTTTGCTTTAATCGACGCTTCTCGGGTACACGCTACGTCATTCGTCACTCGTCACGGGCCCGGCCGTCCCTGTAATTAACTACTTGCCCAGAAGCTGTGCTTGATCTCCTAACCTCCATACCATCTTCAAAAATACCCAAGTCAATTCACATTTCGCGATTACAATGGCAACTAATGCACCCACGCTGATCAACCTGCCACCGCCGCCATCTGGAGACGAGACTCCAGGAGACGCTCCGTAAGACATCATATGTTCCCGGCGGGGCTGGTTATCGAGAAAGTCGACTAATACTACGCACACAGGGGCACACCCAATTCCGTTACAACTACCATGTCTGAGTTGTCTACTGTTGCCATCAAGGACGGGCATCGAGGCCACTTTCCCCACCATCGCAATCCAGCTGAGGCTGAGCGCGCGGATCGCATCTCACGCCTGGCTGGCCTTGAGCGGGTTGCAGTCTCTGGCCGCTCTTCTCAAGGACTCAACCTAGGCGTCGCAGCCAACCACCCTCCAGCTTACTTTGACGCAAACAACCAACCCCAGCTGTTCCGTGAGCGCAGTACCGTTGGCAGTGCTAGTGCCACTGGATCTGTCGGTGGTCGCACAACCTGGGCTAGCGGCAGCGATGTGTATGACCCAGACCGGATGAGTGAGGATCAGGACATGGACACTTCAAGCATGGGCGGCTTCAGCGATGAGGCGGCTTCTCTGGTCGGTTTCGGTGAGGGTGCGAGGACACCAGCTCGCCACAACAGTCAGCTCGGCAGTCCGGCTGTGGGCAAGGCGAGCGCATTGCCTGGCTATCTAAGGGACCAGACCCCGGTGAGCCCCATGTCGAGCGTCGGCGTTCCTCCCAGCGCGGGATCGACACAGACCATGTCGAGCACTGAGCAACAGAAGAAAGAAGCACGCATGATGAACGGCATGACGTACGACGATAAGATCGTCGACACTGCTAACGATGGACCTGCTGCCAGTGGCCGGGATGGCGACTCGACCTCAGGAGACGCCATCCGCGAGCGCATGCAACAACGTCAGGCTAACCAGGACGCGCTGACGCCTGAGCAGCAGAAGGATGCCTAGGTGGAGGGTCCCCTGGTTTTGTTGGGTTATGATTTCAGGCGGGAGTTTGGAATGCTGTCATGGCTACGGCAGGCGGTCTTGATGATTTTTCACATTTTCAGTATGGATACAATGTAGTATGATTATTGAAAACAGTTTGTATTTGCTTCATATGATGAAGCCCATAGTGAATTCGATTGAATTGATTGTATGAAAAAAATCCCTTTTAACGCCTATTGGCGATCGACGCTCTTGCAAAGTGCATTGGCAACCCCGCATTCCGCCTGCAGCTGGTGATAGGAGATAGCATTTGCGGGCAAGCGCCCCCCGCCCACCTCGATCCCGCTTCACATGCGGCGACTCTGTTGTAGAACAACTGATAGCTTGTTGTCTCACATTTGTATCACCGTATCCTGAGCACATGCATACTTGACGGCATATAGCTCTCTGCTCCACACCGACATAACTCTCAACTCCTGCTGCGGAGCCCCGCATCCCGCAATACGCAATACGCGACACGCAGGCGTCGCAACCATGGCAGACCGCAACCACGGCGCCGACACCAAAAATGCCTCTCTCAGCAGCTCCACCTCATCCATAGGGCGCACCCCTCCGCCTGCTCTCAAGATGGGCTCTGCTCCAAGTCCCCACTCGTCGCACCGCTCAAGCTTTGCTGAGCATATGCGAGGAGCCCCCACATCACCGCGCGCATCACGCCAGCCCTCCCTCACACAACAAGCCCTGCAAGAGCTTCTCAACAACCCCCCAACAAAGGGTGGCGATTCCAAGTTCCAAGGACGGGACTGGAAGACCGTCCGCCTTCGCGAGATTGTCGACCCGGAGCTGGTCAGGTTTGTCGAGTACGACACCAGTGTCGAGGATGCTACGAGTGTGAGGAATACAACTGCATCTTCTTGCTGCACGCTCGATACTGATATGCATAGATACTCGTCAAGAACGGTGCTCCTAACGTTGTCCTCCTTCGCGAAGATACCAATTCGCGACATGCAGTTGGGACATTTGATTACAGCGATCTGAATGCCTACCTTCTGCTCGTAGTCGGCCTTGCACAACCCGAAGAGAGAGACATTGCATCATTCGATGAGCTTGCAAGGAAGGGTCGAGAGGGCAAGCCTATCCCCCTCAAAGATGTCAAAGAGGTTGGCGGCAACAAGGAGCCGTTGATCACCCTCGATGAGAATACAGACCTGTGCAAAGCGATTGAAGTATTTGGCAGTGGTATACACAGAATACTCGTTGTTGAAGAAGACTCACAAAATGTCGTTGGAATTCTCACACAGTTGAGACTAGTGCAGTTCTTCTGGGAGAATCGGTCGAGCTTTCCAGCCGTCAACCAGCTCTACCCACAGCTGATCAAGGACTTGGATCTTGGTTCAAAGACGGTCATGGCCATCAAGTGAGAATCCGTGGCATTTATCAACGCCTCTGAGCTGACCAGACAAACAGCGGAGATAAACCTTTGGCGGCAGCTCTCGAACTTATGAATAACGAAGGCGTCTCGTCTCTACCAGTCCTCGATGCACAGAACAATGTCATCGGTAATATATCACAAGTCGATGTTCGGGTAAGCTTTCAGAGTTCTGACCTTTTGCATCTGTGATTGACAATATGTCGATAGCTCTTGACTAAGTCCACATCACTCCCATTACTTCGCTCATCCTGCATCCACTTCATCTCCGTCATCCTGTCTGAACGGGGAGTGAACGATGGCAAAGACTCGTTTCCTGTGTTCCATGTAAACCCATACAGCACTCTTGCACATACGGTAGCCAAGCTAGTGGCTACCCGCTCGCACCGCATGTGGGTCGTTGATGCACCATCACCTGCCTCATCAGGGCCTTCCACGCCCGCAATAACGCCCGCAATTGTTGTCCCACCTTCACCAATCACGCCGCTGCCTGGGTTGGCCGGTCCAACTCCGGTGACCTCTACTGCACCTACACACCTTGCTGCTACAGGAGCCGTTGTCCCATCCATTTCAGCGTCAGCAATTTCAGCTATGCCTGGAGCTAGCCTCTCAGGCAGACTTAGTGGAGTCATCAGCCTTACTGACATCCTCAATCTCTTTGCAAGAGCCAGCGGACTAAATCCCCATGATCCAGATGAAGCAAGACGTGCCAGACGCAGGTCAAGCTCCAGCAGTATGAGGAGAAGCATGGATAGCTCGCGCAGTGAGAGTATCTCCGCCATCGCAGGCAGGCGCAGCAGTGTAAGCGAAAGGGAAAAGAATGGCCCAGCGCTTCAGGGTTTGGGTATTTCCAGGGGTCGCGGCCCGTGACAGATGGAACCATTCGACCGAGGGACCTCAATCCTTTGAAAGAACATCATTTCCTTTACACTTAGAATCAAGCATGACGAACATTTTCAGCGTGTTGTCTATCAGCAAACTGACATCCATTATTGGCGGGAGTCGTGGCTTATGACCATCAACACGCTCCTTTTCCTTTCCATTTTTAATGAGCATTATTTATTTTACTTTATCAAGCCAGTGTTGATATGAGCGAAAAACCTTTTCCCCAGGCATATAGTTTTTGCGAGTGAACCATAGAAGACAGGAGAAAGAAGAAAAACATTGTTATTTTTTTGCGTTTCTGTTTCAGAACAGAATGTCGATATGTAAGCACTCGTCACGTGTATAATTTTTTGTGTGTAAACACCAAGCCTTGCAACACGTTGTACCTATGCTTTTTTCCTGTAGAGAAACGAAATAAGCCATTTGCAAAGAAAGTGATATCATCACATGTATAATCTTTTTCGCTAATCGACGTCCGAGATGTCGAACGATGAAATTCGGCCATTTTTTGCTCAGCCAGGGAAGCAGGGGAGGGGGAGGGGTGTGCCATGTGGGTAATTAGCGGAATGAAAGATGTGACGATCAGAGATGCCTACTAGTAAATGTGCCGATCCCTCCCCCCCCCCAGAGCTTCTTGTATAATACAATGTGGAATTGATTGTTTTGTCTGACCCAAGATGAACAAGGGTTTGTGACTAAAAGGTTAAATATCACGTGTGTGTATGGCACAAATTCCAGAATGGTTGCGGAGGTATTTTTGGGAGTCGGGAGAAGTTACGCGAAGGGAAAGGTGGGGGGATGAGTGCGGTTGTCATGTTATGTGCTGGAAGGGATGCTCCCTGCAGCGTATACCGGAGGGTGTAAAAGAACGTAATCTTTACAGGTTCGGATGCATTGTGCCGGGTTGTAAGTAACCACAGCCCTGTCTGTCAGGGCTTTTTCAATATCGCCTTGCAAGGGATGTGTGGTTTGGCAAGTAGTATTCTTGTTGTTTGTGTGATGAATGGACTATTGTATGCTGAACGAACTTGTTTGTCAAGATCTCCACTGGACCGATAGCTGTGCTGAGCTATTATTTCGCAATCACAATAATGTAAATATCGGATGCAAGAAAGTCTGGATGCAGCCTTTTTTTTTCGCTTGTGCAGGCGCCAAAAAAGATGGCTGGAGTACTTCAAGTAAACATTTGCGAGAAAAGAAGGAATTACACGGCTGTAACGAAGCGCAGGGGCGCCTAAAGCGAGGTGGTGGAGAAAGAACAAAAGATATGCAGGAGAGCGAAACGAGGGGCGGGTTGCAAAGCCCTCAGGCGCAATCCGTCGTCTCAAGCCATGCACGCCTGGCTGCAGGTCGTGTGCCTGACGGGATATTAGGTGTGTCTCCCCTCCTCCCTCTCTCTCCTCTCTCGTAATCCTTCCCGACCGGGACGTTGTTCGGTGTACCTGTCGTAAGTATTGCGCGTTCGCTGGGTGCGTGACTCGGAAGGACCGCCCATTTCAATGGATGGTGCACATCCGTACATCGGCCAATAAGTACATCAGCCGGCGCTATCGGCTTGTTGCCGCGCCCGCCGAGATGACTGCTTGGGAGGAATTTGGAGCACTGGCGTTTTTTCTTGCTTCCTAGTAACTGGGTCATTCGTTCTGCTCATGTTAATACCGGGTTTGTTGCCAAGGCGGTGGTAATATGACTGAGATACACATTGTATTTGTCCGGGAATACTGAAGACTTATCTTGGCAGGAACAAGGTAGTAGGGGGTTTGCATGCATATACACTAGATGCAGTCTTTTTTTCTTTCGTTCACCGCTGCGTATTTGTTTACATGCTGATACTACTGCTCTTGATAGCAAGTGGTGAGCAGTTTCAGTCGAACCGACGCTGAGCCGACGGAAATAATTTTAACTTGTGGAAATAGTAGGCTTACATGTATTTGTCTTCCATAGTTGAAGCCAACCCGTATGTATTTATGCTTTCTTAATTATGGATCAGTCTGACATGCATTGCATTACGGTTGAGTATGATGAAGCCGAGTGGAGTCTTGTATATGCTGATATGTGAGGATACAAGAGATTGCAAAAGGCTAAGTATACTTGCTTTCTTGTCTCCATGTACAGTCGAGCATACAAACCGCCGCCTTCTTTAACTAGTATGCATCTACATTCTATGCACCTACCTCTATGACTTGAGTTGGTTTTCTAAATATCTGGATAGGTTTGTGTTCATACAGGTACTAGCGTCGACTAGTGCGCTACTACGCTTTCAGATAGTGACCATTAATACCATTTCCCATCTGGGTTTTCTGGTTTACTGGGACAAAAGACTAGCATGAGTGACATTTCGACAGCACGGAATAGTGAGGTGTTTGTGCTGACTGGACAAAGTGCGAAGGACCAAGTGGCACTGGAAAATCTTGCACTGCGTTTGATGATAATGAGACTAGTTGCCGGTACGTCGTCGGTCACCATAGTACGTGTGATGTAGCCGAATATTGGTTTTTCCCTACGAGGTATTCTCTGTGTAAGTACATCCTACCATTTGAAAACAGGTTTTTTGTTCTATCACCATATTTTGTTTGTATGGCCCGTGTGAATTTCTATTGTTGGGTTGTTTTGATGCTACGCTCAGAAACTGTACATTGGACATGCAGATTCAGCTTGTAAGATTGATACGAAGCACATAAAAGCAACGCAAGAACCTACCTAATTCGGATAAGTAAGTCTGCAGAGCCAGAGAGAAAGATCATTCACAAATGTTGTTGTATTGGCCATGGAAAGATTGCTTCTAGAACAAGAGCGTCTTGAGCTTCGGAGCTCGGCAGAAAACCACCGAGCGCCTAAGTGAGCTAGCTTCGTGTTACAATCCAATCACGACAATTGGACTGCCAGACCGTTCTTTTTTAAATACATATTAATTATTGCCGAGCCAAGGGGCGGTCGGTCGGCTTCTAAGTACGCGCACACGAAAAGAGAGCCTACAAACAAAAGAAAACTAAGCTGTATGGGCTGTCCCGAGAGGCAAAGTCTACCTATTACACCTGGTCGAGACCCCTGCTCAAACCCCCTGCAAGGTTCTGCCGTCTGTGCCAGGAGGTGGTACGCCCTGTTGACTGGTGAGCGAGCAATTTGGAGCCCGGGAATTGTATTTGTATCTCGTCCTTGTAGCGGGTCAGAGCGTGCTTGCTTCCAAGACTTTTTGACTCGTGGCCGCGACCATGTCATTGAATCTGTTCGACAGATGGTCAGGGATGCCACGACAAGGTTTGGATCGCCTGCACCTCCATCTCAAAAGCTCCTAGTCTGCTTCCCTCCTGCATTGGAATTTGCCCTGGGGCGAACGGCCCTTTCTTTTCTAACTGCTGTTCTGGTCGCGATACTACCACCCGCGGCTCTTTGTTCTATCCCAGGCAACTTATACCCTGTGGACCCCCCTTCCTTTCCCACGGCCTACTTTGGATTCCGCCCCGACGCCGTTGTATGTGTGTTGGGCCCCCAGTACCTGTTAGTGCTTGCGCGTGGCTGTTTCTGGCTACATCGTGCAACACCACGAGAACATTGACCGTTTGGACCCCCTGAAGCACCCCCCGCAACCCTCAGCGTAAACTTAGTTTAGACCGACTGTTTGCTGCGCGTGTCATGCCATTGCAAGACGCCTTGATTCGCCCCTAGCATTTTGTGCAGGCCTTTGTACATACATTGCGTAGACGACATCGACGACGATACCCGACGGCCGTATTCACGCTCTATTCCGCCACTGAGCTTTAACTTCTCTGGGCCGAATCACCTGCTGCCACGCCAAGTGCCTCAAGGCTTCCAATCGTTCCCGTCTCTTGGGCGGAAAGCTACCAGGGCACCCCGGAGCATGCTCCATTGCTCGAGTGTGGAAGGTTGCACCACCCCGACATCTTCGCTTTGTCGCATCCAGCCATGGCCGAGCACTTGCACCTTGACGGGCCGCCTTCTACACCTCCAGGTCCCTCGAGGACAAACCGACCGAACAAATCCATGAGGGCGCTCAACACCAACCAGCCGAAGCAGGAGACTTTCTTTGACGATGCGACTCCAGTCGATCGCCTAAGCGACAACGCAAAGCGCAACACCGTGCGCGACTCTCATGACCTGTCATTCACAGAGGCCGGTGTTAGAGACTCGGTCGTGGATAATATGCTTCTGTCACTGGATCAATTCTCTTCAGGAGGCTTGTTCGGCGGCAGCTCAGGGCCCCGATACCAAGGCTACGGAGAAGACGACTTCTTCCTGAGAGACACATCCTTTCGCCCACCTGGCGCGCGCCATCGAGGCCACACGTACACATCGTCGCGCTCCTCCGACTACGACCCTGACGACCACTCGCGATACGCTGCGCACCACTCTCGCGCGCGCCGAAGCAACAGTAGCAACAACATTAGCATACCCATCTCGAGAAAGGGGAGCGCGCGAGACATTCATTCAAGCAGACAAATCAACAACTCATACGGGCAGCTTGGGCATCTGAGAGGGGGAAGCAAAAAGGGCAGCATGGGTAGCGGATCCTCAAGCATAGATTTTGGCCAGTCTGGTGTTTTGGGCAATCAGCGGCTCGGGTTTGGAAAGCGCTCTGCGAGTTTTGATCATAGCAATGCAAGTGATCGGGGGTGCATCTCACCCCTCAAAGTAGAGTCTGTCCTGGACAGAGGCAGGGTCGCCTATCAGAATTACCACGACGACTACGACGCAGCACCTGAGCCCACCATTCCAGCTGGCCCTCGAAGGGTCCAAGAAGCGCCTCAGTCCCCGCTAGCACTTCCCCCGCAACCCCCGTACGCAGCACCACAGGGCCCTAGGCCCGGACGCAGAGGTAGCGTCCACTCAAACACTAGTTACAAGACCTTGCGGAAAAACAAAAGTCAACCCGGGCCAAGCATGCGAGCACAGGCGGAGGAGTTTGTCAACGCGAGCAGATTACGAGAACTTCCCCCTGTACCGGCCTGGCACGATTCATCGGCCCCATCATCAAGCGTAGCTGCTAGAGCACCATTGTTTCCTCCGCAACCCCCAGCGGCCTCCAAACCTGGCTTCTTCCGCCGTGTCTTTGGCGGAGGCTCTGCAAAGCCCCAGTCGCAACAGCAAAACCCGCCGCCTCTGTCAAACGCGTCGCAAACAGAGCCAACGCCGGTACCCAGCAGACCGCAAGCCGCAGATGTCAATTCGATATACTCGGCAAACCGACCGCGCACAACACCAAACGCCGGCAGTCAAGCTCCCGTCCAGACCAAGACGTCAGCAAAGGCACCCCAAACCGCGACGTCATCTTCGCATGCAGACACGCAACCGCTGTCACAGCCACCTACACTAGGCAAGAAACCCTCGTCCTTCTTCAGGCGTCGCAAGAAGTCAGTTTCTGAAAATATAAGGCCCCCGGTCATGAATCTTGAGCATTCACCGCCGCCAAGACCAGTGCTACCTGCGCAACCCAGTCCAGGTATAAGCAGTCTGCGTAAGGTTATGAACCCTTATTTGAATGAGTCAGGACGCACCGGAGACAGAGTCCCGAGAGATGAACAGTCCGGGGATGACGTTGCAGACGGCGAGCGACCACAAGGCATCTCTCCCACCTATAAGCCCCACAAGGACGCGGCTGTCCGCACGGTTAACGCTGACGCTCCTGGCAACGATCAGACACCGCCGGCATCTCGCCATGAACAATTCAAGGCTTCTCATTTGAATAGTGCAAATACACCCAAGCTGAAACTCAAAATGAAACACGGCAAATCAACCGCCCTGACTCCACAAGAAGACAGCTTCCTTGCGGATAGTAGCAGCGGTAATGAGGATCAGAGTGGTCGTGCAACACCAACGGGAGAATGCAGCGGCGCAGATGATGTGCACAAAGCGAGCATGGGCCCCACCCGGTCATTGCCTAAACAGACAGAGGGAAGGAGCAAGCCGGCTGATGATCAGCGGCCCGGCCAACTATCACCCCATGAGAACCCAACGTCGAGAAACGGATCTGTTTCACAGTCGGCATCCGAAGTCGAGGAAGACGGCTGGATCATTACCGAATCATCAGACATTGTCTACTCGTCGGGCAAGAGGAGTGCAGCTTCAAAGCGTGTATGGCTCGACACCACCGTACTGGATGCTCTCGGTGATACTACTGACGACCTGAAACTTCCCTTGGAAGGCACACGCTCATCTCAGCTCTCACTTGAAAAGTCGCTGCCTTGCTCTCCTGATACCCGGACGCCAACCACGCCCAATGAGATTTTCCATTCTGCAACTGAACTCCCCATAGTACAGGTAGAAAGCCGAAACTCCGAATCCGACACCATGTCTCCGACTGTTCAAGACCGATCGATGCACAGTGAGCCCACTGACGCGGAGCGTGGACGTGCATTGCAAATCTACAGCGGAGACGAATCTTCTGGTCTCAAGGCACAGGCTGCTGCCATGTTGGGTGATGTCACCCTTTCAAGCATACGAACTCGAAAGGCCTTTATGGATTTATTTGACTGGACCGGGTTCAATATCCTCGCTGCCATGCGTGATCTTTGCGGCAAGATTATCCTCAAAGCCGAAACTCAACAGGTTGATCGTATTCTCATGAGCCTTTCAGAGCGCTGGTGTGAGTGCAACAGCAACCATGGTTTCAAGGCAGTCGGTAAGTTACCTGCACACTTTATCCAAATTAGCACACATGATTAATCCCATTCCAGATGTGGTGCATACTATTTGTTATTCCATCTTGCTTCTGAACACGGATCTGCATTTGGCCGATATCGAATCGAGGATGACCCGCAGTCAATTTGTTCGCAACACGCTTCCCACTGTTGTGCGTGTATGCCAAGACGCGGTCAAGGCTGCTGGCGAAGAAACACTAAGACCGCAGTCCACCCATTTCCGCAGACCTTCTTTGCCCTGGAACGAACAATCGGAACCAAACTCTCCCGGTCCTGAAACCACCAACTTCACTGGAGACGCTTCCGAAGAGCTCGCCGAGGCTAGGAAGACCCGTAGTCGACTTTCTATTCGGCCCCCTGCTAAGAGCGGCAGCGAAACACTGCTTTGTTATGATGGCACAGGGTCAGAGTCCAACACGCTTGTCAACACACCCTACAATGGGCCCATGAAGGGTTGGGAAATGCAGATTGAGACAGTGCTCAAAGAATTTTACGACTCCATTCGCAAGCAACGTCTGCCGCTCCATGGATCTTCGGACCTCGTTGTTCATCATCAGCCTTCGTCCAACAATCTTTCGGTTACTGGGATGCTACGTCGGACTCCAAGTGTGCTTAGCAAAGCGCCTTCGGACAACACTAGTTACCGGGGCAGATCACAGAATGACCTGCGCAGTATGGGCAACCGCTGGGCTTCTAAGAACCGCTCAAAACAGAGACTGTACCCTTCGTCTACTGTCGCATCAAGCCGCACAAGTCTGGACGATCAATCTGTATGGAGCCCTGCTGGCTCCAGCACTTGGAGTCGGTACTCGTACGGAAAGACCGGCACATCCATGTCAGTGGATTCACTTGGCTCTCATTTCGCGCATGGGGATTATCAGCAAGCTATTGGCTTTGCCAACGCTCTTAGCCAGGCCATTATTCGTGAGGAAGGCATGACTATTGCCAGCGACGAAGAGTTCTCTCGTGTCGCTCCTCTCTTGGAAGATGAGACTCTTGAGCTTGTCGGAGCGCCATGGGCGAAAGAAGGCATTCTCAAGCACAAACGACACCTCGAAACAGTGGGTCGGAAAGCCAAAGACCGTACTTGGAACGAGTGCTTCGCAGTGGTTGAGAAGGGCTGTATGCGCCTATTTTCTTTCAACATGAACTCCAAGGCCGCGAGACAGAAGAGCAAAGTGCGACCATCAACTGGTGGTGTCGTAGGTGGTGGTAACTGGATGGACAATGCCGAGGCCCTAGACAGTTTCCAACTCCGACAGACGATTGCGAGCGCACTACCACCTCCTGGATACTCGAAGACTAGGCCACACGTTTTCGCACTTTCACTTCCCAACGGCGCTGTCCATTTGTTCCAAGTAGGAACCCCTGACATTTGCCGGGAATTTGTGTGTACTGTCAACTACTGGTCTGCCCGTCTCTCCAAGGAGCCCTTGACTGGCGGTGTCAGCAGCATGGAGTATGGCTGGGGCGAGAACGTCATCAACCCAGCCTTGATTCGACGGGACAGCACGCCATCGGTGCAAGGGCACATGCCTCGTCCGAGTGTCACAAGCTCTCTTCGTAGTTCGATGGACCATGCCACTGGCGCGCCCAAACCTAGGCTTCCTGGTGACAAGGTTGTCCTCTCTGACTGGAGCCCACCGGCGTCAAGCATGATGGCCAGCACTCTTATGGAAGTGGATCAGCTCAGAGCCTTGACTGATTACGTAAAGAACATTGAGAACGAGCTCTCCCATCACAACGAATTGAGAGCGCCTTTGCTCATAGCGGTAAGTCTTGACGTTTTTGTATTCGGAGCTGCTGCTGACTAACGAAACCAGTTCTCACCTCGCCATCCCAATGCGGCAAAGGCCATGGCCAACTGGGAGCGCAAGTCGCAATACCTTCTCCGGGAAATCGTCAAGTTCCGAACGTACATTGACACTCTAGCCAATGCACAGGCCCAGAAACAGAAGATTTATGCCGAGCGCGAAGCTCGTGAAGCAGAAGCGGACGAGACGAACAAGGATAGGGAGTCGAGTGGCAAACTCGATGAGGACGATGGTGCGAATGAAGCCTCCAAGCCTTGTCCACCCGAAACCTCACTCAGTCCTGCCCTGACTGCCCCTTCCTCCCTTTCACATGCATGATTGCCATTACCACGTGGTTTTGTGCATACTGACGATTAATCTTTGCTATGAACAGTTACCCCTTTAAGGTGCACAGTACGGCGTTTGCGACTTCTCCATTCGTCGCGACCGAGCTTGAGACAACAGTGCCCGCATTCAGTGGCTTGAAGCCCCTCAATACTTTAATGTAATATGTACGATTTTGTACGTTTCGATATGTTTTTCTTCTTCTTTTCTTCTTTTTCTCCTTTTTGCTCCTCTTTTCTTTCTTCCTTTTCTCTTTGCTGCTTTCTTTTTTCTCGAACGATTGCGTACAATGATCGTTAGAGCTTTTAGAATTGAGACGCCCACCCCATGTATCGTTTTTTTCCTGTTTTTTTAGCATTGCGTCGGATTTGGGAAAGTTGATGGTGCATATATGGTATCTATTTTTCGTACTGTTTGGTTTGAGCGTTTATTCACATGGACGAGGATTGGCCAATAGGGAGGAGAGAGGCTTTGTTCGAATACTATATACCCCATGTTTCGAGACCCATACGACTACAGCCACTGCTTGCGCGCTTGACAGCTGGATGGGACACCCAAAATGTTTCTGACATGTCTATGATCTAAAAATGACGGATGACTACATTAGCAGGCTGTAGGTTAAACCGAGACCGTCAGTCAAGTGCATCGAGTAGGGCATATTGCAACGCTCGGCTATACTAATCATTCAGCTACGATAGTTCGAACAGAGGCATCATGCACCCGCGAGGACGAACTCGTACAGGGTAAGAAAAAACGTCCCAATCAAATGCGTCTGAGCCCACGGCCCTCGCCGTTGGCGTCGAACAGGCAGCGCAAGCCACCAGACGGGCTGGACCCTTTTAGCGCCGTCCTAGAAGAGGTTTGCTGGATGGAGCTAGAGTGCAGGAAGGGTGTGCGGTAGTTGGATTCGGCCGCACGAGAGCGTGTGTTTGCGAAAGGGCTGGATGAAAAAGGTGAGTTGGCGTGGGGGTGGTAGACGGATTGGGAACTAGAGCTGAGTTGAATGGGTGTGCTGTGTATCCGGGTATCTGTAAGCGGAAATGGAAATGTAGCAAGGCCATGGGGGTCAGAGGCGTCGCTGCGGAGGTTTGGAACCGACTAGGGGGAACGGAAATAGGCGAGCGGAAATAGACATGGGTGTAGGGCGAGAGACGAGAGAAAAGAAGGGCCGATGAGAACCGGGAGGTTTTGTGGGTGGAGGAAATTTGATAGGAGGAGGGTTGCGAGAAGGAGTGAGAAAGTTTGGGTACTTTGGTAGAACACGACTTAATGTCTACAGTAACACTCCAGTTGTGTGCTACCCGCCGAGTCGGTAAACATTAAGCAATACAACCCACCCTCGGCTTCCAGAATCGTTCCCACGGTAGGCTCGCTTCGAGCTCGTCGGCGATGCCGTCTGCTCCGCCTTGTGCCACGACGTCAAGCCACAAAGAGGCTTGACAGCGGTCGAATCCACACACACCACGAATGTAAATTAAGCAGACCGTGACATTGGACGAATAGCAGTGCAGAGGTCGGACGAGACACGGCACTGGGGCATGGACTTGCAGATGGTGACAGACACGTAGGATTGCGCTGGATTGAAGATGTTTTTGGGTCGAGGGACGGGACGTTGGACATGACATGGACGTAGTCTACTTAGTCTACCAGTACTGGAGGGAGAGAGCAATGGTAGAAGAATACAAGGTAGGTAGGCCAATTGACAGCGAAACATTACAAGTCGGTGGCTATACTTGTTTCGGTTGCTCTGGCGGATCGAGGTTGGAGTACATACTTGGGGCATGGCTAGTTACTGCAGGTAAATGGGACTGGAGATAGCGGCATGCAAGTCAAGTCGCATCTTGCACCAGGGGAGGAAGCGCCATGGGTCCACTGCATGTCGTCGGGTGGCTGTGGTTTTCATGTCCCTGGGCCGATGTTATGCTCGTCAGGCGATGATCGTGGCGTGGTAGTATATGTTTGCTGCTTGTTGCTCCTTGCTCTTCCTCATCTTGCTCCCTTTGCCGCCTCCCCTTGCATTCTTCGCCGAAGATAGGCCGCCAAGATAAGTACATGTGTGTGTACATGTCTCGAGTTGGCCCAGGGGGTTTGGAAGTTTGTTAACAGTTCGGGTCGATGCTGGTCAGAGCTTAGACCTTACCTAGCCATTCATCCCTACTTACTGTGTTCGTACCAGCAAAAGACCAAGCCCGCCGCCCCGCGCTACCAACGTATCCACTCCAAGATCATCTGCCGACCGAACCGTCAGCCGCACACCACCTTGCATCCTGCGACTTTCTCTGGCTCACCCTACCTTCTTCATTTCCCACTCAACCTAGCATCCCCCACCGCGGCGATCCCTCTTTAACTATTGACCACCATCCTCCCCAATCGGGCATTTCCTCGACGATCGCTCCGCCAGAACTGCGACACGCCAGACTTCCACTCTCCACCTCCTCTTAGCTCGACATGTCGTATTATCCCGGACAGCAGTATCACGGCGGCGGCGGTGGTTACGGTGCACCACCGCCTCAAGGTGGCTATGGCGGTCCTCCCCCACAAGGATATCCACCGCCACAGCAGAACTACGGCGGCCCTCCGTGAGTGGACAACAACTGGCTGCTCTTTGACAACCCGCTGACGTATTTCAGGCCTCCACAGCAATACGGAGGATACAACAACTACGGACAGCCTACTCCTCCGCCGCAGCAATACGGATACAACCAGGTACGTACAGCACTTAGTCGCGAAGACAGGACGAGTCACAGTGAATTTTGGAAATTGGATATTAAGATTGAAACCGAAGAAACAGACTGACAATCATAGGGACCACCACCACAGCAATATGGAAACTATGGAGGTCCACCCCCACAACAGCCTCCGCAGCAGCCTCCACGGCCAGGCAAGTTCTCAGTCTACCCGGACCAAAGACGGCAGAACTGACAGTCGCACACAGGCATGATGCCCACAGTCAACAGCAATCAATGGACACACGGAAACCATTCTGCTCCACCTCCACCGCCCACAGGCGCTCAAAACTTCGGCCACGGCGCGCCCAACGGTTACTCGTTCCAATACTCGGCATGCAACGGTCGGAGGAAAGCGCTGTTGATTGGTATCAATTACTTTGGCCAGCGAGGCCAGCTTCGAGGATGTATCAATGATGTTAAGAACATGAGCACGTACTTGAACGAGTTCTTTGGATACAAGCGAGAGGACATGGTCACTTTGACCGACGACCAGCAAAACCCTATGAGCCAGCCGACCAAGGCAAACATACTACGAGCGATGCACTGGTTGGTCAAGGACGCACGGCCAAACGATTCCTTGTTCTTCCACTACTCAGGTGTGTTGCGCTGAACTTGGCGAAGCCAACGACAACACACTAACATCTATGCAGGACACGGCGGTCAAACAAAGGACCTTGACGGTGACGAGGACGACGGCTACGATGAAGTAATTTACCCAGTGGACTTCCGCACTGCTGGCCACATTGTTGATGATGAGATGCACCGTATCATGGTTGCGCCTCTCCAACCTGGAGTCCGATTGACCGCCATTTTCGATTCCTGCCACTCCGGTTCCGCCCTCGACCTCCCATACATCTATTCTACCCAGGGTGTGCTCAAGGAGCCAAATCTGGCCAAGGAAGCCGGCCAGGGATTGCTCGGCATTGTATCGAGTTATGCGCGCGGTGATATTGGCAGCATGATTGGCGGCGCCACCAGTTTGTTTAAGAAGGCGATTAATGGTGATGAGGTGTACAAGAAGAATCTAAGGACAAAGACCAGTCCCGCTGATGTCATCATGTGGAGTGGATCCAAGGATACCCAAACTTCGTAAGTTTCGTGCCGTCATGATGAGTACATGATGCGAAATACTGACATGAACAAACAGAGCCGACGCAAGTATCGGCGGTGAGGCCACAGGAGCCATGTCATGGGCCTTTATTACTTCACTGCGCAAGAACCCCAATCAGAGCTATGTCCAGCTGCTCAACAGCATCCGTGACGAGCTCGAGGGCAAATACCAACAGAAACCCCAATTAAGCTGCAGTCATCCACTCAGTAGGTCTTGTAGGCCTAACGGTTAACTGAGGAGACATGCTGACTGGTACAACAGACACGGACCTCCTCTACGTCATGTAGATGTGCGTGAATGATGTAGAGAATGGACAAGGGGAAAGAAAAATTAAACGGCTGTTCTATTGGTAATGGCTGCAGCATTTGGAAGGATATTTTGACATAATGATACCCCTAGCACCCCTTTTGAACAAGGAAATGCGGGTAACGAAATAAAGACACAGAATTAATAAAATGACAATAACCCCATTATTGTGTGCACTTGTGGTTGTAAACGTATATGTTATGTGACGGTGTGACATGAGGGATACCCATCACTCGTCATGACGACTAAAGAGCGTTTCTCTTACCAGCGTTGCTTTTTTTCTCGTAATGGGGCCGAACTCATACATATTTTCTATTGAAGAGTTTCTTTTTTCGCAAAGAAGAAACAAAAAACGGAACTACACCGTTCTTTGTTATAGACCGATATCGGCAGGGGGCAATTATGAACAGGCATAACTCTACTTCTTTGATTTATCGTATTCATAATCGGCATGTTCCGCCGCCTAGCTCGATTGACAATCGTCGTGTAACATTGTTCTATCCACGATCTGATATATAGTCACCAGAGTGATATGATCTAAAATGTATACACATGGAGGAGCCTCTATGTAAACGCCCAAAAGAGAGAGAGAAAGTATAAATCCCAGAAAAGAGATACTGTCTAAGCAAAAAAAACTCCATGAAGCCAATACTACTCTGCATTAAACTATCTAACCTCATTACTACAATCAACTAGAATACTTCATCTGCTCGTTGACCTCATCCCGCCACACCTTCCACTCATCCCAAGCAAGACTAACCTTCTTCCCTTGATACCTCACAACCTTGATCTTGACAGCTCTCCATTCGCTCTTGCGGCCACCCCACCCCGCCTTGCGCATCAGGCTAACAATTGTTTCTTCCTTGCTCCACCCTTGCTCGCGCGCCACATCAGGCAAGTACGTGCTGCCGTAGCGGCGGCCCTTGTCTGTGAAACTGATGCGCAGACCATGGACGCCCACCTCCCAGTCCATGGGGTCGTCGACAGGCTCAAAGTGCGTGAGGAGCGTGACTGCGCACTCGAGAGATGGGAGTTCCTGCTTGGTGATGGGCGGGAAGCGTGTGTCGTCAAAGGCAGAGGTGAGGGCGTATGAGGAGAGGCCTGTGGAGAGGGGGAGGGGCTCAAAAGTGCCGATGCAGCCGCGAAGTCGCCTTTCGTGGCTTCCTGACAAGATGGTGTTCCAGGTTACGAATAGGGGGTGTTCTTCTTCTTCTTCTTCTTCTTCGTCGTCGTCGTAGTCTGAGTCTTGCTCTTGTCTCGTCGCCTTATCATCTAGGTTGGTTGTGCTGCTGTTTTGGCTTGTCATGCTGCTGTTTGTTTCACTGCTGCTAGCTCCACTAGGCGTAGAACTCGCACTTGGCAGACTCGAAGAGCTGCTTGATGAAGACGGCGAGGCCAAGATGCGTGATATAGCAGCGGGCTTCAATGATGCGCCTGCTGCTTCAACGGGTTCATCTTCCATCCCAGCGTTGAATCTTCTCCACATGACCTCGGTTTGGGCCAGGCGAAGGGCGGGCCGCTTCTCGAGGCTCGCAACCAGGCTTTCAAAGCAGTATGCGCAGTGGGCTCGAGTCGCCATGGTGTAGGCTGTTTGCAAGGCGTGACGTGAGAGCGGGCGTAGGAAGAAGGGGAAGGCGGTTTGGAAGAAAACGATAGCAGAAGTGAGAGAATGAACAGGCTGCGGATTTATTTGCGATAGAGAGAAGCAAGGTATGACGACGAGATCCCAAGGTACGAGACGGGTGCTAGCTAATCGGGCTGCGAGAGGGCTGTGCAACCAGACCGGGAATCGAAACGGACTCGGCTGACCTACCTCTGCGGTGAGACGTGCAAGAGCGTGAGGAACGTATTGTCGTTAGTATACAATATTGACGCTCTTGCATCGACTCTAGAGGGTCAGCAGGGACGGAGGGATGGCGGGATGGGAGTGCGTGAGAAGAAGAGTAGATGTTGAGGTCACTCGGCTGCCCCACCTGTTCGGCAATACACGCGCTTGGAAAATCGTCATTACCTCAACAAGCAATGCCAAAGGGCCAGAAAGTAAATCATGTTTCATATTAATATTGAGTCTTCGTACGCTACCTCTCGGTACTGTCATTACTTGTAAAAGCTGTTCTGAACCAGAAATAATGTAACCCCATCTTCATGCACACGTGCCCTACGGGTCAAAGGCAGTGTGTTTGGTAATGATGGGGTAAGTTGTTCTTGCCACGATAATTTTCCTTCAGCAGGTCGAGCATTGAAGAGCTCTGTTGCTGTACACACTAATGGCTGGGTTGAGGTTTGCACCTCGGTCACTCATCTCACTTACCTGGCTTTACGTTGTCCAAGGGTCGGCCAATGTAACACATCACATGGATAGGCGCGCGCTGGGAGAACCGAGCTGACTTTTCGACTTATTCATTGTTCATGCCTGCGGTAGGCGTGAAGCCACATGCTTCCATCCCTTGAATTCGAAGCTGTCAAAGAAAGTCTGAATGCCATTGACGCCGACCAGATGTCTCATAAAGGAATCGAAAACTGCCATCGTCGCTCGCTCGTAATCATGTCGGCCTTTATGCGCTCTCGCGCTTGCCCTCCTTAACCTCCTTCTGTGCAGGCGTTAGCAGGCCGAAGCTGACGTCGTGTAGTGCATCGTTGCTACGCACCAGAGCGCGCATGGTACCGTGAAGCGCATGCCTATGGTTCCTCCTGAACTTGGGGTCGGTTCCCTTAAGCGAAGGGTAACGGTGGGTCTTAGGCTTCTTGATACTGTAACGCAATCAATCAGTCGTTGCTCTCAGATTCATGCATCCGACAAGTATTCAATCCAACGAGATGGATGGGCCATCTGGGGGGATTATGGCGCGCGTGCAACCGTGGTAAGGGATGCGTACCCGTTTCGGTGGTTTTTCTTGGACTGGTTGTGCTGAGACGAGTTCTTAGATTCTGCGCAGCTGTGTTAGTCTTTTTGTACGCTCCATCGCGAGGCTTCGTCAACGTACTGGCCATGGCGACGGTTGTGGATGTCGATTTGGCTGTGTGGTATTGTCGAAGAGCTGAGGTTCTGAGCCACGAATTTCCACTGTGGTGTTTAGCGAGTAGAAAACCGCGCTAGCAACTCTTAGCGCGGGTCCCAGCATCGACCGCCTTCAGATCACGATACCACCACCAACCCATTGTGGCTATTTCAGAGAACAGCAATCGTTAAGATGAAGGGAACCTTTTTTTTCAGGAAATTTCGGGTTTTATATGTGCTTGCCGTTGAAACCGAACTAGCATTCGCACCTAAATGGCCGCTGCTCCAAAATCTGCTTTTGCACACCAAGGCAGGACCCATTTCGCTGAGCTGATCTGGCTGCTAGTGACGCTCCAAATAAACTTGTATCCTCACTCCCTACCGTAAGCTCTCTCACATAACCGTGCAGTTTATTGCAGGTTCATCAGCGTACTTGTACTTGTAATAACTTTTGTGCCTGCTTCTCTTGCGCCTGCCGTCCACATAATACCCATTATCGTAGTGTCTCGATCTATTCGGAATGATGGCTAGTCCACATGACCCTGTAAGTCTGTGGTCGTATGTAAAACTTTGTTTCATGTTATTTAGATGGGTCGCACTGCCAGCTGTTACAACGCAACCAATCGCAGCGCTTCCTCGTCCACTTAGAGCCAGTTGAACATTACCCCATTGACCTGGGATTGCATGATTGCCCCTAGCATGGTTTCGAAGTAACTGATTACAACCCCAAGGGCCCTGGACCATTTCAATCGTCTCTTGGTCCGCAAAACCGCCGTTGCACGTAGGACATGTATACGGTGGTGCAATTAGAGTCTGGTAAGTCTGGCGATAAGGACAATTGAGAAAATCGGAAAGAAAGCCACATGGTTGACTCATAGAAAGCCAGGAGTGACCACATGTTGGCGAGTCGTAGAGGGTACAGCGACACATCCAAGATATCTCCAAGTTCGATGTCTGAAAGAACCTTTGGTGATACTATGTCGAGTCTGTATGCGCAGAGAATTCTTCGAGATCAGGCAAGAAGCTGTATAGATATACAAACTCCAACAATTATTCATGTAGGCAATGAACTGGGCTTCGAGACAGAGATGTCGTTGGCGCCCCCGGATAGCAGTCAAGGAGTGGTGGCATGAACGGACGTAGAGGTGTCGGATAATGTAATGGTATTGCTGATATATAATGCATCTCCCTAGATGTGAAAAAAACGGAGCGTGATTGCGTGTTGTTTACGTCCCCGTTTTGAGGCGTAAAGTTTCTAGCGTTTGTCTTGGAACAGTTGATGCGTGGCATGATTCAATCTTTCGCAATCACTGGTCCGTTGGAGGTTTCTTGTCAAGCATTTCCACTACTCTCGCGTCTTCGGCATCAGCGTCTTCCTTTGCCTGGTTCTTAATCTGCTGCATTAGCTCATACAGCTGGCCGATTTGTTGATCTAAGATTCAATTAGGAGAGCCCCATGCAGAGAAAGCTAGTACATACCGCTCATTTTATCAATCTTTGCTTTGTCCATCTTTGCATCTTTCCATGAATCTCCTTCAAGCATCTGACAGTATGTTTGCCACTCCGACAAAAAGCCTATCTGTGAATGTTAGCTCATTGGTATTGCGGTGCGCCTTTTGTGAAGATGGCCTAACTCACAATTTGCACAGGGTTCTCGACGTCTCTGTGAGCTCTGAACTCAGCCTTCACATACATGTCACCCAGCAGGCGTTCCTCTGGGCCTAGCCTCTTTCGATGTGACCTTAGCAGGCGCCGGTAGAGTGGTATTGGCGGCAACAAAGCCGCAGGTGCCGGCTTGAAGGGTCTCGATACACCTGCATCTGTTGCAGTCGCTAGCAATCGTATACCAGCTCTCATTTTGACAAAACGTGTACAGAAAGTAATATCTAGGGGGTTGCGGTAAAGGAAATGGGATGCATTGAAGAGGCGATGACCTCAGCCTCGGCTTTCTAGTTTAAAGTGCTCCAGATCTCCTTCCATTCCAATTGGCCCACACGCCACACCTCCGATCTGGAAACAAAATCACAACCATGCTGCCCACGCCCTCAACATCGCACGTTTGTTTCGATCGCGTCTACGAACCGGCTGAAGACTCGTACTTGCTGCTCGACACAATTTCATCCGCATCAGAAACCACATATCTAAAGGATCGATTTGGTGATGCGTCTTCAACCCCGCCGCTTGTGCTCGAAGGTATTGTCATACCAACAATACTCAGCATTACCCTGTCGCTAAGTCTGTGCTCGAAGTGGGCGTAGGATCAGGAGTTGTACTAGCATTTGTTGCTGCGAATGCGCAAACTATTTTTGGTCGGCATGACGCACTGACGCTTGGAGTTGATATCAACAGCTTCGCTTGCAACGCTGCTGCTCACACTGTTCAAAATGCAATTCAAGAAAGAGAAAAGGAACGCTCAGTTTTCATGGATATTGTGAATGGCGATTTGACGAATGCAATTCGTCCAGGTTCTGTCGATGTTTTCATCTTTAACCCGCCATATGTACCAGCTGAACTGCCTGATCTGTCGAGTCACGAGAAGTACAATGTGATCCCAGAGGGGAAGAAAGCTACCTCATTTGAGCAAGACTCGTACCTCTTGGAGCTATCTTACGCCGGAGGTGAAGATGGTATGGTGGTAACGAACAGGATGCTTGAGCAGATTCCGGATATACTGAGTGCAGACAGAGGAGTTGCCTACCTATTGCTGTGTGCACAAAACAAGCCCGAATTAGCCAAGCAGCGGATAAGGGAATGGGGCGCAGGGTGGATGGCAGAGACTGTAGGATCGAGTGGCAAGAAAGCAGGCTGGGAGAAGTTGGTGATTGTGAGGATATGGCGCGAAGCGCACTAAGTACCAAACTTTTGTCGGATATCAAACGATTAGCAGAGGGGTTCTCAGTAGTGTCTTCATGTATTGGCGGAGAAGTCGACTTCTATGACAATATCTGCGTTGCTGCCAACCTTCTGGAGCCTTTGCTCCGCAGCGAGGCTCATGTCGTACAATAATCCTTCTGCACTGGGCCGTCGATTTGGAATGCGGGCCCCGTGTCGCATTACCTACTTACACAGCTCATTGCTACAAGGGTGGTTTCTTGGGCTTACATTTTGCGCCTACTTTTCTTTCGTGGACATTCGATGCTTTGGTTGTGTAATTTATTTCGACCGGGGTTGGAAGAGACCGCCGGCGGGGGAACTTTAATGATATAGAATGTGATGCCACGCTGCAGGTCAGGAGTTCTGTAGTGATGGCCTGAAGAGATCGTGGGAGCGGTAACATCTAGTACTCATGTATGCTCTTCCTATTGAGGCCGATGCCATTTGTTCAATAGGTTGTGTCTTGAAATTTTTATGGGTTATCGATGAATGGTTCTTTGGAAATTGTTGGATATATCGAATCTTCTAAATAATTTACACGAGTCATTTTTCTCGTGTTATATTTCGTATTGTACACATTCTTATACATATGCTATGCCCAGCGTCAGCCACTCTTCATATCCTATATCCCGCTATATGCTACCAGAACTTGATATTCTTCTGGTACCAATATCCCCAGCTTCTTCTCTTTTCTTCTTCTACCCTTTGCTCCCTCTCCAACCGGTCTTGTTCCTCTCGCGCCCTCCGCCTGGCCTCCTTTTTGGCCTCGATACTTGCGCGCTTCTTTTCCATGAGTTCTTGTGCTTGTTTTATTCCGGCCTTCTCTTTGGAACGGTAGTATTGGCATACTTGGTAGGAAACGACAGAAACACCACACCAAGTTGCCACGGCCCAGTTCGAAGCTGTGATGACGGGTTCTGTTCCGACGTTAGCATTGTGTCCCACCTAGCCTTCACTGAGTGCCAGCCTGAGCAGTCTTGACATACTGCCTATTATAGCTGCTAAGCTTCCTCCTGCAAAGCCAGCTGTCAGCCCTTGCAACTGACTGTCTCGTACACACGGCCGCTTGTGAAAGTTGAAGTAATATTCTGGCCCTAGACTTCGTACTGCGTCGATGTATGTAGGACCGGCATCTGATGTCTTTTCACCGCCTGCTGTATGCGCTGTACCGCCGGGCATAACATTTGCAGGCGCGCGGGGCTTTGGTGGAAGCGCATTTAGGTCAACCGTCGACCTCGAATCTTCAGACATGGTGGGGCGAGAAACAGGCTATTGGTGCGATGTGGGCGAGTGAAATTGGGTGCTGATAGGTGGATATTTCAAATCGAGATACGGCGCAGAGTTTGCAGTTGCTATAGGCGCATTCGGTACGGGAGGAAGATGTTGGTTGCTCACTTTCTGGTGGTGCGGAATAGGGCCGAAAATATCCAACATCCATGATTCCACGATATGTGCACTGCCACATTTTGTGGCTGAAAATCAATTTGCTGGGAAAGGCATAGCGCGCAACACGCTCCAACGCGTCGCGCTTGACATTTGCAGATCCATATCCACCCTTCAACACTCCCAGTCCCTGCGCACCACACGCTCCCTACCAATTGCCGATTCTCCGTCTCTTCTGTCTTTCCGCCATACCTATGATTCCCTGTTTTGCGTAGTTCTCATAATTAGCATTTAATACTCTTTTACCTTGCACTCCCATCGCACAGTATGGCGCCCCGACGCGCAGGCCAGCCCTTTCGCCGGGTAGGCAAGAATGGAAACGCATCCTACGGCCCACGCAAGCCCAAGACGGTTGACGCCTCGACATTACGAAGCGGAGAGGCCACTTCACATAACGAAAAGCTGGAATCTACACGCCTGGCGCACCGCATCGATGAGACTATGGGCTTCGCACGTTTCGATTCGGGGAAGAAGAGAGTGGGATGGCTCGTCAACATGCACTCAACAACAGTTGAAGATGAAGATATTCCAGGTGGCAGAGCTGGTGTTGACTTCTACTTCATTGGCGAGGAAGGAGACACATTCAAAGCGACCCTCGAATATGACCCATACTTTCTGCTGGCGGTCAAGAAGGGGAGGGAGCAGGATGTAGAGGAATATTGTAAAAGGGCATACGAGGGCCTGGTCAAGATGGTGAAGATCATAGAAAAAGAAGACTTGAGCATGCCAAACCATCTTACTGGGTACCGAAGAAAATTTCTAATGCTTACCTTCGCGAATGTCAACGATCTTCTTGCTGTGCGGAAAGGCGTTGCTCCGATAGTAGAGAAGAACAAAAAGAACATCAACGCTATGGATACCTACGCCGAGGTGGCCAAGTAAGTATGACCCGCTCTTCATGTGACGCATCGCTAATACTACCCAGTGGCAATGCCAACTTTGATTTTTTCGATAATGAAGATTACGAGTACGAGAAACGACTTACGACTACCGTTGATGCAAGCGATTTCATTGTAGATATTCGGGAATACGATGTTCCCTACCACGTACGAGTAGCCATCGACAAGGACATTCGAATTGGAAACTGGTACACAGTCGGGGCCAAGCATGGCGTAGTGAGTATGACGTGTATAGAGGATCGCCTGACACCTGCGGATCCTGTGGTAATGGCCTATGATATCGAAACGACGAAGCTCCCATTGAAGTTTCCCGACGCAGCCATTGACCAGATCATGATGGTATCGTATATGATTGACGGCCAGGGATTTTTGATTACGAACCGCGAGATCGTCTCAGAAGACATCCAGGATTTCGAATATACGCCAAAACCGGAATACCACGGACCGTTCATGATTTTTAACGAACCAGATGAAAAGGCCCTACTGGAACGATTCTTCGAACACATCAAAGTAGCCAAACCTACAGTCATGGTCACATACAACGGAGACTTCTTCGATTGGCCTTTTGTGGAGGCAAGGGCCAGCGTTCAAGGTATCGACATGTACCAAGAAATCGGGTTCAGGAAGAATAGCGAGGACATTTACCAGTCGGACTACTGCGCACATATGGACGCCTTTGCTTGGGTCAGTCGAGACAGTTATCTTCCACAAGGTAGTCGTGGTTTGAAAGCCGTCACAATGGCCAAACTGGGATACGATCCAGACGAGCTCGACCCCGAACTCATGACGCCTTACGCAGCCGAGCGACCTCAAACTCTTGCTGAATATTCCGTTTCCGATGCTGTCGCAACCTACTACTTGTACATGAAGTATGTTCACCCCTTCATTTTCGCGTTGTGCAAAATCTTGCCCCTTGGACCGGACGATGCGCTACGTAAGGGTACGGGTACTCTCTGCGAGATGCTGTTGATGGTGCAAGCGTACCAGAAGGGCATTGTATTACCAAATAAACATCAAGCGCCAAAAGAAGCCTTCTGGAATGGCCATCTACTTGAGTCGGAGACTTACGTTGGAGGTCATGTCGAAGCTCTAGAAGCTGGCGTGTTTCGAAGCGACATCGCATACAACTTTGCAGTCGATCCTACTGCTATCGATGAATTAGTCGGTGATCTTGATGCTGCGCTCAAGTTCAGTATTGAGGTGGAAGAGAAGAAAAAGATGGAGGATGTTACTAATTACGATGAGGTCAGGGCTGAGATTGTCGACAAGCTGATGCAGCTCAAGAACACACCAAATCGTAGTGAGCGACCTCTTATCTACCACTTGGATGTTGCATCTATGTATCCGAACATCATGACAACTAACAGGTTACAACCCGATTCTATGATCAACGAATCCAATTGCGCGGCTTGCGACTTTAATCGTCCTGGAAAGACATGCGATCGTCGGATGCCATGGGCCTGGAGAGGCGAATATCTCCCAGCCAAACGCGATGAGTACAACATGGTTCGCAACGCACTGGAGAACGAAAAATTCCCTGGAAGGTTTCCCAACTCGCCAAAGCGGTCGTTTCAAGAGCTTCCAGAAGACGAGCAGGCTGCTCTAGTCAGAAAACGCTTGACAGACTACTCTAAGAAGATCTACCACAAGGTTCACGATGCGACGACAATTGAGCGTGAGGCCATCATTTGTCAGCGTGAAAATCCGTTCTATGTTGATACTGTTAGCGGTTTCCGTGACCGACGATATGACTTCAAGGGCAAGCAAAAGGTTTGGAAAGGCAAGACAGAAGCGTTGAAGGCGGCGGGTGCCCCGGCAGCTGAGATTGAAGACGCGAAGAAGATGATTGTCTTGTTCGATTCCATGCAGTTGGCTCACAAAGTTATTCTGAACTCCTTCTATGGATATGTCATGCGAAAGGGATCACGCTGGTACTCTCTGGAGATGGCTGGCGTTACCTGTTTGACAGGTGCTCGCATCATTCAGTTGGCGCGTTCCCTTGTCGAGCGCATCGGTCGGCCCCTGGAATTAGATACCGATGGTATTTGGGCTATCCTACCAGCGACTTTCCCAGAAAACTTCTCTTTCAAGCTCAGCAACGGCAAGAAGTTAACCATCTCTTATCCGTGTACCATGTTGAACCATCTAGTACATGCGCAGTACACCAACCACCAGTACGAGACGTTAGTAGACCCTGTGAATTTCCGATATGAGAAGCACAGCGACAACTCCATCTTCTTCGAGGTTGACGGCCCTTACAAGGCTATGATCTTGCCGACCTCGAAAGAAGAGGACAAGAACTTGAAGAAGCGTTATGCTGTGTTCAACCATGATGGTAGTTTAGCAGAGTTGAAAGGATTTGAAGTGAAACGTCGTGGTGAGCTGAAGCTTATCAAGAACTTCCAAGCTCAGATTTTCAAGTTTTTCTTGGAAGGCACCACTCTTGAAGAGACATACGGTGCTGTTGCCAAAGTAGCGAACAGGTGGCTTGATATTTTGGATACACGCGGAGCAACTTTGGCTGACGAGGAGCTGATTGATCTTATTGTCGAGAACAAAAGTATGACAAAGACACTGGAGGAGTACGGAGCGCAAAAGTCAACCGCCATCACAACTGCCAAGCGCCTGGCCGAGTTCCTCGGCGAGCAAATGGTGAAAGACAAGGGACTGAACTGCAAATACATCATTTCCAAGACACCAAGAAATGCGCCTGTTACCGAACGTGCCATTCCCTTGTCTATCTTTTCGGCCGAGGAATCAGTAAAGCGATACTTTTTGAGGAAGTGGTTGCGAGACGATCCAGGAGAGATGGATATTCGGTCAGTTCTAGACTGGGATTACTACCGCGAGCGTCTAGCTTCTGTCATCCAGAAACTCATCACCATCCCTGCAGCATACCAGAAAGTTCGGAATCCCGTTCCTAGGGTGCCACATCCCGATTGGCTTGACCGTAGGATTCGTCAGAAGGAGGACAAGATGCAACAGACGAAGATGACGGACATGTTCAGCAAGAAGGTCCTAACCAACGGTGACGCTAATGTCGCGAACAACAAGGTCACTGGCGATTTAGAAGATTTTGGCTCCGCCAAGTTGACGCAGAACCAATCGCAGATGAAAAAGGGAATTGTTACTAAGATGGTCGCAAAGCGCAAAGAACCTGAGCCTGCAGTACCGATCGTCGATCCTTATGCTGCTTTACCTAAAGTCATGCCGAGTATCGATGAAGACTATTCTGGCTGGTTGGTGTACCAGAAACAGAAATGGAAGATTCAACGCGAGGCACGGAAACGCCGACGCCAATTGTTTGGAGAGAAAGCAGTTGACGCATCCGACGCCATTGGTAGCTTCTTCAGAAACCAGGCGCAATCCCTCTACATCAGCACGTGGCAACTCGTACAACTTCGGCCAACAGAAACACCGGGAGAAGTCAGAGCCTTTGTTCTCATCGACAAGAAGATCCACGCTCTCAAAATTATCGTACCGCGACAACTATACCTCAATCTGAGGAGTGAAGAGCTTCCAGATATATCGATCAGTGGATGTTCAGTAGAAAAGGTGGTCAACTATACTTTGCCGAATGGGCATCCTTCGATTCATCTGTTCAAACTTCAGATGTCAGAAGAGACCTATGTCCATGAAGCTGACAGCATCTCGGCTCTATTCAATCACTCTAGTGTCGAGGGTGTCTACGAGAAGCAAGTTCCGTTGAACATTCGAGCCATTCTTGATCTGGGAAGCGTTTGCACATTCGACGAGTCCCAGAAAGGTGTTCTCGGAAAAGGTCTTGAGCATGGATTCGACCTCTCCGCACTGCGAAAAGTGCCAACCAAGGAACCATATCTCGCCGAAGCACCCTTCAACTATGTGTATCTGTACCATGTCAGCAGCGGAGACTGTAATATCTATGCTGTTTTCTCAACGTCGAAGAGCGATGCCCATATAATCATCCAGAATAAGTCCAAAGACTCGCAAGGTATGCCGAATGTCGATCGTATCTATCGCGATGCGCTACAACGACGAATGGGAGACAACGACGGTGAGCCATGGCAAAATATGATCAAGTACCAGGATGACCTTCACTTCAAGACGACAACAGTGACCACAAAACGCAAAGCTCTGCTCGAGATAGGCGATGTCATCAAAAGGATGAAAGCAGACGAGACTGGGCCAATCATTGCTGTTATGCAATCTCCGAACCAAGCCCTTCTCTCACACGATGTCCCTACTCTGAAAGACCTGCCTATTTTGTTGCTCAACCCCGACGAGTCTGACAAGCAATTACCACCACTAGGCTGGCAATCCTTTATTGCAAAGCGATTGGTAGGGCATTATCTTGATCTTGGGTCTTGGGTCGCTCACCTACTGGAGCTTGCTCGCTATGGAGACATTCCGCTCTGCAATCTCGAGAGTAACGACCCACGCTTTCTGATTGATGTCGCATATGCCAGAAGGCTGCAAAAAGACCGCGTGATCTTATGGTGGTCTGGCCAAGCGAAGCCGGATCACGCTGGATACGAGAAGGATGATGTTCTCGGACCTCTCGAGACGGTAGAAATGCCATCAATCAACAACCCAGGTACCTACTCATCTGTGTGTATCGATATCAATCTACGCAACCTGGCTATCAACACCATCCTATCCTCATCTCTCATCAACGAGCTTGAGGGCGCAGATTCCGTTTCCTTCAACCCTGCTGCACCATCGTACGACTCGGCTAATGATGGGTCCAATGTCATCTACTCGGACAATGCCTTTGCGAGTGCAGGTATTACAGTTCTTCGTGAAATGGTGAAGTCTTGGTGGGTTGAAGCTGTCCAGGCTGGCCACGGCTTTAGTATGGCCGACGTCATGGTACAGCATCTTGTCCGCTGGGTCAGCAGCCCTGGGTCGTTCCTTTACGATCGCTCTCTGTACTACTACGTTCAAATGATGTCGAAGAAGACACTACAGCAACTCATGACTGACTTCAAGCGAGTGGGTTCACACATTGTCTTTGCCAGTCCAAATCGCCTTTTGCTCCAGACAACCAAAGCTGAAATTGGCAATGCATACGCCTATAGTCAGTATATCATCAAGACTATCAAGGCGAAGCCATTGTTCCAGTTTATGGATCTTGAGATCAAAGAGTTTTGGGATTATCTCGTTTGGTATGACGAGTTCAATTACGGAGGCAAGGGCTGCGACAAAGTGACCGAAGACGAGGTCCAACCTGTGGAGAACATCATGTGCTGGCAGCTCGCGCAATTCTTGCCACAAAAATTCCAGCCGATCTTCAATGACTGGGTGATTGAGTTCATTGAGCTCATGCACTCACGTAAACGCCCAGTTATCACTGAAGATGGCTCGACACCACGGCTAACTCAGATTCCTCTTCGACCTCTGACTGTGGACCCCAATGAGCAGACACAGATACTACCGAAGACATTCACAAAGCCGCTGTCCAAGCAGATGAATGCCTTTGCGAAGAAGCAGCACGCGGAGATGCTGGATCCTCTATTCGCATCCGAATACGTATTCCCAGAACTTCCAGGCTCGCACCTCAAGCTTACGAATCCGGTCCTCCAACTCGTCAAGAGCATCATGCAGGTCTTGAGTCTGGACCGTGCGATATCGCTCGAAGCACGCGCGTTGCGAAAAGAGCTGCTGAATCTCTTCGACATACGCGAATTCAGTGCAGAAGCAACGTTTACTAACCCAAGCGCCGCACTCGTTGTTCGAGGCGTCATCTGCGATGACTGCACATCCTCACGCGATCTGGATCTCTGTCGCGACTCCTCACTTCTCCCCGTCATTCTTCCCGGCAGCGACGCCGCTCCCGTCATGCCCAAATGGAAATGCGACAACTGCGACTCTCCATACGACAAGCGCTGTATCGAAGAGCAACTCGTCGGCGAGGTACAAAAAATGGTTCTCGAATGGTGCACACAGGACCTCAAGTGCGCAAAGTGCAAGAGACTACGCAGCAACGAGTTTATGGAACATTGTGCCTGTGCGGGAGAATGGGTACCTACCAAGAACAAGGCTGATATTAAGAAAAAAATGGGTGTTTATGGCAATGTTGCTCGGTTCTATACTCTGGGCATGTTGGAGGCGGTTGTGGAGGAGTGCTTATCGAGTTTCTAGGCGCTGTCAGCCTGGTTACGTCGGGATGCATCAAAGGCGAATTGGTTTCCCATGTCCTTGTAAGTTTTTAGCTTTTGCGCGGGCATGGGGTGGCGTCAGACGGCAACTGCTATGTATTTTGCGAGCGTTGGCGTGTTATGCTTGGACGTTTTTTCCCCGTTATCTCCCGATCATGTTTTGGTGTTATCGGCGTCATTGGGGTAAGCAACGTTTTTGAGGGCGACTGGAGCGACTGAGTGGGGGAGGGGGGTGGGGTTGTTTAACTCCGCAGTTCCTACGCTGCATGTACTTGTTTATCTCGACGTCTATCTATCAACCTTTTTTGTACACGACGAATGATTGTCCTCGATTCCCTCACACAATTGCGATGCTACGACCTCAAAACAATCTAGTAGAAAATATAATAGCCATGTTCATGCACCGCCGTTATGATGTGGAGTTTTTTTGTTGCGGAGTGAGGTCATAGCAAGCACGACAAGGGTGGTTGTCGTTGGAAGCGGGGGTGGGTTTGCGTATCTTGCGTCAACTATGCCCCTGGATACGTGCGAGCACGCCATTTTGCCTAATTTGTTGCCAACGGGACATGCTCGGTCGCATTGCACCACACGCAAACGGCTGCGAATGGGGTGTCCCAATCGAGGAATCCGAAAGGACGGAGCAAGCAAGTGAGGGTGGGGGGGAGGGGGAGGAAATATGTCAGTAGTAGAGTGCTTTGAAAGGGTCAGATGGTATGATGGTTGTGTGCAGGGTATAAATAGGATACATAAACATCTACTCTGCGCCCGTTCATTTGTGTCTCGAGTTACTGGATTTGTCTGTATAAAACGCAGCACCTGTTTCTTGCGTTGAAGTAGAGAAGAGGTCAATTGGAATTGAAAAAGTCTCCAGCTTATCAATCCCATTTCCCAACCCAATCCCATCCTACACCTGCAAATCAACCAGCAAAAACCCAAACCAAGAGCCACACCCACCATGGCACCAGCTCTAACATCCCCAACGCCCTCCGCACCTCACACCCTCTCCTCCACCCCCAAACTCTCCAAAGCCCTCTTCCCGGACGGCTTCCTCACCTCGGGCCAACACGAACCCATCTACTCCCTCCTAAAACCCTACTCCTCCTTCCCGAAAACCATCACGGGCCCCACCGCCTGGACCGCCTCCGACTACGCCTCCAACCCCGAACGCTGGACCCACATCTTCTCCGCGTCCGAAGTCGCGGAAATCAGTGCGGCGGCAGATGCGTTTCTTGCGAGCGGCACACCGCTAACAGGCATTACGTCTGAGAAGTTCCCCTTACCGGAGTTCTCGCGATTCCTGGCGCCGCTGCGGAAGGAGCTTATTGATGGGAAGGGGTTTATTCTTTTCAAGGGACTGCCGGTGCAGGAGTGGGGGAATAAGAAGTCGGCGGTTGCGTATATGGGGCTAGGCACGTATCTGGGATACTTTGTGAGTCAGAATAGTCGGGGCCATGTGTTGGGGCATGTGAAGGATTTGGGCGAGGATGCGACGGCGATTGATAAGGTGAGGATTTATCGGACGAATGCGAGGCAGTTTTTCCATGCCGATGATGCAGATTTGGTGGGGTTGTTGTGTGTGGCTAAGGCGTTGGAGGGGGGTGAGAGCGATCTTGTAAGTTTTGTTTTTTTTCGTTTCCCTTTCGTAATTTGAGGAGGTTTGGGGTTTTCAAAGACTAACAACATTCCGAACAGGTCAGCAGCCACACGGTCTGGAATCATCTCCAGGAGAACCATCCCGATGTCGCGGAATTGCTTACACAGCCAATTTGGTATTTTGACCGCAAGGGCGAGACGAGCAAAGGACAGAAGGAGTGGATCCAAACTGCAGTCTTTTACCTCGAGACGGGCGACAACCCAAGAGTGTACAGCAAGTAAGTCCTGCTCATCTCCTCCCGCCGAACCAAAACAGAAGCTGACATAGAAAATAGATGGGACCCGTACTTTGTTCGCTCCCTAAGCCGCTTCTCAGAAAAGGGTCTTGTTCCTCCTCTTTCTCCCGCCCAGGAACGTGCCATTACCATCCTAGAGGAAACGTGCCAGAAGTTTGCTCTGCACATGATTCTTGACGTGGGTGACATCCACTTCCTATCCAACAACCACATCTTCCACGCCAGAACAGCGTACAAGGATTACGCACCACCGGCACCGCGGAGACACCTGATGAGGTTGTGGTTAAGCACTCCAGAAGATGAGGGTGGCTGGAAACTACCGTACCATGATAGCAAGGAGAAGAAGAGGGGCGGTATTCAGGTCGACGATACACCACCAGTGGCACCTGAAGATGCAGAATAAGATGTAAATAAGTTCGATGGTAGAAATATCCTCTGGATTCGTAGCTAGCCTGTAATTTGTGAGCATACAAAATCAAAAGCCCCTAGATCCCGGTTGCAAGTGCCAGATTCTGCGTTTCAAAGTGGTATCATTCTTCTTTCGAGGTGCGGCTTCTGCACCAATCCTGAACTGCCAAACGCCATGCATGCTATACCATCTGTACAATCATCGCCGATCCAATAGCCATCTTGTCGCGCTTCATTCCGGCATCCTGTGTGGGCCACTCGCTCATATTCTGGGTATCCCAGGTTCCGCTTGCGTTGATTTTGATCGTGTTGCAATCTTTGCCCCAACACTCTTGCGTCATCGCGCCTCTTGCATCCTGATATCCTTCCTCAACCCTAGAAGCCTCGTCCACGTCCCCTTCCACCGCCGCCCCTTCCGCGACCGCCTCCACGTCCTCGGCCACCTCCGCGGCCACCGCCCCTTCCGCCGCGGTCACCACCAGCAACCTCTTTCCTTGCTCTGTTCTTGGGCTTCGGCGCATCGTCAATGAGAAGTGTGTCAAGCGGTAATGAGTCGGGAAGTATGATGTAGCGAATCGTTGAGCCACGGACAGTCATTGTATCGAGGGCTACGGTATCACGAGACTTGGGCGTGTACTTGACTGCTCGGAGCGCGACGTTCATGAGCGGTGAGACGGAGGTAATGGTTCCATTTACAATGGTGCCTGTGTATCTGTTAAGACCGTGTCTTTCTGGTAGGAGTATGACGTGTTTGGGGTAGGAGATTGCCTGCCTGCGCAACTCGTGATATAACGCGCTTGAAAGCAAAACACCAGTTGTTTGTAGGCGAGTCGACAAAGATGGACCGTGAGATTGAGAGCGTCTACTTACCATTCTTGAGCTCAACCGTGACCGTCTCATTCTGGCATTTCATAAGAAACCTGTGCGAAAGCGTTAGCCGCAATTGTAGCATTCTGTCTGAGACCATCGTACCTGACAAGCTTCATATTTGCTAATTTCGAATTTACGCGACAAAAGAGGTAGTATTGTGAGTCGTTCAACAGTAGAATTAAAGGCAACCCGTCGCGTTGCTGCTGGTTACTAAGGTAGACTCGCGGGGAAGCTCCGACTAGGAAATTGCGATGGAGCTTCCCAGGTTACACGCATCATAGTTGATCCGGCCGTAGTCACGTGCAGTCACCGTCTCTCTATTAGTCTTCACTCTTTTAGGAGCCAATAATCTATTACTATTTTGAAGATTACACTATTGAATTTCTGATGCTTCTTTGCCTAATTTTACAACTTGCATTATCTACAATGCACAATCAGGGTACAATGTACATATATGACATACGTTGACACTCTCTTCTATCCGCCAAACGAAAATGTGCCCGATTTCTTCAAAGATTTATGTCCCTTGTAGTTATCCTTGATATTTGCACGGCTATTTCCCGGTGACTCTACCCATACTTGTTCCTGGACAGGAGTGAGATCTGCTCTCATAGCTTGCAGCATCTCGTCCGCCGACGACTGAGCCGTGGATTCCGCGGGAATGTACTCGATTGGCTTGTGCGTGACATCGAATTCATACACCTCCTTCAAGTATTTGGCGATGCCTGCGTTCTCTTCTTCACTGCCGTTACCGTAATGGCGCTTCAGCTCCTTTGCAACAAGCGTATCGAGAATGTGACCTTCGCCGAGAGATTGTCTGACTTCTTTATCTCCAAAATTTTGCTTTGGTAGATTGACTGTGGATTTCCAGTGTAGACCCATAGCAGCAAGTCTGTCCTTCCTCGACCACGTCGTAGCGCGTAGTGGAGTTGTCTGAACAAACCGCTTGACACGCTCTTCCAAATCGTCCCAGTCAACATTCCAAACAAACCAAGGCTGTAACATTTCGTCGATAGCACGTGGGAAGTCTCGGAAGTGCTCTGTAGAGTAGAAGATATGTTTGATTTTGCCCATCAGGAACTCCACATCCATACCTGTGATAGTCGGGTTCACGCCAAGTCGGCGCAAAGACTCACACCAATCAATGTGGATAAGCTTCCGGAACTCGGTTTCAGAATGAATCTGTAGGCGATTGATGATCCGGCAGAGAACTACACGGAGTTCTTCTTGGGTCACTTCTCCGGCAATGTCTATTGCCGAAGTATTGAAGAGCGAAGGGTGGGTTTGGGTAAGGAGACGCGCGCGACTCTTTTTAAAATTCAGAGCAGCCAGTTTCTTTTCACCAATGGCCAACATTGCATCTTCAAAAGGCTCCTTCAGTGCAGCCGTATAACTCATCTTTCGAAGATGTTCCCGTAGACGGTGCTCAATTTGCTCGATCTTCTGTATGTCTTCTCTCGAACTGTCTCCAGGTTGCCTTTGCAGATCGAAGGGTGGTACTAGATTCGCAGCTCGCAAAGGTTTCATAATGTCACTCGGCAGTAAATCTCTGCTGTTAGGACTGATGCCCAGGTTGTACAAGAAGAGCCGGTAATTTTGTGATAGGAAACGTGAGTCTGTTGCAATCAACTTCGTGGCTCGATCTACAATTTGCTGCCTCATAGATGGTGTCAACAGCCCGTAAAAGTCGCTAAGCACTTGTTGGCTCTGCTGTCCGGGCTTGAGTTTGTTAGGGAGTCTCATTTCCTTCCTACACTCTGCAACAAGTAGCTCTACGCTTATGCCGAGACTTGTCGCAGGATATGGTAAATTGCTTTCAATGGTGCGATACGTGTCTTTGGTTGGGTTCTCATGATAGGTAGGGTCTGCCTTTATTAGGTTCTTGATCTCGTTCATGTATTCTCGTCGCTCCTTGTCGCCTGGAAACAAAGGATATTTCCAGAACGATGAGACACCTTCACCAGCGGCAGACGCTTGTGCTCTCTCCGAAGAGTAGACGATCTGACCCTTGGGGTTTCGGTATCTTCTGTCAATGTAAAGGATAGCTGATCCTTTTGAAGCTTTTTGTTCTATGCCATCGACTTTTGCAACGAGAATAACGTGATCTGCAACGGGGAATTGATGAGTGACTTCGCATTCCATTGCAGCTAACACAGAGTCACTCAATATCTGTGGTGCGCAAGAGCGTGTCGTGGCAGGGTGCTTTTTGTCTTTGGGCTGATGGATCTTCAACGCCTTAGCTCGCCTATTGTATGCCTCAGCATGATTCCCGTGGCAGAAGAGATCCACCATATTGGCGCCGCGTCTATCAGCTGCCGGAAAGTGGATACGGAAAAAGCCATTTGCAGCTCGGATTGCGTCTAGAGTTTGGGATGGCTCTTTGATGTTGAAGGAAATAGTGGGTGGGTCCAGGGTAACGGTGCTGAGTGAAGAGACAGCGACACCCATAGGTACGTGCTTCCCAGTCTCAGGGTCAATGTGTACAACAGTAATGACCGCAACAGAGCTAGGCACGTTGCGCATCAATTGGCGCACAGATTTCTTCAATTCCGCCTGCTTAAGCTCCGAATCGGAGAGTTCAGGTAAGATGTCGTGCTCTTCGGTGCTTGGTTGGCTGCTTGCCATTTCCTCCCGTATACTGTCTGCTGGCCGAAGCACTGGTATTTCCGTTCCATTTGCCATCCTTCGGACATCATCACTACAATTGATGGCAGGCTCATCCTGCACTTGCGATTCAGGCTGAGCTTGCTGTCTGAGGAGACGAGTTGTGTGGTAGTGCTGCGGAAGGCTAATGCGGTTACGGTAGTGTGTGCTGTTCAAGGCACATAGTTGTGTGTTTCCTGGCTCGGTGTCAACAATGGCTCGTTCCAAAGGACGCAGGCGCATCTCACGATTGTGTAACTCCCATCTATAGAAGGCCGCAAAGAAGCGGCACGCCGAGCGCTGCGCAAGCGCCATTTCTGCAACGAAGTCTAGCTCTTTCTTATCGCATGCGTAAGTAATTTCCAACAATTTCGTGAAATTGAGGTTATCAAAGTACGAGAAAAGAAGAAAAAGAGGGGTGTGATGCGGATGACGATGGTTCGCGCATTGAAGATTGAATTGACTGGGATGTCGGGAATATTAGCGCCGCCCAAACCTCCGTGTCTTCTCCGCAACTTTCTATCTCGACCCGTCGACATTACCATCCCAGCATCCTACCAACCACCATGGCGTCTCCGATCCCCTCAATGAGCGCATTACGTGCGCTACGCCAATCAATTCAGCCCCAAATATACCAGAAAAATCAAGTGCGACACGCGACACTGCTCCGCCGACCGAAGCGACCTTATACCTTCACACAACTCATAACCCTCTCCGACGGAAGCGCATTCACTGTACGAACGACGAACCCCCAGCCCGTCTACAAGAGCGCAAAAGACATTCGAAACTCGCCGCTATGGAATCCCAGTTCGCAGAAGCTATTAAACGTGGAAGAGGATGAAGCTGGAAAATTGGCTGCTTTCAGAGCCAAATTTGGGCGGGGATGGGATGCTGAGACCGATGCCGACAAGGTAGGGGTTGTTTTGTAAAAAGGGCGGAATTAACGGTAGTTGCTAATATCTTGAGCAGGGCAAGCAGACGGAAGATCATCTTTTGGATCTCATCAGCCGTCAGGGCAAGAAAACAGCAGCGCCGCCGACAGATGCTACCAAGGCCCCGCCTGCGAAAGCGCCGGCGTCAACCCCAGCAAAGCCAGTGGGAAAGAAGTGAGGGGATGGTGTGTGTGAGGTAAATTGGCATTATGTATTCGCCAAGGCACTTTTGTACAGTAAGCCACAATAAGATGGTGGATTCTATGCAGTAACTTAACGACAGTGCATTCCCTTGTATCCCGACCAAATAGAAAAACATGTTATTGACAAAACTTATGAATTGGCCAACTTCCACTTTTTCTAGTTGCATTGCCATGATAAAAGAGTCTCATCACAACCAAATGATTCCAAGCCTTGGAGTTCTCTTAAGCAAACCGAACCATGACCACCAACGCAAACTGACTAGCCAAACTAGACACCGCGTATATTGAAAAGGACTACAGAACAAAGACATCCGCCGCTTCCCTTGCACCCAGCCCACCCTGCAGCGAAAGAAACGGGCCGTATGTGGCGCAGTATTAATCCTTGCAACGGGAAGAAGAGGGGAGGGAGATTAAGCAAGTCAGCGCTGGACTACAACCAATCAGCGCAATTTTAATTACAGATTGGCATGAGGCGCAGTTGCATGTAATATGTGATAATGATGTGATATGATATGGAATTGCCCCAACTTGACGGGATAATGAGTCGTTTTGTGCATGGGAAGAAGCTAGCCACCAACACACCCTCTCTTCTGAGTAATAGGTTACATGTAAGGTTGATGGCTGCACAACATGGGAGGGAGGGCGGGAGGGGGGCAAGGACAAGGGCAAAAAAAAGCGGCAGAGAACAAAGCGAAGTGTGCGTGTTTTGCGGGCGGCCCAAAACAAATTTGAGCACATTTTCTCAAAACAGGAGACACTATTGCGGCGTTCGTCAGTCAATGCATGTTTTAGTCAGGTGGTGCTTGGCGCTGATTGGATGTACAAGTGTGGTTTTTTTATATATGAAGAGTAAAAGAGTAATTAATTGTCATCTTCGTCTGCGTACGTGAGATGGTTGATGTTTGTGGCGCTCAAAGTTTTCATGCATTTTTTCTTTCTTATAAAGCCGCAAAATACATAACGCTTATCAGACAGTATCTTAGCCGTCGGTTAATGCCAAGATGAAACAAGTAGCGGAAGAATGGATAATCGGAGCTCTGCAACGTTTGTTCCAGCAGTGTTTGAGGCTCAACTGTTCCTGGCAGTGAGGGTACGCGTAAATGCGGAAGGAATTCCGCTTTAGGTTGACATGTTCCGTGGTAACATCTGCAGCTGTGGCTTGCTCGGGCGAAGTCCTGTCATGGAAAGGCGGGGGCCTGCAATCGTGTTTGTAAAGTCAGTCGATATTCCCGGGACATGGTTGCGGTGGCAGTTATTGGAATTTTATAACGTTGTAGCGCATGAAAGGCAGGGGTGTGCCGTGACGGCATCGGCACTGGTGTCAAATGATACGTAAGTAGTACAAGAACGGTACGCCATAGCTCCATGAACAACGCCTGATTAATAGCAAACATATAGTATAGCACCAAAATGTGCGTATGGGGTATAGCGGGGTGTATAGCAGGCACCAGAATGCGCCCAGGTTCACTGTCGCCTGACCTGATCCGGCGAGCACGTGTCGACGGGCGGGAGCAAGCGCTGGTAGGATTGCTCGCCTACGATGGTCGACTCTCTGTGCTCTAAGAAGGTGCGGATGCGCTCGTCGCGGTTGCCGCTCGCGCTCAGGGTTGCGTTCTTGCTGCGCCGGTACTCCATGCTCGCCTCTCGGTGGATCTGGTCGCGGCGCTCAATGACCGAGTTGTTGAAGGAGTTGAAGCGGGTGCCTTGGACGACACCTCCAATGCTTACAAATGCGAAGAGGAGGGCCATGAAGGTGAAGTTTGACATTTGGATGGTGCGGGGATCAGAGTCTTTGGCGCCGCTGTTCTCGTGGTGCCAGCGCTCCCAATCCTCCCAGGTTGCATTGGTGCGGGGGTCGGTGGTCCAGCGACGTGCATCATAGTCCCAGTCGCTGTGTCGTGGGTCAGTGGGCGTGTGGTCGTGACCTGCCCAGCCATGGCCCCAGGCATCATACGCCTTGCGTTTCTCAACATCCGACAGGATATCGTGTGCGGCGACGAGCATGCGATAGCGCTCAAGGCGCACATGGAGAGGAAGCTGGGCTATGGCAGGGCAAACATGGCAGCGGTCCGGGTGGTAGAGCTTGACAAGGGCGTAAAAGCGATGTTTGGTATATGCATCGCCCTTGCGGCACTGGAGGATCTGGTAAGGCGTGGGTGTTTTATGGGACCTCTGGGGTTCGGGCCACGTCAGCAGGTCGGCATCGAGGTGTTGGGCATATGTGCGCCGCTGTTGGTAGTTGATGTGGTTGTGGTGATGGTGGTGGTCGGGTTGGTGTCGTGGTGCGGCGATGTGAGAGTGGGCAAGTGTATGACGGCATGACTGCCGCGGGCTGTTGCTGCTGTTGCTGCTGCCACCGCCCAGGTACAGCGGGCTGAGGCTAGCATACGACGAGACAAAGGGCAGGCATTTCTTGGACAGCATGGTCGGGTAACAGCTGCCATGGGCGGGCGTACATTTCACAGCCCGTCAGTTGGTCGGTCAGTCAGTCAGTCAGTCAGTCAGTCAGTCAGTCAGTCAGTCAGTCATCATTCAGGCAATCGGTCGGTTGGTAGTCGTGTGGGGATGGTGGCGCTGATCCTTTCATGCGCCGCGCCGCCGTCTGCGCTAGGCCTATCTGGGCCACGATGCGGCGCCTGGCCGTCTGGCCGTCTCGTCCCCGTCGTCCCCCTTTGCTTGTGTAGTATATTAGACAAGCAGCAGGTGAGAGGCAATAAAGAGCGGCCGCCGGCGCCGTCGTCGCAGAGCAATCAGCCACCATGCACGCGCGGTCAGTTCCGCTCTCTTCCAGTTGCTCCGAGCGGCGCGGCGTGGAGCTTCGTGGAGCGCGAGTCAGGCCCCGTTTGACGTGAACTCCTTCGTGCTCGCTTGCGCATGCCATTCAGACGCCCCCCTGCACCGACACCGACAGCTGGGTCGCCGTGCATGAACGGCACCCTGCAACACATCCACCCGCCGACCCTTCTTGTCCTCGTCAACGTCAGCTCCCTGGCCGGCCCAGTGGGGTCCAGAGGGCGCTGTCCTGCCATCAAACATAACCCGTTTGCTACCTCCCAGTCTCGACCGCCGCCTTTGTTCTCGTGCCCCCGTCTTAGCCTTTCACTTCTCTACGGTCCTTTCCGCCTGACACTTGCACTTGCATTTATATCCTGCTAACGCCCCCTTCCCTGGCTTGGCCAACCACGCTCTCCCACTCCCATCCCATCATCCGGCTTTGTCAACACGTACCTGAAGAGCAATGGCAACCCTCCGTGACACTCCCCAACAGCCCCGGGAAGGCTACCTCAACTTGACTCGCCGTATGGAGAATGAAGAGCAGGACCAGTTTGATGTCGACCTGACCATCCTCGACTTTCTCGTCTTCAAAGCCACCGACCTCATCTTCGAGTGGAAGTCAAGCAGTGACCCCTACCATTCAGACCTCCCCAATGCCCTAGTCAACATGACTGCCGGTATGCCTACTTTGTCTTTGCCGTACTGACCCCAAATCATTGACGGCAAGTAGATTGGAGGATATTTCTTGGCCATCGGCACCAAGGCCGCTGTCTGGACTCCAAGGCCTCATTTCGGTCGCGCCTGCTGCAGTTTGCTCTACTCTTCACCCACCGCCTGCACCACACCGAAACATGGACAACCGAAGCATCCCTCAACAGTCTGCGCGAGCAAAACAAGAGCCGCGGCGAGTACTGGCGGCAGCGAACCCAGCACACACCTGCACTCGAGCAACCCTTTGACCAGCATAAAGACTTTCCCCTTTCAGACGGCGCCCTCTATGAAAACCGCTCCGAACTCGCTTCTGCTCTAAGAATGCCCCTGGACCAACGGCGATGGGTCACCGACGTCGCCAGCACACCCTCTCTGCACTGCCTCCTCCCCGTCTTCATCGAGCTCACTGCCGCCCGCGCCACCCTTGACGACGCCTGGCTCCCCACATCCAAATGGTACGACCTAGCCGCGCAATTCATGCTGCAAGCCGTCATCGGCGAGTACCTCCGCAACGGTTCCTACGGGCCAGAAACCTTCAACACCATCTTCTCCTTTGGCTGTCCTGGCGTCGAGCGCTGGGCCGACGAACCCGCCGATGTCCCCGCCATGCGCATCTTATTCTGCGACCCGGATAACCAGCGCCAAGAAAATCGCGAGTGGACACGCATTAAGCGGCGCTATATCGATGAGTTGTTGCCCAGAGATCGGGCACAATCGAGTCTTCAGGCTCTACAGGCGGCGCAGCAGCGGTACCCGTATGCGGCGTTTGAACAGGCGTTGCTGGCGTTTTTGCAGTCACTGCATGAGGGCTTGGTTAAACCTGATCTCGCACAGGTGGAAGAGGGCAGGATCAATATTGATGGGAATGAGTTGTCAGAAGCCGAGTCGAGGGCTATGATTCGACGCATGGGGTTATGAGACCCCCTTCTCTTCTTCTTTTTCTTCTTCTTCTTCTTCTTCTCCTTCTTCTTCCTCTTCTTCTTTTCTCTCGTCTTGACTACCAATTTTCGCATTTTTCTTTTATCTGTGGTTTTGGATGAGGCCTGTCCTTTTCAATTTCCACACTGAGGCTGCTTTTGCTCGCCTGGGCCTTATTTCTTCTTTTTTCAATATCCTCGTTCTCATCTTCCTTTTTCCTTACTTAAGCGAGGACTTGTCTTTTTTTTCAAAGAGGAAGTGCGACTTGGCGAGAGTGGACTTGTCCCATTTCCACATATTCATCGACTATCCTGGAACCCCTGCACTGTATCATATTATTTGTCGACTGACTTTGTTCTTTTTGTTGTCTATATTTTTTTTCTGCTGTTTTTTCTTTCGGTATTCTCTCTAGCTTCTCGGTTTAGCCAGGCAAAGCGCTAGTGTGTAGTCTCTTGTTTTTGCTTTTACGCTTCTACAATTCTGTCTCGCGAGAAGCGATGACGGCCAGATGCGATGTTGCTCACGAGAGGGCCAAGGGCGGTGATGAGGAAGAGAAAAATACTCATTGGGATATCCTCAAGGCAATAGCTGCTTGAACAAAAATTCATAATGAAAAAATTCTTCCCAATATTTCTTGCTTTGTATCTTTTTTTTTATGATTTATTTACATTTTTATCGTCTGTATCTAGGGAAAGATGTGTGTACCATGAAGAGAGTGAGTTGTACTTTGCCCTCGTACAAAAAAGACATTGACGACCACAACACCCCTACATGTTCAGAGAAGGAGAGAGATATCCACACAAGAAGACGCCCTAAAAGGCAACCATAAAATACACAGTACCGCATCCACTGAAGCTGAACACACAGAAACAAAAGACGAGTTAGTCACAAAGCAGCCCTACAAAGCAGAATAAACCGCCGTACAACCCCTTCCACACTCAACCTTTTGTTCAAACTCGACTGTCCTGCCCTTGAGCTTAACCTTATTCCTCGGCGTAATCTGGAACCGATGCATTTCCTTTTCTCTCAGCTGCTTTGCAAAACTACCACCAGCAGCAGACGCCGCTCTCTCCTGCTCAGCTGCCTGGTCAAGCGGCTGGATATATGCCGGTGTAGCAAGATTACTGCGCTTGCCCGATCCAATCTGGTAGAATTCGTTGTTGCCCCAGAACAGAATGTCGCGGCCCCAATTGGTGTCATTTTCGGTGAGCTTGAATTTGCGCCCGGATACTGCGACACTGGCGACGTTATCTAGAACAGCCGCTGCATGCGAGGCGCCGACAGAAATAGTTGAGAGGCGGATGGGGATGGACTTGTTGTTTGCTTCGTCCCATTCAAAGAGGCCGGAGAAGGCGGGTACCTTTACCGGTTCGGCCTGGGCGTGCACCCACCGGCCCACGCCAAGTTGACCGGTGAGTCCAAAGCCAAACGCCCACGTGTCTGCTGTCGTCCTATTGCCTTTTGTTGCTTCAACGGCAAGGAAAGATGTGTTACCACCAGCAAAGACATTGGTTACCTTGCCTTGCTGTCCAGAGTAGAATTTCTGCGTTGGGAGTAGAGACGGCGCATCAATGTTTTGTGCTTCTGCATTGAAGGAGAAACCAAGTTGGCCAGCTGTGTTGTCACCAAAAGTGAAAGCGCGTCCCTCCGAATCGCACACCAAACTGTGGTAGTCGCCAGTTGCAATCTTCTTGATGGGAAAGCCTTTAAGTGTGGTAATCTCGTGGGGAATGTCGAACGCACCAGTCGGCCGGTTCTCCCATGTCAGTCCAGGTATACCGAGTTGACCTTTGCTAGGAAAGTTCTGGGAGCCCGAAGCAAAGGAAAAGACGCGACCGGATGAGGTGAGCATGAGAGCGTGCTCGAGGCCGGAACAGATGTCTGTCACGCGCTCGCTCCATCCCAGATTTTCAGGTGTGCGTTCACGGTACGAAATATCGTTGGAGCCGCCCCAGAAGGGAATCCAGGATTTGGACTTGGGCTTGGGTCCTTCCCTTTGCTCCGCCTGGGATACGGGAATCGAGTATACGGAGCCGTTGTTGGATAGGCCGATGATGCGATCGCGGGAAATGGCCAGCGACTTCAAATTGCGCCCTGTCAAAGTTTTCAAAGGCTCCTTGACATCATCAGCGAATGCTGTGCCCCATTGCAAAAGATCGCCCTTCTCGTCTATAGCGGCCCCAAAGTTTTTGTCCAGTTTGATATCCCTTAGCAGCTTGCCATCGAAGAAGCTTAGCCGTCGTGGAGTCTTAATGTATTTTTCATCGGAATCGGGTGCAACGACCTTTCCTATGTTTGAGCCCCATGCGTACACTCCAGGGTTCTCCCAGCTCTTGATGACCTGGAGGTGCTGGGAACTGATAATGTTGCGATTGTCGTCGCTCGATGTGGCCTGCCGCCGTGGGGCCTCAAACTGTAGTTCTGGGCCTTCTATCGCCTCTGATTCCTCGGCATGGGCGTCTCTTATGATTGACTCGCCATTGCACCACTGCCATGCTGTGGCAGTGGCCCAGAGAGCACCAACGGTGGCGATGGAGCGTACAAAATGCTGCTGCCGCCGCTGTGCATATGGATGTGCGGCAGCCCGGACCTGAGAGCGTGGGGCTCTGGTCGTTATATTCCTACATAGTTGCAGGTGGTGGCGCGTGGGTAGTGTCGCGCGAGAGACACATTTGGTGCTGAGCATGGTGCAGCGCGATGGAGGGCGTGTGGGGTTTGCGTAGTACAAAGAGAAGAAACGACCCGAGGGTGTCGAGTAGGATCAGGAGAGCAACATTTGCAGATTGTGCGTAGGTCCGATTATGGCCACTGGACTGGTCATTGGACACGCTCAATGGCTTCTTCACATTGCAGCGGGCGGGATCGATGACGCTTGGAGAGTTGGCGTCGGATCTCGTCTCCACCTGCTCGAGCTAGTCCCGATACCGTTAGCACTACTGAAATCCCCCCACGACACGTAGACCGAGCTCTGACGTGCAAGCTGGCGTGTCCGCTTCTGCAAGGCAACGTCAAGGAAACCACCCCAATTGGAGAAAAAATAATGTACGAAGGAGACTCGTGGTACAATGCCTTCGTCCCGCGTGTGGCAAAGCCCCAGGAAAAGGGCAATCGCCGCCGACGGGAGAGCCTGCTCAAGCAGGAAAGCGTAAGCCCACCATCCGCTGCATGGGTATGTTTGAGCACTTCTGATGATTGTTTGTATAGGAGAGTCAGGCTGACTTCGAGCGCGCAGAAGCCATTGTAGAGACTGCAGAAGAAGAACGCCCTGGCAAGTTCGGCGGTCCTCCCCCGGCGACTGTAGCCCGACGCGCAAAGTCATACAGCGACTTCTACAGCGTAGTGCGGGCACACTTGAAGAAGGAAAAGGCATTGGAGAAGAAGAAGTCAAAAGAGGATGTTAATACAGAACTCGAGTTGGCCGAATGGTATGGCGGAGTCAATGACGAGCTGCTGGAAGCCAGCCATGAAGAGTACAGGTATGCATTGCCAGACTGGGACGGCATAGGAGTTGCTGACTGATGGCCCCCAGACGCTATCAAGACCAGCTTCACATGACGCGAAGCCACCTCCAGACCGTCATCTCTGATACCACATACACCCTCGACATCCTCACCTCCCTCTCGGAATCCTTCAAGATTGTCGAGGCGCAGACCAATGCGTTCCGCACAAAATGTGAAGGCCTCATCGACGACCAGAAGCGCATCACCAAGCTTGCTGATGATATGGAGGAGAACCTCCGATACTACCTATACCTCGAGCCTACGACTAAGCGACTCAATGCGCCAGGCGCAGGCAAGATTGTACGGGGCAATGAGTTTGTGGAAATGCTGGCCAATCTGGACAGCTGTCTGGAATACATGCAAGCACACCCCAAACACCGCGAGGCTGAAACATATCGCTCAAGGTACCGCTTGTTGCTCACTCGCGCCCTCACTCTTATTCGTGTTCATTTTACCGAAGCCCTGCGGGAAATTGCAGCAGACGTAGCGAAACGGATAGCTGACCGGCAGCTCAACGACACGACAATGTCTGCACTGTTGTACGCCAAATTCCGTGTTGGTGCACCAGAATTGAAGAGCATTGGCATGGAAATACAAAAGCGTGCAGTGCCTCCCCCTGGTGCTGCTCCAGGTGCAGAAGCGGAATATCAGAGTCTGATGAACGAGTTGTACCAGAGCTACTCAGCCACCCGCGGCCGCCTTATTCTCCCCATTATCACAAAAAAGATTGGAGAGATTGCACAAGCCCCGAGCACGTCGACTGACTTGGTTGCATTTGCTCGCAGTAGCATAAGTTACATCCGTGGCATATGTTTCGACGAATGTGGCCTATGGCGCGAGTGGTTCGAAGGCGATGGCGGGTTGTACGACTTTCTTGAAGCCGTATGTGAGCCCTTGTACGACCATCTTAGACCGCGGACTATTCACGAAACCCAAATACTCAAGCTATGTGAACTCTGCACTTTAATACAGACACGGTATATGGAGGAGGAAGAAGAAGAGGTCTTACCAGTGGAAGCCAACAAAATTGACTTCTCAGTCATAGTACACCCCGCACTACAAGATGCGCAAAACCGCCTCGTGTTCTTATCTCTAGCCATCCTGCGGGATGATATTGAAAGATACAAGCCAAAGCCAGAGGATCTCGACTACCCCGCGAAAAACAAAAAACAAGCAACTTCCGGAACCAAGTCGAATCAACCAGCCTTATCTGGCAAGAAGCAACCAAAGTCCGAGGCCCCCCCTACGCCATTACTGCCAAATGCACCCACAATTGTTGACGAAGATGATTCCGATGCTCGGTGGAATTTCAACACTGAAGCTGCGTTCAAGGACTGGTATCCAACCTTGCGAAAGGCTATTTGGTTGCTCAGTAAGATTTACAGGCTTGTGCATGTATGTGTTAAATCATCCACCGCTGAATTTTGTGCTAACGTCGCCCATAGTCCTCCGTCTTTGACGACCTAGCTCACCGCATCGTTCACAGCACCACCCTCTCGCTCATCCAAGCCGGTTCACTCCTTGCTAAATCAACATCACCTACAGATGCCGCCTTGTTTCTCATTTCGCATTTGCTTCTCTTGAAACAACAAATCGTAGCTTTTGACATTGAGTTCGTTACACCAGAGACTGTGGTTCAATACAACTTCTCCAGCGTAACGAATACCTTCTGGGAACTCCGTGCACGAGGTGGTCTTTTCAACCCGCGTAACCTGGTCGGCCTGTTGATCCCTAAAGTCGTGGAAAACATGCTGGACGCAAAGGCAGAAGTGGACGCCCGTCTACGTCAATCAATCAATGATTTTACTGGCCAATTCGTGAACAGGATGACAGCGCCGATCGACACAAAGAACAATAAAAAGGTGCCAATCAACGAAGCTCCTGCGCGCATCAGCAAGATTCGGCAGAACATTGAGCACGAAACACCATTCCTACGCTCAAAGCTGGAAGAATATATCACAGATGCGAGAACACGTGAAATGCTTGTCGCAGCCGTCATGGAGTCGGTAACCCAGACCTACGAAGACTGGTACGATACTTCATATGCGCCCTCTCTCAACAACCAGAACGGATCCGGCCGGAGCGCCAAGGGTAAGGGTAGGGAAGATGGTGTCTGGGACCCCGACATGTTCAGTGAGTGGTGCAGTAGCATCTTCAAAGTAGGCACGCTGGGGTTGGGCATTGCAGATAACGACCAAGAATATGGTGATGAAGATGACGGTAGCAACGCTGATAGTATGGGTGCTATTAGTGGGCGCACAGGCACAGAGAGAACGGGCACTACGGGCTTGAAGATTAAGATGTAAGGGATTCGATAATACTGGCAAACAAACAGACAAGTGTAAGGGACACTGGTAGTGCGCGTAATGTGTACAGTAAAATATATTATACCGTAGAACGAATCCAGGCGACGGCTACTTCCTCGGCGCCACCCGCCGTACGCTACGTACGAATAGTTTGTTATCTGAGATGCTACATCTGTTCATGTGTGGATAGTTGGGTACTGCTTTTGTGGAACTTAAGGTAAGTAACCGTTAGCAATCCAAGTCTAGGATAGGAGCCAACTTCATAATAACCACCATGTCACCTCGCAAACTTGATAAATATTGCATCACCACATTCCGTAAAATGAAGGTGTACAGCAGTACTGCAAAATCACAGCGAGTCCTTCTAGCACTCGGCGGCGTTGACCAACTGACGCTAGTCGGAAACTAAAGTAGCCGGTCGATCGTGTTCGTGCATCAAACTGCATCGCGAAACACAACTCCAAACATCAACGTTTGATGATTTCAGAACATTGAAAGCACATCGCTTGAAACACCATTGAGTCAGCAGACAATTCTCACAGCGATTCTCTGAACTGGGGGAAGTTTTTTTGTCTTCTCGAGCAGACTGGTGCTTTTACTGCAAGCAACTGTCTACCTATGCGACTTTCCTTTGGAAAGTAGCGTCCGAGAGCTAACGTAAACACTTGTGCTTCGCATACAAACCAAGCCTTTCTTTTTAGTCAGTGGCCGGTGACACTTGGAGAAAGCTTGTTTTACCAGACAAGTTCTCAGAACAGTGCCGCCGTCCGATATCGACCTGGACCGTCTCGTCATGCGCTGGACAGTATCATAGGCTATTACTAGGGTTCATGTCCCCGGCAAATATGTTCCATACATACAGCAGAAATGTTCTGCCTAACGCTTGAAACTATGTTTGCAGAGAAGCTTCACTGTCGCTATGAGGAATCTCTTGGCCGACACCATATTTGTAAGGACCATGGTCAGGATGGGTAAGACAGTCGAATGAGACCACTTCAAACAATGTCAAGTGGGGGGCCTTTGACTACGGGGCAGCTCAGTATGCCTAACAGGTATGCAAATCTGCGCTACAGGTCATTCCGCCATCCGCACATGTAGTAAGACTCGAAACTCTATGGGCGGCAAGGAGGTATGCCGAACCAAGACGTGAAGGCTTGGACGAAACCGCAATTATTCATATTAAAAGTGAGCGCCACTGTTGAATATTGGAGCATCTCACTACCACAGCAAGTCTGTTCAACCATCTTTGTTTTCTTCTTTCTTCGTTTTCTTATTTTTTTCTCTTCTTTTAATTAATATTTCTTCCTAACGCCCAGGTGGCTTTTATTATTTTCAAAATGACGTCCGGTACTGTCACTTCTCTTTTCCTTGCCTTCTTGAGCTGTACACAGGTGTTCGCTCAGTCGCAAAGTGTCCAGTACAACCAAGTGCTTAACGTCAATGGCGATGTAAGTATACAGTCATTAGATTTAGGAAGTCTTCACAACTAACAAGCGTAGATGAAACTCAACTCCTTTGTCTTCCCCGACCGCTCCAAGGTCGAGACCTTCTCTCAAAAACAGCAGCAGATTATTGTTAATCAACAAAACCCCTCAATCCCTGCCAACCAGGTTGTTGGCACGACTGGACAGCCTTTTGTTGCCGTCTCACCCCAGTCAATGACCATCAGCACCAATGGTGCAACGGACTTGGTCGGTGGCCAGATCGAGATGGCCATGACAATGCAGAACCTCCAGAGTGTAGCAGTCCAGCCAGACAACACCTATGTGGCCAAGCTTTCACCTGATCGACAGACTTGGATGATCCAAGAGACGATGAGGATGGTCAACACCACCGACATGACTGTCCGTATGGTCAAGCGTAGCCAGATGGATGGTGAGTACATGGTTGTCGGTCGCCAGACTGTTGAGACCAACACCGTTGTCGTTCCCTTTGGCAGCGATGGCAGCACCTCTGTCGGTATCCAGGGCACTGGTCTCCAAGAGAACGAGTTCCAGGATGGCTTCAGGATGTCCATCCGTGCTACCCAGCCCATGACCATGAATGTTGATGTCAAGGATGGCATTGACAGCAGCATGTTGGCTGCTCTTCAGGGCCAGGACTCCGTCAACGACTACCGCTACTCGGTCACCACCAACCTTGGTGCTGTCGTCCCTACCCTCAACCAACAAGTCACCGTCGTCCAGATGCCCAGTAAGTCTTCCTGAAACACCTTGTACACCTGTTCACAGACTGATATCTCTTCTCAGTCAACGCTGTCCGCATCCAGAAGATGATGCAATCCATGGGTGTCCCGCCTACTGGAGCCGTCGCCATCGCCGTCGCTCAGAGGAGCGTTCTCCAGAACCCCGGCGGTGCAACTGGCAGCCTTGGTGGAGCCGCTACCCAGCGCCGTGGTCTCTCCCGCACTGAGTTCAGGAAGGAGATTGCCCGCCAGGTCCAAGGCACTACCCCTACCACCAATCAGCCTAACCCCGTCGCTGCTCAGCTTCTTCTCGCACCCACCTTCACTCCCATTCAGGCCAATGCCGTCCTTGACATGTCCAACATGCGCATTGCCATCCCTGTCCGCCAAATCGATGGAGAGTACATCCTCACCATGCAAGTCATGAGCGGCGGTGCCGCTGCCGCTGCTGCCCCAGCAGGAGAAGCCACTCCCCCTACCGGCTCAACTGCTACTCCTGCCGAGGCCCCTGCCGGCTCCAGCTCTGCTCCCTCTACCGAGTCTCCCTCTACCGCGGCTCCTTCCACCGAGTCTCCCGCTACCGAGTCCTCTGCTGCCACCGCCAAGACCCCCGAAGGCGAGATGCCCACTCTCCAGGCCCCCACCAACGGCACCGAGTCCGCTGCGCCAGAGTCTGCTAAGCCCGAGACCGCTAAGCCTGAGCGCCGCCAGGACAACAAGGACAAGTACGGTGACATCAAGGCTCCTCTGGGCTCCGTTATCATGACCATGAAGCAAATCGATATGATGGCCGAGATGGACATGTGGGGTGGCCAGGCTCCCATCACCAAGATGATGAGCGAATATGTCAAGGCACAGACTGGAAAGGATATGGAACCTATGAAGAGTGATGCTGGTGATGCTGCTGCTAAGCTTGTTGTTGCATAGATGATGTGAGAAGGGAATAGGTGAAGGTTTGGTAAGAGGCAATTGGGATTTTTGTAGGTGGTAATATGTGTATATGTGAATAGGATAGTTGGATGGATAGATAGATGAGAGGGACTGGTGGAAAGATGTAATAAGGCTGTGAATAGTGGATATAAGGAGTGAGTGTACCTTGCTGGTTTTTTTGAGATAGTGGAATTTGGTATGTGGTAGCTGGTATATATATTATAAAATTCAACGATAGGAGAATGTTACAAATTTGGTGTTCTTGGTTCTTTGACTTACTGTATTCTTGGAGGCACTGATACACTCATACTCTACTCATATTTGAATTGTGAAAAAGGAGTGCCATGGTACATTTTTCATTTCTTCGTCTGATGCTGATGCTAGCTTTCCGTTCTCTTCATACAATCTCAAGATTGGACATAAGAACACAGTCCTCTCGAACCCTATCCGTTAGGCGATCCACGCTTCTTGTCCTCTATCGACTCCCCCCCTTCCCTCTCCTTCCTCCGCTGCGCAACATCCCAATTGTACACCCGCGCGAACGCAACCTCAAGCGTCTGCAAAACTTCATTAGCTACTCACAATCCCCAAAATAAACAAACTTCACAAAAGTCAAACAAGAAAAAAAAGAGAAAACACATACCGTAATCTGTTCCCGCAAGAAATCCAAATCTTCCTCACAAGTACTCAAGCTGTGTCGTGCCGTGGCCAACTTCGATTGCAGTAGCTCCTCCGCCTCGGGTATAGGGTATGCGAGCATAACATTTGCACCGAGCCAGAGGTACACTTCGTCTGTCGGCGGGACCTCTGCTTTTGCATAGAGCGTATCGTTTAATTCGAAGGTTGTCTCCAGCGGTTCAGCATCGTCCTTTCGTGACTTGAGGAAGCGGACTGTTTCGAGCGTCTTCTGGATATCGGGGATCTTGTCTTTGAGATCGGCAGCTCGTCTTTGTGTGTTTTGCTGCATGAATTGGTATTTTCTGGGGGTTGGATGGATTAGATGATGGGTCGGGGTATGGGTATGAGTGGAGGCGTACGAAATCATCTCTTTGAAGTTGTTGATGGTGGATTCCACCTCGGAGCGGTCAGTCACATAGTCTTCTACTCGGTCGATGAATGGAGCCACAGGGATGCCCCGCGGGTTTGCTGGAAGAGTGGCATTATGTCAGAGGTCGGTCGTGGTAGAGGAACGTATCGGTACACATACTCGCAGGCTCGCTGTTGATATGTTAGCTCTCTTCGTGTTCACTGGCGGCATAGCAGCTCTGTATTGTCACTGACCTCCCGGCTTTAGCTACGTCCGCCATTGCGCCTTGGACTTGTAGACTTTAGCAGTGCGCGTTGTTTGTTTCGCGCATCGGAAAAACTGCCCCGCTATGTCCGCTCTTGGCACTTGATATATCTCCACCCCGCTCCACCCCCAGCTCTACCTTCTCGCTTATACTACGGGCCTTGCAAGGTTTCTATCTGTACCTGTTTAGTCATATTAAGCTAATTATATTGTGATCTCGACACTTGGCACCCGATATGCTGACCCCTGTAGCAGACCTACGCTACTGAACGCTGCGAGGAGCATCTCTACACCATAGTAAGCATCAGGATTACATGAAGACTTTTCTCCGGAATTCCCTCAAAAAATCTCGAATCCTTTGATCTGTAGGATCATGACACGATGACAATGCCGCTTGCAAGGACGCTATCTCTGAGGCGCTCAGTTCCAATCAATGCCAATGCGGCCCCCCACATATGTGGCTGGACTTTTCTAGCATTCGAAGAACTGTAGGGCCATGCCCAATCCTGCATATGCTAACAGCCGATAGCCTAGCGCAAACAATGAGCATGCCCATGCGCGCTATGGAGATAGTAACCGCGTCTCCGATCTTTGCATCATGGACTATCGAAGGCTACTGCAAGGCCGACATGAGGTAAGATGTAAGCACATATGCTGATGGCCCGCTTTCAGCCACGTTGAGAGCCGATCCAATTACGAACGAGTCCATTATCCTTGACCAGCCTGCAGACCTGTCTGTAACAAAACACGCCACAAAATTAATCATCAGAGAAAAAAACGTCAGCGGTTTTCCCGTGGTGGTTGCGATCAGCGGCTGCATCCGTGTCTTTCGCACCACTTGAGGAATAGCTGTAGATGGTCTTGGCTCTGCGCGTTCGGGCCTCCTCACTATTCTCCGAACATATCAGCTCGCGGCATCCTCACCAACTGAACCTTCTGTAATCGCAATGGGTCTTGTCCTCATACCATGCCAAACATGGCCCAATCGTCAATCAGGCAGATTCCCATCACACACATTGACTCAGCTTGCTACCGCCATCATACCAAGATAATTTCAGCACCTGCGGATACACCCGGAGTGTTCTTATGCGCCCTGCCTCAGATAATAATAGCAGACTTTAGTTCTTTGGTTCGGAATATTGGATCGTATTACCATTTACTAGGGATTCGATATCATGAGTTTTTTGCATACGAATCACATGTAAAACAATCATTGCCGACCAGACTGTGCTCTTCATTATCCATTTTTGGAAAGCTGTTTTGCATAAGGCTAGACATTCGATATTGATCGACATAACGATCCGCTTATTTCATCAGGCATGCAGCATTCACAACAATACAACTGTCAAACGGGTTCTGGGGGTCCCCACAATCAGGCCTTGGAGACGATCGGCGAATTCGCTCCCTTAGGCTCCTCTACGACTTCATTCAATGATTCATGGAAACCTCGGTTCTACTCGATATCACGTTTGCGGTGAGATGGCTGGGTAGTGAAGATGTAAGGCGTCTCGTACTATGTTGTGCCACCTGCATGACGTGGCGCACCCTCGCTTGCGAGCTGAGCAGGGCGATGTGATAACCAAGCATACGAGTGTATACAGTGGAGCTTAAATGCGCAACCCCAGGATACCGCTTAGGCCTTGTACGGTGGCTTTGCTGTAAACGCAACTGCTTCCATGGTACCACTCTCTCGTACTTGAAACCGTTCAATCGGTGAGTACAACGACTCGTTGAGCTGACATGCGCTTGTTGAGCTTCGCTTCGTATACCATGTTCTGAGAAATGGCCTGAGTGTGATGTGACATTAGTCGCCTTAAGCGTGGCCGCATAGACGGATATCTAGTGACATAGTTTACAAGGTCACGTGGTTAGCCTATCCTCTGAAACGCGAGGCTGACCGGAAGCGCTGTGCGTCGCAGTGTTTGATAGGTAGCTCGAACCGAGCGCCCGGTGAAGGGTTTATTGGAACCATACGGCTAAGGTGTTTTGCCTGAACGGCCTGGGGAAAGACAAATTGCAAATCTAAATGGACGTGGAGACAAGTTCGGATTAAGAACAGTGCAGTGCAAGCTGTGACTCGCAAATTGCTCATCTCAGTATTATGAGATTACATTCTGTGGCGCGAAGTGGTGGCGAACAGGATACGTTTGCTATCGTTTATATACGACTGAGTCTGTCAAAATATCTTGTAGTCTAGGGTTGTACAACAGAAAACCAAAAATCAGGGTGATTCCCGAACACTCGGCCCAAGAAGTAGGCCCTGGGGTCGTTTGCCCGACAACTGAATTGTACTTCATCGGCACCGATACTCTGTCGCTCAAGCCCCCATATGCCGGTATGATAACAAACAAAACCCAAATCAGTATATTTCGCGAGTGTAAATTGCATACCAACCCAAAACCCTGGAGTAGCGTTGCATATCAAACCTTCACATAGCACCTATTACTTCCAGCCCATGGAAACCAAACACCATAGGCCTACATATCTGCTCCAACATACAGCACAACAAAGGGGGTCTCGCACACTAGTATTCCCAAATACCCACCCAATCTGAACCCAACACCATCGATCCGTCCCGCCCCTCCAAATGGTCCCATTCCCGACGGGCCGCATCTGCATAGAAGAAACCCTCACCATCCTGCACTTACGGTATCGCTGCAAGAGAACATATCAAATACACCTCAAGTAAAAAAGCCACAATCTAATCCCTTATAGCCAAAACCCCCCCTTCTTTTACCGGGCGGCACCCAAGCGACCCGAAACAAACAAGCTCTTCACCATAGGTAGCGCGCGCATCGTATTGGTATCACAGAGGACGGGCAGCCGGGGGAATTGCAGCAACAAAAGGCAGGATCTGTGTGGAATGTTTGATATGCGGGCATTTATCCGTTCGCTTGGGCTGGTAACGAGGGTACCTGCAGCCGGCTTCTTGGAGAGGGATCCTCATGCAATGCGGGGGATAGACTGGCTGGGTAAATTCCAGATTTGCCGCGAGGGAAGGTAGGAAGAAGGAAGAGGGAAGGAAGCGGGGGCGAAGACCATGGTGTTTCCATGAGGGCGGCTTCAGTGTGTAGCTGGTTGCTGGTGAATATGTGTCCCGAGGACCTGGGGAGAACGGCTGGTTGGTGGGACACATGCCGTGTCTTGGTACGATCATGCACATGGGTTTTGGAGAGAGGGTGTGGTATGCTGTGTTCTGGATCTGGACATGGAAATAGTTTAGATGAAGGCGTGGGGTACTGTGACACCATAATAGATTGAACCACTGGCCACCTCGATAGAGTTTGGGAAGGTGTGCGAGAATCCGGGCTGCGGAGCCGAATGATAGAAGTAATTAACTATTCTGCGCAGGATAGATGAAAGACTCGGTTACCGAAACGTGGTGTTGGAAAAGAGCGCATGGTACACCGCGTGAATTGGAGCATGCTGTGTAAGGGTTGCCGAAGTAGACAGCTCTCCAACCAAAAGACAATCAAAGTCAACAATGGCATGTCGAGGCAACAAAGACCAGATTTTATGAAGTTACCCTTGCATTGCGGAAGCCAAAACATTACGTACAGAGCGAAACTATCAATCATAACGGTACGTGAACATAGGAAAGAACATAAGCCAATCAAGTCGTGTGCGGGAGTGTCGAATCAAAACCCAGAAGATTCAAGCCCCAAACGCCATCCAGTCAGGCCACTTCGCCAAAAACTTTATCGTGACCCCGAAACCTGCGCCATGTGATATCTTAAATGCCATACTGACAAAGAAGTGAAGAAAATTCCAACGCCAACATCTCATTACTCAACACTTGAAACATAACGAGATGCATGCAATATGCGGTGATTACAATCGAGAACATCGAAGACACAAAGCCATCATAGCTTGAGACCTTGCTGAATGAGCTTTCCAAGCGTAACACCCTGGGAGATATGTTAGCATGTTGCGGGCGAAAGATGGATGGCGAAGTAACTTACGTGATCACCCTTCATCATAGTGAAGTGGTTGCCACCCATGACGGCGTATTGAAAGTTCTCCTTGGGGAGAAGCTGGGCCCAACCGTTGTCAGAAAAATCAGTACGGTTGTTGAGAAGCCACTTCATGGGAGCTGGGTCCTCTCCCTCACCTGGGGGAGGGCGGGGGTCCTCAGGGTTTGGGCAGACACCATCTGTGCACCAGATGGCGAGGACGGGGGGAGCGATCTTGGGGTCCATGGGGGTCGGATCGTAGTCCTTAAGGTTCTGAATCGCAGATGCAAAATGAGGAAGGAGCCATGAAGGAGTACCGCCGGGTTTGCCAGTGCCAAGGAGACCAATCTGGTCGAAGAAGATGTGAAGACGAGCAGGGAGAGGATCAAGAGCGACTGGACAGGGAGCATCGATAAGAACAAGGCTTTCGACCTTTTCACCAGCGTTCACAAGTTGCTGAGCGACTTCGTATGCCATGACACCACCAGCAGACCATCCACCAATGAGGTAAGGACCAGTTGGTTGACGGCGCTTGATCTCGTTGAGGTAAAGACGGGAGACACCCTCAACACCACAAGTCCATTTCTCAGGACACTTCATGAATGGGCAGTTGAGTCCGTAGACAGCCATGCTAGGAGAGATGTTGGGGATGGAGATGTAGCTAGTCGCGCTGCCAGAACCGTCGGGGACCAAGAAGAACTTCTTGGTGGCGGTCTTAGGATTACCTTGGAGCAAGACAGAGGAAGCAGGAGGCAGGTTGGAGACATCAGGTAGCGAGGCGAGCTTCTTGTTCACCTCAGAGAGCTGAGGGGCTTTGGAGGAAGCCTTAGCGGCAGGCTTCGCAGCCTTGGGCTGAGGACGCATGCCAAGCGCAGTCTCGATATCCTTGATTGTGACGTTGACGGTAAGGAAGTCAGCAGGAAGATCGCGGCCGGTAGCCTCACGCATGGAACCAAGGATAGTAAGACTCATGAGGGAGTCCATGCCGATGTCGGTGAGGTCAAGGTCGTCGGTAATCTCGGAGACATCAACGCTCATCTCTTCAGCCACAAGCTTGCGGGCCAGACTGGCACCGCCCTCAGTAGCAGCCGAGGGCTTGATGTCATCATGGCCGTCGTCGCTACCAGCGGAGCTAGCAGGAGTACTGTCACTCTGACCAGCAGGCGCCTCGAAAGGAGTAGGCGCGCCAGAAGGCTCGTCGGATGTGACCGAAGAGTCATCCTCGACGATGGTAGCTCCATCGAACTGAGAGAAGTGCTTCTTCAGTTCACCAACAGTGGAGCAGTCGGTGAAGAGAGTGGAAGGAATGTCCATGTCGAGCTCCTCGCGGAACCTGGCAGAAATGGTAAGAGATAGAAGTGAGTCGACTCCGAGGTTCTCGAAAGCGGCCTCGTCAACGAGCTCAGACATGTCGACATCGATCTCTTGGGCGACAATGTTCATGACCTTTGAGGTGATACCGGCAGGAGCAGCAACCTTTACAACCTTGACGGGCTTGGGAGCCTTCATTGCCTTGGGAACGGCTGCTTGGGTCTTGACGGGAGCAGCGGCAGGAAGAGCCTTGGGAGCAGGCTTAGCAACCGCCTTGGCAGCGGGAACAGAAGCGGCCTTTCCGACGGGGGGCATCATGATGTTGAGAGCGCGGCGAGGAATGTTCTGGAATTTGAGACCCATGACCATACCAATGATCTCAGCACCGTCCATGATGTAGACATCACCAACAGAGATGTTGCCAGGAGCAGGTTGCATGCGAACATAGGAGCGGTACTTCTTCTCGGGCGAAAGCTTACCGGCAATCTTGATAGATCCCCATCCATGAGAGATGTAGACAGAGTTCTCAGAGTCAAGGTGATCGGAGGCATTGACGATAAAACCCGAAAGATGAGCAAGAGAATCAATCCAGTAAGGGGAGCAGAGGAATTCACCGTCAGCCTCGGTAGTCTGGAACTGAACCTGAGCAGTAGCCTCAGTCTGTTTACCATCGAGGATGACTTCTTCCATACCACGGTAGTTGTCGGCATAGGTAACAAGAGCCTTAAAAAGCTTGTAGGCCATTCCACGGAGAACCTTGTGGGCGGCGCCAGTCGCAAGCTTCTGCTGGAGCATGTCGATCTGGGACTGTACCATGTACTGGATGCGACCCCACTCTTCCTTCCAGGCGTTGACATCTTCGTACTTCACGATGCCAACAGCGTGCTCGGCGAGGATCTTAGAGCCATCGGCCGAGACAGTGCGGAAAGTGATCTTGACTTGGCTGGTTTCAAGGTCTGCGTTACCCTCAATCTGCAAGTGCTGGCCAGTGGCAGGAGGAGGATACTGGGGGATGAGAGTCTTGGTAACCTCCATTGAGCAGACGTTAAGTCCTGGTGTTTCAGTACCAGGGCGAAGCTGCTGGTAGAGGTAGTCGGCCACAGTCATTGCCTGATCAGCGTATAGGGAAGATGGAGTAAGAGGAGTACCGTTGACTTGGTGACCGGTGATTGTAGCCTTCAACTTGGGGTCGGAGAGGTCAGACTGGACAATAACAGTGCCAGAGTTGGCGTGGAGATCCTCTCGGACAATCTTGTGGCAAGAAGTTGTCGACAGCTTGGAAGGTGCCTCCTCGACCGGTGCCGCCTCGATAGCGCTGACTGCAGGGGCTGCCTGAAGAACTTCACCCTTGGTAAGAGTCCAGTTATTGTGGTAGTCCAACCAGTACTTCTTCGAGTCAAAGGCATAAGTAGGCAGAGTGTACATCTGGTGGGCATCGTTGAAAAGCCTGTGGTACTCGTTGAAGTCGATGTAGACACCAGCCAGGTACAGGGTAGTCAGGGTGTTGGAGAGGGTCTTCCAGGGATCCTCGTTGCGGCGGAGAGATCCAGCCGCGACGAGGGAACCACCAAGGGAAGACTTGACCATACCGCTGCAGACAGGGTGGGCTCCGACCTCGAGCCAAGCAGTCTTAGCATCGAAGAGCTTCTGCTCCTGGCCGTTGGTCAGAGCAGTCCAGAAGTTCACAGTCTCGCGGGCGTGACGAGCAAGGTAGTCGGGGCCGATGATACCAGCCTCTACGATGATGTCGCCATTGAGGGGCGACATAACCGGCACAACAGGCTTGTTGAAGGTGACCGAGGCAGCGGCAGCCTTAAATTTCTCAAGAATAGGCTCAACCTGAGCAGAGTGGAAGGCGAATGGGACATTCAGCTTCGTTGACTTGAATCCCTTGGAAGCAAGAAGCTCGTTAGTAGAGTCGACAACATCAACAGTACCACAGAGGACAGTCTCTTCAGGACCGTTCATGCAAGCAATCTCGGTCATCTTGCCGCCCAAGGCTGCCTTGATGGCCTCAACGCTGCCCTTGACAGCAAGCATGCCATGAGTGTTGGCAGTGCACTCTTCCTCTAAGATCTGAGCACGGCGACCAACTAGAAGCACCATGTCGCTGGCGGAGATGACGCCAGCAACGTGGAGAGCTGCGTACTCGCCAAGGCTGTGGCCAATGACAGCGATGGGGCGAACACCCCAAGCACCCCACATGCGAGCGAGAGCAACTTGAATGCAGGCCATACCGAGCTGGACAACTACTGGCGAAAGAGTAGCAACGTCTGCGCCGGTCAAGAGGGGCAGAATCGAGGGAAGAGAGTGCAGACGAGCAAGCCTGTCTAGCTGGTCGATATCGTTCTTGAAAGTTTCAAGGTCCTCATACAGCTTCTGACCAAGGCCAGTGTACTGCGAACCCTGACCAGTGAAGGTAAAGGCAGTCTTGGTTGGAACCATGGGCAAAGGGCTGTAGGTATCCTTGAGCTGAGCACGAAGGCCATCCTTGACCTTGGACATGTCAGAGACGCAGAAGGCAACGCGGTAGTTGTGCTGGATGCGCCGAGCAGTCGTAGTGTAGGCCAAGCTGGGCAGCGTGATGGATGGGTTCTCGTCGATGAAATCGATCAAGTTGTTGATGTTCTTCTTCAGCGATGCGATAGACCTAGCACTGACGGTAACCATGTGCATGGTGCGAGGGTCAACACCCTTGGGTTCCTCGGGAAGAGGGCCGTCCTCAAGGATGACAGCGGTGTTTCCACCAGCAGCAGAGAAGTTGTTCAAGAAGATCTTGCGCTTCTCCGCACCCTTGCGTGGCCAAGCAACCTGAGTAGTCTCAATGTGCACGTTGCGCTGTGCAAGATCCTTGGGGAAGGTCTTGTTCATGACACCCTTGATACCCACATTGGCAGGAATAGCGTTCTTCTTCATCATCATCAAGACCTTAACGAGAGAGTTAATACCAGAAGCAGCTTCGCCGTGTCCAATGTTGGCCTTGATGGCACCCAAGTGCAGAGTCTGCTCGGGGGTACGCTGGCGGTGGCGAGGAGCAAAGGCGTTGGTGACCGAGGTCATCTCAATTCCATCGCCGGCCTGGGTACCAGTGCCGTGCATCTCCACGTAGCTGATCTCATGAGCATCAACACCAGCGCTGGAGAGGACCTTGTTGTAAAGGTACTCTTGCGCACCAGCGTGAGGGTGAGTGATGGAAACGGCCTCGGCACTGTGGTTGGTGGCAGCGCCAAGGATGCAACCAAGAATGTTGTCCTTGTCAGCAATGGCATCCTCGTAACGCTTAAGGACGACGGAACCACAACCGTCACCACGGCAGTAACCATCAGCATCGTTGTCGTAAGTCTTGCAGCTTCCAGTTTTGGACAAGAACTGGCCCTTGCTAAGACCGGAGAAAATGTCCGGGTTAGTAAGGACATTGAGACCACCAGCGCAAGCAGTATCGCAGTCACCGGCCCAAAGAGAAGTGCAGGCCAGCTGGATGGCAGCAAGCGAAGAAGAGCAAGCAGTGTCGACACTGTAGGAGGGGCCGGAGAACTTGAAGTAATAGTTGATACGGCCAGGCGCAAAGGCCCTCACGCCACCAGTGATGAAGTAGGTGTCGATGTTCTCTGCAGCATTGATCTCACGCCAATCGTCCGAAGTCTGACCGTAGAAGGTACCAATGCGCTCGAGTTTGGTCGAGGGAGTGCGGTTTGGTACGTATCCAGACATTTCGAGGGCTTCGTAGGCAGTTGTAAGGGCTAGACGACCCATGGGATCAGTCTGGGCAGCCTCACGGGGAGACATGTTGAAAAAGCGGGGGTCGAATAGACCGGGCTCATCGATGAAGCAGCCGTAAGGGGTATGGCTCTTGTTCTTGCCCTTGCCTGAGGGGTCGCAATGGGCTTTTGCGTCGAAACGGTCTGCAGGGACTTCACGGTGGACATCCAGACCGCGCTCGAGAAGATCCCAGAGCGCCTCAGGGTTGGCAGCACCAGGAAAACGACCAGACATACCAACAATGGCAATCTTGTCATTCTGTGTACGGCCTCGGCTATCATGCTCGGCTGGTACCCAGGCAGACTGGTCGCGAACGGTGATGGATGATTGGCCACCATTCTTCAGCGCGGATGCAAGGCTGTTGGTAATGGATGTTACACCAAATGCGGAGACAGAGCACTGTGCGTTGGATGCAGAGGTGACCTGGGAGACGACCTCGGAAAGGAGGCCGTCCCATCTCACAGGCTCAACAAGCATCTCATGAAGGGCAGTTCGGACCAACTCCAAAGTGTTGGTAGCATTCTGGCATTTTCCAGTGGCTGCCGAATGAACCAGAGCAACTGGGCGGAATTGCTGCAGATGCCTAATGGCGTCCTTGTCGAGGATACGGTCGATGTCCGCCTGAGCATACAAGTGAGATGCATGGTAGGGCGCATATACGGGGATAGGCACACGAGCACTGGACTTGAAAGCCTCCTTCTTGAGAAGGCGCTTCGTGGTAGCTGGCGGGCCGCTGATAGTTAGCGCCATTGTACTAACAGCGCTAATGTAAGCCTGAGCCAAGGTCGGGATCTTTTGCTCCTCGTGGAATGCAGTGATGGCGTCCTTGGCAGCATCTTCAGAAATGTTGGTCACGATAGTGGACCACGACTCTTTGGAGGCAGAAGATTGCTCAAGTGCCTCCTTGGCTGCACCAACGCAGGTGCCTGCGCGGAAAGCAACGCGGACGGCTTCTGTCGCGAGTGGGAGAAGCTCACTCAGTGACCTGGCAGATGCAACGACAGAACCTGCAAGCAGGCCGGTGCAAAGTCCGACGACTCGGGTGTTTGATGGGTTTGGAAGCTCTGTTGGGTTCTCGGCAAAGTATCTAAAAGGTCAGCAAGAGACTTAACAAGCACACGAAAAAAAGGCTCACCCGATGTAGTGCGCCAACTGCGCAATGGTAACCATACAACTCTCAATTTCAGGAATTTTCAGTCCCTTGGCGTAGTATGCTTCCACAAGATCCCATGTTGTCAGGAAGTTGGGAATTTGGTCTCGCTGTGTTCGTGGCAGCTTTTGCACCTCTTCGCGAATGACAACACTGATTCGGTCGAGAAAGGTCGTCAGGGTTGCGTTGCTCTTCCAGGTGCAAGCCTTCCGCAGGAGCGGGTACTGGTCGGCGGTTTGGTCTCCGAAGATGAGGACATCCATTTTAGCAAAGGGTATAAAAGAAGAATTATAAAAAATGATGGAAAGATGCAGTAATTCAGTGCCGACAAAGGCAGAGTAACCTCAATGGTGTGTTTAGAAGGTGAAAGGGGTAGGCTTCCAACGTTAATGGAAGGGTAGTTGGTGGTATATGAAAGCGAAGAGCTCCAGTGTCGTATGACTTAGGCACTTGATGCAAGGGTAATGGCCCAAGAAACTGGAGGAATGGTGGGATAGAAAGGGATCTGGGCCTGGAGGTACTCGTATATGTATGTGATCAGCCTGGAATGATAGGCGTAAGATGTCAAGAAGGTGGTCAGGGCGTGGATCGCGCGATGACAAGCACAGTGCGTGCCGGATCTGTTACAATCCATGTATTGCGGAGCAAAGTACTGCAGAAACGTATTGATGTGAGAATCAGTGTGGCCCGCGGACCACTTCCCTTCCTGGATAGTACAGCCATGATTCCGAGGATTGATGGCGTGCAGATGCCGGCTGTGCGTCCGAGTAAGCTCGCATGCCTATTGATAGATGGCGCGCTAGACGTGGAGACCAGCGGCTGAGAGATGCAGCCAATGCATTGCGGATGATAGTACTTAGAGATGAGACGTGGGGACGTGAGAAGCGAGGGCGCTGTCTCAACTTCGGTCTAGTGGCTCGGATCCCCTCCCAAAAGCCGGGGTGGATAGACGTCGAGTCCGTGTGCTCTACTATCAATTACAGCATCTTCCAAGCAAGTTTAGGCTTAGATCTATGCAGTCAGGAAGAATCCATTCTGGTAAAGTGTGCATGCTGGAGCTGCTTGGAGTGAACCCTGTACACATGTGGAAGACTAGTGGGTACAGGCATCACAGTACAGGACTTCCGGGCAAACCGAGACCCTCGTGGCAGTTCCGTGACACAAGACTGTGGGCGCTATATTCTTCGGGTCAACAGCTTGTCGTACCGAAGTGTTCCAGATAGCATGTATGTACTATGGGGCGGATGGTGAGGTTGACGAGTCAATCAAGACCTGGTAAATCATCCGGTAGACGATCACGAACGCTGCTTGGTCTCTGTCAGCGTTTCCATTGCCACGCATTGAGTACTATGATGCTACAGCGTTGTTGGCTTTGACCAAGCTTCTGGAGCCCCCGCTCGGACTTATGGCTGGGTGAGCACGCTGGCTGGGAGGTTCAGCATGAGGCATAGCGTACGTCTCGGAATGCCTGGAGCTCGGCGTCTCCTAATGATCATCAGAGCGCCAGCTCATCGGGTCGCCTACATTGGGTTGGCCTGAAAACAAGCATAAGGAAAGCAAGCATTGCTTTGGGCGGATGGTTGATGTGGATATTCGAGCATCCAAGCGCCCAAAGCCACCAGCCATGGGGAGCGCGCCGTTGAGACGCTCATCTCTACGCCCACCTAACGTTTGCCTGGCGTCAATCGTGGCAATTCAAAGGCTGAGCAATCTTGTTATTCCTGTGAATAGTTACAGTCAGCCATGCCCCATTTCACGGCTTCCCCAATACCGACGCCACAGGCGGTACTCCGGGCTTACGAGGGTAGTAGCATATCGAAAACTGATAGGCTAAGTCGAGGAACGCCTGACGATAGATACGGGCTTGCATCGCTTGTTCCTGTGGGGCGTAAGGTACTGAATAGTGGGCGAAACCAATCGTATACCACTTCGGACGGTCATAGTAAGGATGAGTACAGGGCCAAACATGCTGATGGAGCGTTTTTTGTCCCATATCTCGACAGATACACAATCTAGAATGCAAGCACCGTAGAGCTGGCATGCGGGGGACTGTGCGGGTGGTGGTGCTCGTGATGGGGTGTATTTGTGATTACGAGGTGACGTTCATTACGGAGAGCGGAGAACCGAATAAGCAATGGGAAAATGATCGACAAGCTTTCTGCCATCTGCCACCGCCCGACAACCCTACGACCCAGCCACACACGACACACGACATCCAACCTTGGAAATAGAGCAACGCCTTGTCCCTGACAGTATCAAACAGATTACATGTACATGGTCAACATGGCCAACATGACATGCATGCCCTCAGGATAGCAACTCAATCTACAAAACCGTGTTTTACGAACACAGTCGAAACGGCCCACACCAAGTGTCAAGGCGGTGGTACGTAGTGGTGGCGCCACCACTCGCGTAGTCGCCAGGGTGCAAAGGCAAAAACTCCTGGCATGCAGTGTGGGAACCCTGAAATGGTTCGTCTCGACACATGTTTCACCCCTCGTATCCACGCCAATCTTGATGCTCCCAAAAAAATCACCGCGTGCGTCTGATACCACGTCGGATCCTGAATGCGGTGAGGACAGCCACTCAATTCGAGTTTCCCATGTGTACATGGGCGCGGTCCATGCCCCTTTCTGCACCCAGTTTGCTTTTCTCGAGCCTTTTACTTGGTTTTTGATGCCAGACTCTCTAGTCTCCGCACGCTTGTATTTTCCCCAAATTAGGATACACCTGCGTGTGCCACACTTCCCCGAGCCTCTAACTCTTTACGAGCAAGTGCCTTGTGATCCTGGATCTTGCTCTTTCTGGAAGTCGACGTCCGTTGATGCTGGATTGCACTACAAAGTCACGAGATATTCTTTTTCCAACAACGCATACACTGGCGTCAGTCCTGGGGGTAAATTAGTCGCCGACTCGCTACCTTATCACCAAATCTTCAAGCCAGACTGTCCCAACACTTGGCAAATCTTCAGGCATGTGATAATGTCTATAGGCTAATAGCTAATCAAAATAGCCACTTCGTCAGACGTAACATGGAAGTCATTGCATGGATGAGCCAGTACAAGCAAGGCGATATGCTCGCATCAGCTGTATCATCGGCCTCTCTCTCTGACAAGTCACTCATACGGGTACATTCTGCGGCATATGAACAATACCTCCTCCTTAGCACATGTCATCCTTCTCCACAGTATACTCTACAACCATTGTCATCGCCAATGTTCCAAGTCTTTTGCTTGTGCACGGTGCGTAATGTAGCTGCAGTCCAGCGTGGCGAACATGCACGGTAAGTCTTCCGCATGGACGCCGGAGCTGACGGTATACAGCTTCTAGTCCAGCCCCTTGATGCTTTATGCGGGCTGCTAGATGGCACAAATCGCCTTGCGGGAATTCTGACTCGGCAGCTAACAATGCAAAATGCGGGCATTGACCACTGGGAATAGAGCCGCTGCCGAAGAGTTGTATCTTTTCCAGCCCCATTTCACTCCACTCAAAAGCCTCACTGTCTGGACGATCGAGCCACTCGGATCAGTCAAATCATCTGCTGGGGTTTCTTGGGATGTGGCACGAGTGGGGCGGGCATATCTACGACACTGCCTTAAACGTTCCATCAACCAAGCCGAATGGACGGCGCCCAAAGTACATTCGTATTTAGCCCGAACGAGTGGTCGTACCCGGCTCTCGGATCCCTCTACAGATGTCTTGGATAAGGTTCGCACTCGAATTGCGCAATGGGCTGGAAGTTTCCCAGGGTCTGCATTAATCGGATGTCCGAAGCTCGCATGGAGACTTTTTAATCCTGCAAGTTTGCAACAAGCAACATAACCCTCACGGGTCACATCCGCCCTTGGCTTTGTGCGCACTTTGGGACCGCGACAAGAGTTTGCATGATCGCTTTGCGCTATCATCTACATGGCGTCACCCCCGTGCTTAGGTCACCTTTGTAATTTCTCAACACAAAACATGTTTTGCACACGGACAAGCATCGGGTCTAGTAACTCCTCAGCAACGGGCCGCAACGAATGACATGAGCGGGCCGAGTGACAACGGTAAATATCGATGATGCTCGCATCTAGAATGTCGCTAAGCGCTCCTCTCGCGTCCAAGCAGATGGTTCGCTGGCGACTACTCCCGTCCCACGGTTTTCCATGACAGCGGGACGGAACGTTATTCAGAAGACTTGGATAGTTGCCTGCTATGGGAAAGTGCGTCATGCACAATATATTGGCATATTAGCACGATCAAGATTTACGATTTGGATCTCGCATAGCGCATCTTTGCTTTGAACGTTTGTTCGCAGTTGAGGGGCGGAGGAGCCTGCGGAGCCTTGTTCCGCACGATTTAGCACGGACACCCCACGCATGAGAGATGTTCTGATAACAAGTGGATCCAGCGCAACCCAAGTTGCACGTTTTAGCGCCCTGATGCTCCAATTGGAAATCCGCTCGTTGCGGCTAAAAGGATCGCCCCTTAGTCTGTCAGGCCTTAATTGGGGACATCAAACGGCTGCTTGGCAGCTCGGAATAGCGCGGGCGTCCGCGCCGAACCGTCGTAGGAATGCTGATTCCACAAGATATGACATGTTGATGTGAAGAGGAATGGACAGGAAAAATGCCGAGTAAGTCTGTTAATGATCTTTCCGGGGGTTTTTCTAAGATGGTAGGGTGTTGCAGTAATCATGGCAGCCCTGTTGTCATGCAAATGTGATACGGGATGGCGGTAGTCAGTTTCGAGGCAGTCTTCTGTGCTACTACATGCAGGCCCATTGTCTTCTCTTGCAACCCTTGGGTGAGAGGCCTGTAGTCATGGCTAGGCTCCAGCTGACACGTACTATAGTGTGCGTAGAAGATGCAAGGTGTTCCGTCGTGCCCGACAGGCTACCTCGATTTCCAGTCGTCACTCCTATGACATTTGTGAGATTGTTTGTGCAGCAAAAACCATACGTAATATTGAAACAGGATAAACTACTGCAGTATGGGGAGATAATGCCGTTCTTCTGTAAAGAAAAGACTCGCATAATTACCAAGGATGAAAAAGGATGTGGTTAGTTAACTAGGTAGACTTACTAGGGAACCAGGATAGCAGAAACCCACGATGAAGGATTTCATCCTTCCGCTTCCTTAAAAATATTAATCAAGGATACCACACTCATGTAATTAACTATATCAGTAATCTCTCCAGGACTAAAGATACCCTAGATATGGGTGCAGAAGACATCCTACCACACACAACCCCATCCTGCCCTAGTCATTATCCAGATCGCAACCCCCCACCACATTGCTATGCCCCAGGTCGAGCGCTATTCAACAGCAGTACCGGTAATCTTACAATCCCCTCATAGTGTTGATACGCGAGGGGAGCGGTAACCTAGATTGGGTGTTTCATGACGTTATAGACTGTGGGGCCGGATATATGACGCGGTCATGGACTTTTGTGGGCTACACAGAGGCATTCACACAACAACACGATTTCCTATTTTGTAATTGTTAAAGTTGGAGATGTGCAGAGAGAATAGGGCGTGCATGGAATGAATGAGGTTGACTGATGCTGCATGGTGAAAATGGTAAAGACCATTAGATCGTGTTTCCAGTGATGCGGATACCATCCTGCGTGAATATCTAGATGCAGTGAACGGGCTAGAGATGTATTTCCCGAAGGTTGTCGGGTACGAATGTGTTCCACGTGGGCACTATGGAATGGATAGTGACATGGTTTTCACGAGATGAATGATGTACACGCAATAGGATAATTAACACTCGGAAAAATAGAACCCTGTTGTTTTATACGTCTTTAAAAAATCCAGTAATACTAGATACATCGTTAATGATACAGAATTGTTTGTTTCGTTTCATTGCGTAACGTCTAGTAACAATGTGTTTCCATCAAAATTCTTTTACAATCAGCCAGTCAACATGCGATACCAAAATTCAGCCTCTGGACAATAATCATATACAATAACTCTATTCAATAGCAAACTAGTTAATCGCGCTGAACAAATCTATTACCAAATCGCCAACTCCAATATCTTTTTTTTTCGCCCAAAAGAAACGTAACATAACAAACAACAAACCCTTCCTTTCTACAACCTCAACCCACTGCGCATTCTACTTTAACATGGGAATCCCCGTCTTCACCATAAGCACCTATTATCGTGACTCCAGCCACATTCCCACATCCGCAACTTTCTCCACGCGTATTTTGTACCACGCCTCCCCCAGCCCCAGAAAAACAACAACAAAAACACATCGAACTCCACTCCTCACTTTCTAGCCTCCCACCCCATCCTCGTGATCTACAACCTTCGCTCTCCTATCCACGTAATCATCTACCTTCCTATTACATCCTCGTGGTCAACCACCTCGCCTCCCCCATCTACGTAATCCCCATTCACTCCCCGTCCCTTTCCTTTTCCTTCTCTCTAGCCAGCCACAACATCTCAGAAACCAACATCATCCCAGCACTCACAGCATTCCATTCTACCCTAGCATCTCAGCACACATAACATTCTCACACCGTACACGCGTTTTCCCAGTACGCGGAAATGTAACACAACGCCGTGTAACTACTCCCCAACGCCGACGATGACCGCTCCTGGAAATCTATTTTGTTCGAGAAAAGAACAAGTGGGGAGTAGAAGAAAGAGAGGGGAGGGAATAGCCACATGCACGGTGTAATGGGGCGAAGGGTTTTCGAGGTGCATAATCTAGCTTGCTTGCACGGCATATAGGAGAGGGTTGGGGTGGTACGACGGGTTTCTGACGCTGTGAGTGGGGAGGGAAGATGGGAAGGGCGGAAACGGGATAGGAAGGGGAAATAAGAATGTGTGTGAAGAGGGGTGTTTACGTGGTTTGTTTGTGTGTATTTTTTTTGGGTAAGAGGGGCATGAGATGGATGTGCGGAAGTTTCCATGTCTGGTCGGCATACGTGTTTGATGATAGACTTGTATAGATTTTTATTATTATTTACTATTGGAAGCGTGGACAGGACGCGTGATATACTTACTCGGCTTAGGAGAAAATATAGGTAGTTGATTTTGGTAACTATATTGGTTGGAACATTGATTTAGTGTGTTTAAGAGTTTTTTTTGAACCAAGTATTACTAAGACTGTGCTGATTGTCAACACAGAAAGGAAAAAGCGAGAAAGTTAGGCATCCCAAATGGGAGATACGTAACCTATGCCAATGTTTAAATATTTCAAGACAATGATGATTATGTATTTCAACGGTACTAAGGAGAATAACAAAGAACAATTTAATGATTCAATTTTATCTTGTAAAAAAAAAGCAATTTGTACTTTTCGAGAAAAAGACATATTTGGTACAGTTTACAGTTTTCACAAAGAAATGGAACATTTCGGCGACTTCTCAATGCCACGCAATCTTCAACATTGCCTAGAAATAGAAATTTCCTAATCTGACAACACACCATGATACTCAACAAGGAATCATGTATTTACTCTATTTCCAGAAAATGGGCCATGTGAGAATTCCGAGATAGAATACAACAAACAGCATGCAAATTCCAATTGCTGACACTGAAAGTATTGCTATAGGACGTGTATTTCCAAACTCAAGACGCAAGTTGTTTCGCATTGAGAAACAAAATGTGCTACCCTCTTATCTAAGAATCTGATGTCCAACAAAAAAAGATTGTCACTTAATGCCCTGCACACTTCTTACTTTTTTGCCGAGTGAGAGAGTAATGTTGTATGACGACTACATGCATCGATTTCTGCATAGCCTGGGTGTAAGCGCACATCGAAAAGCTTTGATGATAACCGCCCCCTTGGGCTTGCGGAACAACGTGTGGAGGAGAGGTGGATACCCCACTGGTCTAGCTGAAGCTAGTCAAACATCACCGTACGCATACATTACATGTAGATGTGCATGCAGATAGATGGTGCTTAGCTAGCGGTCCTGCAGCAGGCAAACGCGATTGCGACGTCTCCATTGTCGGGATGAACGGGGTAGACTTTTGGTTGTCGCGCCGATGGCTTCTCTTCAGAGATTAGCGAGAGCGGTAGGGACGTCTGAATAGTGGGGGCGGCGCGGGAAAAATGTTTGAAACAACATATGATGCGGTACTCCGTGTGTAATGACGGAGCTCCTTTGGCGCTCTGCACGTAATCATCTAGAAAATGCTGCAGCGGGAGGGCGCAAGACCGATTCGCCTGTCGCTCGCAGTGTGACTCAGCGTCGCCATTTGGGCTCTGTATGAGATACCATGCAAACGCAAGACGGTGTCGTTGCTGCTTACCAGTGCGACAAGTGGGGGTAATTCAGGCCCGTGGGGCTGGCGGGCTTCTAGAGGGCCAGCAGAAATAGCATTGCACCCGCAGGCTAAACTGTTTTGCCACTGCATGTCGAGCGACCACAGGACGGATGTGGTACGTTGTATGGTTGTTGTGGTTATCACTTTGCCGTTTGGGATAGCTGATGATGTAGAGTAGTGAGGCTTGGGAACGAGGGTGAGTTTGTGGCTACTGGGGCCAGCGTTCCGGGCGCTAGTCCGGATGCAGCGCCAACAGCTTAGCCACCAATATTGCTATACATAAGCCCTGCATAATTGTCATCACTGCTACTTGCGAATGGATTGTGCGGAAATCTATGTAGTCATCTTCTCGTGTGAAATCCACTTGTATCCCATGGGCCTTTTTCGTGCATAGCCCTGGCCGTGCGAGGCCTCGGACGACGCTCAAGACACATGCTGTACTGTCAGATCAGTGAGCATCAAGATGCCGAAGTGGAACCGCACCTCGTGGCACGCCGCGCCTGGACTTGCAAGCGTTGTTCGCCCGCAGCGGGACCTCTCGGCAGCCCAGTTACCACTGCTCCGCTCCCGCCTACTTTCCCCGACCAATAGGACCATACAGAAATTGCCCAACTAATTCCATCTCAACACGGTGTTTGACTGGGTGGCATTAGCCCACTCTGGTTTGCTATGATGCTGGGCAACAGAACGTCAGCTCATGCGGTAAATCGCAGCGCGTGTGCCTTATCATTGATTACTCGACATGTTTCACCTGCAGGATCCGCACAGCCTGCCAAATATGTCTCGCTGTCATGTGCTTGTACCAGAGAGCCTGGCATATCCAAAATAGTAGCCTGTGTATGTATGTATAGTCTCAACAGGGTTCTACGCTCGCGTTTCGTCAGGGATAGTATGTCGACAAAGTCGTGGTTGGCACAGCATTCACGGGTCTGGCTCGTAGTGCTAAAACAAGTGGCCGCTTTGGTTGCGGTTGCAAATATGATGCATGCAGCTGATCAGCAACCCGTCAGAAGAAGCGGCAGTAACAAATTGTATCCTTATCACGACATCGCCACGCCGACACGGACAAGACTCGTCCCTACTGGCAAATTGTCGTGGAGCGTCCCAACATGGCGTCGTATACGTGATTGCAATTAATCTGGCTCCCCGAGTCACCGGCCGCCGTAGAGTCTCGTATTGAGCAGCTAGAGCGCAAGAAACACGGGTAAAGTAGTCGCCATGATGAATGCCGTCACGGAGATGGACATGTTTGCTCTTCAAGAAGAATTGCAATCAGTGTAACGGTCAGACAGGCAGGCAGACAGTCAGTCAGGCAGCCAGGCATTCAGGCCAGCATTGATTGCCATAGAGTAAGGAATGTGAAACAGGAGTCCTGGGGCGTAATGGCAATATGTGGGGTATGGTGATTGGCGAAACGACTAGTAAAAAGCCATGGACACCAAAGCGGGCTTCAAATGGGGCGTAGCATGTTTCTGGAAATGTCTGTATGGTCCATTCTTAGCAGCAGGCGGCCGTGCAAGAGTCTCAGGCATCCCGTGACGGACGGGATAGTGAGAACGTGTGATTGAGCGATTTGGCTTACACTGGCACTCGCACCAAGCGGTGGCGCCAAGGCCGGTACCGAAGCGAGTCGCGTAGCAGCGCTTGTTCGGCGATCTCTGGCTCCAGTATCCCTTTCACGGAGCGATCGGCCTTAGGGCTGGCGTGGGGTAACCCAGATTGGGCCCGCTGGCTGGGACAAGAAACACTTGCTGCGTCGCAATTGGAAATGTGCTGTCGAAAATGCACATGGACATGGCGATCTTTGCCCGCCAACAGCAGACTTCAGGTAGCCTCTATTGCTCTACCAGCGCCTCTCTCCACACCAAGCTTGTTGGGCGGCGCGGGGTCTCTGTGGTTATCGTTTGCATCGCGAAAAAAGCGGCAGCTGGCGTGTCGATTACGCGGTGAGCGAACGATTGCTTTGGGGCTTTCACATTGCTCTAGTCGCAGCGGCATATTTCCGCAGAGACCCCAGGCTTGAGTCGACGCAAGGGCAGGGCCGTGCAGAAGACGGTGAGAGGTGTGGTTCTTGGGTGCATTCGTGAGGAAGCGAAAAAGCACAGTGTGAAGGGCTGTCAAGTCCCAGACCGCAAGTGATCGCCCGCAAAGCAATTTTCATGTTGAATCTGCGAGCAGGCTGGCGGTCAAAAGAACAAGTTTTTGCAGTGCGACCACAAGGCGTGCATTCGAGACGTGGCAGCGAGCAATGGGAGGCGACCCAGGATGAAGCTGTAGTGGTAGTAATGGGCCACACGGTCACGTGTGCAGCCGAGCAGAGGGGAAGGGCGGGGGCGCTAGACAGCACGACGAACTGGATGCTGGTACGTATGTAGTAGGTACATGCTCACGTCCACCCATCCACACACACACGCCTACATACATATGTACACATACACCTGTACCCGCCATGTTCCTGGGCGACGCCAGCGCCAGTGACGCACGGTGCTCACCGTTCGAAACACTTGACCAGCAGCAGCGAGGCCCACGCCCATGCAAGAGGCACAAGCACAAGCATGATATTGATGGACGAGCAATGGAGAGCGACAGCCAGCCGACCTAGTGTGTGAGAGAAGAATAATTAACAATACAGCTAGGCCCGCAACGGCAGTAGGGAAGGTTCGCTCGCTCGCTCTGCTCCCTCGCCTGGCTGCCGGCGACTGGCCATGGTGACGAGGAGCGCAAAAAAGCAACCGCAGGACCGTACGTCGTAGTAGTATCCGCTCTGACACGGGCGAAGCGCTGGTGGTGCCAAATGCAAAGGCAAAGGCGACTCGGTGGGCGCCTGTTCTGTTTCTGTAAAGCTCGACTCAGCCGCGCCGTGATATGCTACTTGGTGCTGCTGACAGAGCACATCACTGCCTGCGCAAGTAACAAGACGCGAATGGGCTTCGTATCCCTCGCAACGGACGAGCTGAGCCAAGCTCGCTGCTGGCAAGGCACATGTCTACATGGAGGCATTGCTATCCGTGACCCTCCGTCCATACAAGACCAAGGTATCATACCGACACCTCAGGACAGGACTCGGGGGCTGCTGATCATGGCGTGTAATACTGCCGTATTGCGGCAATACATTAATTACGGCCCTGTACGCCGTTTTTTTTCTTTTCCGCCCATTCGCCTGGCATGCCTAGTCCGACTTTGTGGCTGACGCGGACCCGGCGCGCCTCTTCCTCACCCACCCACCCCTCCCCGCCGCACGCGCCTCCACCTCGACATCCCATCTAGTCCGCGGTGTAGATCTCCAGCCTGCATCCCTGCCATTACTGAGTCTTATCATCAACGCCGTGCAGATACCCCTGGTCGCTCAAACATCTTCTTCCATGGCTAACCGGGACGGGCTCGACCCACCCAGGAGCCTGGCACTGCATCTACCTGCGAGGCACTAGCTCATGCCGGAACCCTCCCCCAGTTGATGAATTCATCGTCGCTCAAATCCATAGTCAACACGCCCTGTTAGGCATGGCCGCCAGTTGTACCCGCTCTTACATTGTCTACCTCGACACTTACCTGCGCCGCCAGAATTGCCTTTTCCCACGCCAATTCGCTCCCCGTGGCTGTTTTCTCTGTTTCCCACGCCCTGCTCTCGCTACCTCTCCAGCCTGCTTGGCTTGCTGTACAGCACATGTACCACTTGCTCGGTTCTTGACCTTGTCCTTCTCACACCACGGTTAGCGAACTGGCTCTGCAGTCAGCTCCACAGCCATCTTGACACACAGTTTTCGTCTGACGTCCCAACCCGAAGCGTCTAAGAATCGACCTGACGTTCGCCCTTCCCACCTTAGCCTCTGTCCTCGTCTCCACTCCATGCTCACCCCATTGTAACACCTACAAGGACCAGCAATCTTCTGAAGCACTCATCCACTACCCTGCTTGCTTCTTGGCTCACCGTTACCTGCAGCCACATAGGGCCTCCTCCCCGCTTCAGTCCTCGCCACGCTTCCACTCGCCTTTTGATGTCCCCGCCTCCATTTTCATCTTTTTTGATCTATTCCTGAACTTGGTCCTTCTTATCCCTACCATACCCCTTCCAAATCGACCTTGCAGCCATCATCAACAACCCTTTGTGGCCAACTTCCTTGTAGTACACGCTTTCTTTTTGAGCAGTAGACATTCGAGCCGGATACCTAAAAAATGGTCTTCTGCACATATTGTGGACAGTCGTTCACCAGAGACGAACATCTGGAACGTCACATCCTTACTCGTAAGTCGTACCTTGTTCTTCATCAGCCCAGTAGAATCGTACCAGAAGGAATCGCACGGGGCTATCGCTAACCACTTTTTTGACGAGCAGACACCAATGTAAAGCCATTCAAGTGCTTTACTTGCCATATGAGCTTCGCTCGACGGTATGTCTTTCCAGCCATACTCTTTTCCAAGCTCTTATCAAAGATCGAGCTGTTGACGCGCCCACAGAGACCTTTTGCAGAGACATTACACCGTCCACGGCCGCAATCAGAACAACGAAGAAGGTCTTCCACCGCAAGGGATAATACCCAAGTCGGCCGGCCGCACACCCATTGCCTGCAGCAACTGTGCAAAGACAAAGACCAAGTGCGATAAGAAGTTCCCTTGCACCCGATGTGCTCAGAGAAACTTGAAATGCACACTGCGTCCCACTAGGCGGGCGTCGAAAGGCGTCCAGCGGGTGGGTGGTCCTGCCGAAGCTGGCAATGGAGACTCCAGTGAAAGCGGCAGCACCACCGAGAACCAAACCAATTCTGGCAATACTTCTCCCAACCATGAATCTCAATCTCAACCGCAATCACAACAGCCGACCGCTCAGTCTTCTCCTTCTCAGGCCCAGCTACAACCCCAGCTATCCAATGGTCAGCCTTCATCTCAACGGCAATCTCAATCTCCATCAGCATCTCATTCACGAAACCCGTCAATTTCCCAGTCGGTGCAGGCGCCATCAAAAATTAGCCCTGAGGAGAAGACTCTCCATCTACCGCTTACCAACACACCGCCATTCTTTGACCAGTCACCCTCACATGCACTCTCCCAAGCGCCTTCTCTTCTTTCGCCATTGCCCACACCAGTCACTGGCATGAATAGCTTCGTCTCTTCAACGCCCATGTCTGGATATGACGACTTCGTACGGACAGTACGTGACCAGGGTGAGAACGAGAGCCCACAGTTCATGATGGATCCATGGCACAACATGCCCATGGATACTGGTTTCGATCCCATGAGACTAGATCCATCACTCATGATGTCAATGGGCATGGACATGTCCATGGGTCCTCCACCGGAAGGCATCCTTGGGATGATACCTGAAATGTCGCCAGCACAAACATTCGCCCACGCACCAACACCTCGAGTAGACGAATCCTTTTCAGACCTCCAAATTGGTAGTTCTGCCGCAATGTTCTACCCATCAAATAGACAATCTTCTATAGCAGATGCAGGCGTCCCTGACCTGGGTGCAATCATCGCCGCCCAAGATGGCTGGACCGTGTTCCGTTGTACTCCTTCCATTGCCTCGAGTTCCTGCCCACGCACTGCGAGGTTAAATCTTGAGCGTCTGGAGTTGAGCCTCAAGAACCACGAAGCGTGGAGTAGCTGGACCCCTTCATGGGATGAATCTGACTTTCAGCAAGGAGGGCGCATAGCAGTGTCCAAGTTGCAAGAGTCGACGCGTGACAAACTTCTCGCCATCACTCAAAGCTTCCTCCACAAAGCTCTTGACATCCACAAAGAAGGAAGCAGTACCACGAGTAGCGGTGAGTCTCCTGGCTCAACCGCCTCGCACTCCAACTTTGTTCTTCTGCCACCTGCTCGCGTCCTAGAGTACTTCCTCAAGTCATATGCCAACTCTTTCGAACGCTACTATCCTACCTCTGCGAGGGGGATACTGGATACGAATGAGCTGATGCAAAATTACAATGACAAGGCGTCGAGTTTGCTCATTCTCATGATGATCGCACAGGGTGCCATGACAATTCCATCAATAGAAGCAAGGTGGTTGACTGGTGGGTTTACCGAAGCATGTCGCATATCGCTCTTCGATCTCATTGAGAAGAATATCATCATGGCCGGCGATCCCATTGTGTTGCGTGCAGCCCTTCTCTTCACTGTTCAAGCGGCGTGGAGTGGCGACAAGTGGCAGATGGACATTGCCATGGGACAGCGCGGTATGTATTTCTCGATGCTGCGACATTCTGGTATCCTGGATATTTGCCCACCGTCAACGCCCCATATGAATGGAACATCTACGACAGACTCGCTGTGGAAGGACTGGCTTCAGCAGGAAAGCCGCAGCCGGTAAGTCTCTGATCTAGTCACATGCCACCACTTACTAATCATCACCCGTAGCCTCATCTACTCCTGGGTCATGGTCGACCAAGACCTGTCACTGTTCTATGATACAGCACCACTGTTTTCTGTCACAGAGTTTGGCGCTCCCATGCCCGATTCCGATCGTCTTTGGCAAGCACAGACTGCTTCAGAGTGGTCCGACATGTTCAATCAAGTACACGAGTTCTCCAACGGTTACTCATCCGTGGGATCAGGGGCGAGACCACCCAGTCTCCGAGATCTTTTCCGCTACTTCCTGGATGACGAGATTGTTGTCCAGGACGTGCAGGAGATCCATCTTACACCCATGCACTTGCGTCTGCTGCTGCATCCCCTGCAGACTCTTGTGTGCCAGTACTGCCAACTCCTCAGTTGTTTCTCCGATAGCGTAGCATCGCGATCGCGCAATCGGGCCCTCACTGCGGCGTCGACGCGCGTGCGCCTAGAAGAAGTACAAGCGCTGCTGGGTCGCTGGTTCGATCTCGCCCAGCGGTACATGAAGGCCAATCCAATCTGTCCCATGATGCAAGCCAACCTCGTCATGTTCCACCTCATCAGCATGAATGCTGTATCCAACTTTCCAGAAATAGAGCGTCTTGCGCGCTGCGAAGGCATCGATGGCTCGTACCAGCAGATGGCCTGGATGCATAAGAAGTGTTTATCAGATGTCCAAGAAGCCATTACGCATGCTGGCCAAGTTCTCCGTCTGATCCGTGACATGCCACGAGGTATCCGCCCTCCATGGTGGGCAGGCGCCGTATACCGCGCTGCCCTCATTGTCTGGACCGACTCGCTGATTCAGAAAGAATTGCTGAGTCCCAACCAGCAAAACGCGTATCAGCAACAACCGCCTAATGCTGCATTCCCAGTTGATCGTCTTCCTGCCGATCATCCTACCATACTACGATACATGTCGAGAAGAGATGGTATTCCTACTCTTACCAAGCGTGACGGTACACCTGTTCCTCTTGACAACGGTTTCGCTGTCCTCTCGCATTGTGTCGATGTTATTGACGAGGGTGTCGCTACTAGGTTTTCCGACGGCATCCGTAGCAAGCTGCAGAAGCTTGCGCGCAGTTAGAAGATGCGATAGATTCTGTTTTTTTCATTCATATTCCGGCCGTTTCCTCGCATAGAGCGAGTTGAAGTGTGCTTAGCGGGCGTCTTGTGCGTTGCCTTATTTTCTGTTGTGTCGTTTTTTGTTTTCCAGCACTTAGAAACATGTCACAGCGTACTTTCGAGATGACTGAAAGACGGTATACGCGATTCGCTTCGGCGTTCAACCAGGCATCCACAACGGCGTTGTTCTGGCTTCGGGTCTCGGCTTTGTCATTTCGGAATCTGGCCTGGAGGCCTGCTTACGCTGGGAACGAGTGGCATATCAAATGTCAGTGCTATACAATAGAATGGGCACGTTAGTAATGTATGGTACATAAACTGGATGATGAATTACACTTACCGAATCTTGAACGAGCATTAATGTCCGCGATCCATGTGTCAACTGCGACTGGTGATGAGGGATTTTGTGTCGAATGAGAATCAGTGATGCTATGGCACCTCGTCTCAATAATTAAGGGTCGACGACGGTAAGTAGGCCGACCTTTGCTTTCAATTTAGTTTACTTACGACAAGATATACATACCGACTAGTATTTCTTCAACCAGACAGCACGTCTTTCTGTTCCATGCTGTCAACGGATGCGGGAAATGTTTGCTTGGTACCGGTGAAGTATAGACCAGTGTCGATTGTCTTTGGCAGGAACAGCTGACCATGTTCATTTGCCTGGACCACCCATCCTCCTCTTCTTGCATTTCATTCGTAAACGCGGGAATGCTTCGATGAATTTTTGATCAATCGGTATCGTCCTCCATAAAAGGAACGACCAGTCGAGCTGATTGCTCCCCCGTTGTACTCTTATACCTCCTCGTTTGTTCATTCGCCCACACCCTTAACTAAACCGTTCCGTCCTAGATCATCTGCAAACATGCCTTTTGAGCGTTATTTTCTTTTTCTTTGGCGTTCACCTGTTTCAGATACATGTTGGCCAAGCATGGGGCGCGTTGGTGGTTCACGACTGGTAATTGGTGTCTCGGGTAGTTATGAGGCTTTTCATGGCTGGCGGGGTCGAATAGGAGACGCGTGTGGTATCTTATGTGGGTATGACGAGACCGGCAGTGGCGGCGGGGTGGTCCTTCTCAGCCGTTTGAACAGATGGGATAGGCAATCTGATCAGTCTCTGGGATACCGTCGACACTGAGATTCGGATCACGGTTTGGCAGTGAACTGACTAGCAGTACGGGGTATATAAATCCAGCAAAAGATCGGTGAAAAGGGGTGAGCAAGGCACTTGGGTTCCGGACAAAGAACCCTACCTGCAACCTTTTCACCCCTCTTTTCAAAGCGTTAGTGACGAGACACTTGTGTGGAGCATAATGCGAGGCAAGGCGTCAAAAGGCACGTCCCCCCCTCCGCCCCCCCCTTCGATCCTTTACCTAGATCATTTTTCGCATCTCCTCTTCCCGGACGCTACGCTACTTACTTGGGTACACACGTCGTCACACCATTAAGACACCCGCCTCACCCCTCCACTACCAATACTGTACTAGCGAATATGTTCGTTGATCGATCCACTACCCCAGTCAGCAAGCTTTCCGGATAACTTGAACCAACGCCTGTATTGGTCATTTTCAAAGAAACCCAACCAACTGGATAGTACAACCACCCGCCCACTTGATGCCGGCTAACTCTCTGGGAAACTGCAGATCGGAGAATGCCCATGTCATTCCCCGAACGCGACTACAGTCTACACTACATACTTTTACTGGGCATATCTGGTTGATTACGGGCTTCATATGCAGTAATGATGTTCCAGTGTCAACCAAAAAACGGTATGCAGAGAGAATGAATCCCCCGGAGGACAACGGACAACCTGTGCTTTGCTGCATGAAGCCTGCTTTTGGCAGGAAAGCTTACGCGTTCGAAAACTGTCCTGGGATACGCTGGCCAAACTCAAAGCTGACTGGCTGTTTTTTCTCTTGCATCCAGCGACCACGCGTCTTTTCAAGTCTACGTCTGGGCATTCCCTCTGACGTCGTTCTTCGTGTACAAATCGCCCAGCACCCCCCACGCACCTAGAAACATGAAACCAACTAACGCCGCCCCCTCGTAAAATAGCGAGCAACAAAAAACGCCATAAACAACTTCGTCACTCTGCCTTCTCTTTCTCTCTCTTGCATATTGCATGCTAAATAACCCACGACAACAAAACGCCAAGACCACGGCTGCCCGCAGTCCAATCCCCGTAGTACGTATGGTACATATTCCAGCCAACACGACAACAAAGAAGAAGAAAAGAAGCGAACACGCAGAACGCCCACCGGCCCGCCCTCGCCCATCAGCCATTTCCCGTTTTCAATCTCCGACGGAGAGAGAAAGAAGTAGAGAGAAAAGAGGACTAACGTCCTGCATCTCAGATTTCTAGGCGAAAGCAAGAAAACTACTACCAGTAAGGCATCCAACGCCATAAAGCCCGTATTTCCCCACCTCTTTATTAAGTTCCCCTCTCTCCCCATCTTTCCACACGATAAAATAGGAAAAGAAAGTATAGTAGTAGTAAACAAACGGTCGGCAAGTCGGACATTACTCCCACCGCCCGCCGCCGCCGCTTGCCCAGCCCAGCTACATCCGTGCCCCCTCGCCCCCTCAACTTCTCTTCCCCTCCTTCCTTTCTCTAGAAGACCGAAGATAACATGAATCGTAATTCCTACGAGTAGTCACAAGCGAACGAACGTACTTTCGTATCCCAACGCCTCAATCCCCCCACTGCTACTGTTCAAAACAAGAAGACATACTATGTGAAGAGACATCGGCATAAAGCAGATGTAAGGTATGCCCCCCTTCCCCCCGGCGCAGACCACTGCGGTTTTGCCCGCTCTGCGGGCTAGCCGAGGCCGCTGCACGGGCGTATTGTGGACGGAGTACCGGCGGCACTTTCGGGCGGTGTCCGAATGGCCGTTCTTTGGAGTGCAGAGAGAGAGAGGACCAGGGCAAGGGTGTAAATTTAGGTTAGGTATAATATGGCTTTCCCATATGCCTACATAGGACTTCTTGATGAGGGCATTCTACGTATTCTCTTTGCAATGGGTTGTAGGTTATCAGGTGGGATGGTAAGTGGTATACACGAGGGGATTACCGGTGTATGGGTAAACGGTATGAATATGGGGTATACGCAGCGATCGACTCCGGGATATACCGTTTACAGGATGATGGTAGGTGGGGGAATGGATCGTGAACTGCATTTATCGGTGGAACCCTCGTTTTTTGCTCTCTCTAAGTGATTGGAGTGAGCGTGTGCTACGGGTGGAGGGGGGAGCGAAAGTATCTTGGTTGTGGAGCGTGCATGACACCACGAAGACGTTGGGTGAGACGTTTTTTTGGTGTACAGCCGCTTTCAACGGGTTGTGTATGCAATTTGACAATGACGGGGCGGTTTTCTTACTGGTTAGTGGGTGATTTGTTGTTGCTAGAAAAGTGAAGTAGAGGTTTGCTCAAGATTACAAATTCATATTGTGCGTGATGCGGTGCAACGGGCGAGTCGTTTGCGTGCTACGTAGAGTACGATTTAATACGACTTGGTACAAAAGCCAATATGTGTTTGCCACCTTGTTAAATGATATCCTGTATTACACGGCATGGATACAAAGTGCTTCATACTCTCTTTTCAGAACCTTCACATTATGGTAAATCCTATTTCAATTTTTTTTGGTGGTCATTCGGCCTTTGCGCGTGCTTCTGCGCCGAAGTCTGTCCACAAGGCTGCGGATACTTCCGCGGATGTTGCAGCGAGATGTTGACGGTATTCACATCGAAGTGACATGTACCCGCGTGATGGATATGCGTAGTATACGCTCGAGAACCAATGGCATCCCTGAGGATAATCACAGTGTCGGGGTCGTTGTATTGCTGTCGTCAGAACACCACATATTTGGCGACTGCATCTAGACACCCACCAAACGTGAGATAAAGATGCCAGCCATTTCACGTAGCATACCATATCTTTCTCACTATCTCCCATGTGTCTGTAATCTGGATGAAAAAAATCCAGCTCAATCTCCGTCCTACCAAGCATTCGCAAGCCTTCGTATTCGGGCGATATCCCAATATACACACATGAATCCAATAACTCAAAATAAGCGTTAGTGGCAGAAATCCGAGTATAAAAAATGACGCAGTCAGCAATCCGAGAAACATTATCATCCGCCAGCACAGGACGCGCTGAAGAGATGAAGTGAGGTGAACATGCATGGACGGGGGGTGGAGTTGGCCTACGAACCCGCGGATCCCCGCCATGGGGCCCGCCGCCGGCATTGCTAGCTAGCTAGCTAGCTACTAGTTCACCCAGCACTTTTTGACTGCATTGCGACACCAAGGACTGTAGAGAGGAGAAAAAATCACCGTTGCCGAATTGCACGACTCTCTCGCTTTTGCCGGGGCCCTTTGATCCGAATACCAAGAGTTCGCTGGCTGAACGGCGGCCTATCAGCGTGAATGCATGGGGAGCCATGAGCTGTGTTTTGAATAGTTCTGGGTTGAGGGTACTACTGGGGAAGCATGGTGCCGGGTCTTGGTGAGCTTACCGGACTACCTGGCGCTTTACAGTGATCACATGACATTGTCAGTAGTAAGATTCCCAGGGCTGTACCGGTAGGAGACGGAGGGACCTCGATGGATGTGTGGTTCATACGCAACAAGACAATGCCTCGATAACGGAGCACCGTAGACTGCGGACGTAGATGCTATGATCCTACAGGGCTGTCGCACCAGGGAACACGAGGTTTTCCCCGCTTCCCTCTGGACAATCTGAGAGTCACATATCGCGATTACTCTACAATTAACCATCAAACATGACCCAAAGTAACCATTTTCTAGGAAGATTTGCTACTATTTCCGTACAACTAAAGTCCTGGTTCATAGAGAAACAGAGGTGCTGGAAACTTTGGTGTTGCATGTATCGGGGCGCCTAACCCATCATCCAATGAGAAAACGGAAATGCCATCTTCGCACTTCGGCCCCTCCTCCCGGACTTTGTGCCCTGAGGCTCAGGCTCTCCTACGGGGACTTGTCACCACGGAACCGCGCGTGGGCGCAGGTACACTCGCGTTGCAGCCCTAGGACCCACGAACCTTGGGGGCGAGAGCGATGTGCCGGACCCGGGAGGGCAGTAAGATGGTGGTGGGGGGAAAACAGTAGCTGGGTGATGGAGGGGGAATAGCGACGGTTCTTTGCAATGGAGAACAGAGGTACTCATGGCAAAAGGCCTTTTTTGTTCCGCCTGGAGTTCCGGATGGCGAAATGGGGTATATATGAGGCATTGTTTGACCGTGGAAGGAAGAATTCATCATCACATCATCAACAGCTCTTCTCTTCTCTACAGCTTTACTACAATAACAATAGACTTCTGTCTTTATCACCAAACCATCACATTCGCAATGGCCACTATCGAGCAAACATGGAGCCTGGCCGGCAAGGTCGCCGTCGTGACCGGCTCAGGTAAGACATTAGCAAATCCCCAGTACACGTCCTTCATCAAGCTGACCAAACCACCTTCAGGCCGCGGTATCGGCAAGGCTATGGCCATTGAGCTCGCCAAGCGCGGTGCCAAAGTTGCCGTTAACTACGCCAACGCCGTCGAGGGCGCCGAGCAAGTCGTCAAGGAGATCAAGGCTCTCGGCAACGGCTCCGACGCCCACGCCTTCAAGGCCAACGTCGGCAACGTCGGGGAGTCGGAGAAACTCATGGACGACGTAGTCAAGCACTTTGGCAAGCTCGACATTTGCTGCTCAAACTCTGGCGTCGTTTCTTTCGGCCACTTCAAGGATGTCACCCCCGAGGAGTTTGACCGTGTCTTCAACATCAACACTCGTGGTCAGTTCTTCGTTGCTAAGGCCGCGTACAAGCGCATGGAGATGGGTGGCCGTATTATCCTCATGGGATCTATCACCGGTCAGGCAAAGGGTGTCCCCAAGCACGCTGTCTATTCTGGCTCAAAGGGTGCTATTGAGACTTTCACCAGGTGCATGGCTATCGGTAAGTCTTCGTCATCCGCTTCCAACTTTGGGTTATTAGATTTGCTAATCATTTGTTTCAGATGCCGGTGAGAAGAAGGTCACTGTTAACTGCGTTGCCCCCGGTGGTATCAAGACTGACATGTACCACGCTGTGTGCCGCGAGTACATTCCCAACGGTGACCAGCTCTCCGACGACCAGGTCGACGAGTACGCCTGCACATGGTCGCCCCATAACCGTGTTGGCCAGCCAATAGACATTGCCCGCGTCGTCTGCTTCCTGGCTTCCCAGGACGGTGACTGGGTCAACGGAAAGGTCATTGGCATCGACGGTGCTGCTTGCATGTAAGCGGCTTTGGTTAGTGCTAGAGCGTGATCTCTATTTTTTCCTTTTCCAATGTTTTGAGCTGGCATGTATCGGCGTTCTTCTCTATAGAAGAAATGAAACTCTTAATCTCCCATTGCATTTTGATCTTGCCTTGTGATGTGATTCTATTTGCTGCGTTTTATCAACTCATCTTTGCATTTTGATAGGGAAACCTAGTGCCAATTTGGAGTGCCATGACTCTCTTGATTCATAAATCTGTCGTCTTCAATATGATAGATCTGCATTCAAGTCTAGATCTTTCAGTTGTAAGAACTGTCTCCCATATTCATACAGTATAGATCTGTATACACGCCCGTCATATGATCAGTGATATCCCCGCCCACTAGGTGCCTTTACACTTCCACTTGAGAAAGTAGCCTTGTACTTATTGTCCATTGCCTTCATCCTCTGTTTGCTCTCAATTCCAGTTCGGTCGGTTGTAGGCTGTGCGGCCATGAAGCTATCAAACTCATCATCTTGCGAGTCACCTTCTCCTGGCTCGCTGTCATCCTCATCTACAGGAACTCCATTCTTTGGCAAAGGCTCAGTCACGGGTATACGTTTGGGTGCCTTTTTCTCATCCTCATCCTCGTCATCTTCGTCCTTTTTTGTAGGATTGGTAAACGGCTTGGAGGCAAGCACCCGGCGCCTCAGTTCTGCCATTTCTTCTTCATCATCTGAGGACTCTGGGATGTTGTAGGGATTTCTGGGATCGATCTTGTTCTCTTCTTCGTCCTCATCTTCGCCACTCTCTCCTTCATCGTCGTCATCGTCGTCATCGTCGTCATCATCTTCATCCGACTCGTCAATAACACGCCTGTTCATGTTTCCTCCCGCCCACTCGTCTTCCTCAGCACCTTCCTCCTTTTCAGTCCTGCTTGTGTTGTATTCGCGCTCAATCTTCTCAAGCCATGCCTCCTCGGCTTTCTTGATTTGCTCCTCATTTTCGCACGCCAGGTAGCGCTTAAGCAAGGCGGCGTTAATATCCAAAAATGCCTGGCCATACGAGAAGGTCGACAAGATTGATTCAGCCCACTCGGGGTGACCACAAATGTAAAAACATGCCGCCAACGCTTCGACGCAATTCAGTCGCCATGGCCGGCCGTAGTTGGTAGGGTTTGCCGCAACAAGGTAAGGAAGTAGGCGTTCGCATTTGCCGCCTATCCTGCCAAAGGGCACCTCATCTATTCTGTTCCAGCTCGCTTCCACTACAGCAGCACCATATTGCTCCAACAATTCCTTGTCCTCGCGACTTATTATCTTCTTTGCCTTTGGGCTCACCACCACACCCGCAAACTTCTGCCCCACATGCAATTCACGCATCATGCCTAGCCGCATGAGTCTCTTGCCTGAACATCGTTTCGCATCGCAGTGGCCGAGATCCCAGCATGCGGCCTTGAATTCAGGTTTAGCAGGCCTTGGGTTGGCGGCGTCATTCTCGTCTTCGTTTGAGGCGCGACGCGGGCGAGGGGCAGGGCGTGCTTTGGCGGGGTTCTTGAACCTATTGTTGCCCTTGAAATCTTTCTTATGGCGAACCATCTTGGCTTGTGAGAGTTTAAAATTGGAGGTAGAATGGCGAGTCTGATTTGCGACGAGTGAGTCGACAAGGTCGGAGGGGCAAGGGTATGGAATAACTTTGTAATCGATAAGTGGCGCTAGCGTGGTGACGTCGTTCACACTTGTCGATGACCTACAGAGTACCATGCAACTAACAAAAAAGGACATTATGAGCTGAAGGATATCTTTTCAGAGCAAGACAAAGTTTGCTTTCACCACTCTCACGGTGAAAACCCAAGTAAGCACCCTTCGCAAAGCAACAATGCATCTTTTCTATCACAATGGCTATGGAACTCCAAGGCTTGTAATCTCACCCATCTCGTTTTTCTGCTGTCCTCCGAGAGAGTAGGAAGCCTTCCACCTCATCTTCACATTGTTGCCCGAACCTCTTTGGACGTTGTTCACGCGTATGTTTTGTGTGATGCCGAATTTCTGGTTGGGCCCGAGATTGACGCCTGATTGGGGTTCAAGCTGGAGTTGGGCACCCTACGATTTGTTAGCAAACTGCACAAAGTCAGAGCTCATGGTTCAATTTTACCTTTGAGGCAGCCACCTGGAACGTCAAGCCCGAGACGGGCAAAGGAGTGTTGTTTGATATCCGTGATTGGATCAGCAGAACCGTATCTGTTTCTCTGGAAATGTTGAAAAGAACATTGATGCTTGTGTTATTGACGGTCAATTCCTTTGAGGTATCAGGCACAGACGAAGCAAAGTCCCACTCGTCGTCATCATTAGCGGCATTCGTACTTTGTGTGAGGTTTGTTGCCGGTGCGGCGGCGGCGCCACCACCTAGCAGATCAACGGCACCCGAAACAGCAGCTGGCGGCTTAACAGATTGTTGATACTGGAAGGGTGAGGCTTGTCGAGGGGTAGAGGCGAGGGCGGCAAATGGGTCTGGTGTGCGAGTCGGCTGTGGGGGAGGCGTTGAGAAGGAAGATGGGGGGGGCGATGCTACTTGTGGTTGATTTGACTTTGGTCCTGCATTGAAGAGATCGGTTATGGCCTGGTTGGTTGCCTTTTGCGGCGCCGCCATGCCAGATAGACCGAGAACTGAGAAATTTTAGTAATTGTAACCAAGAATTCGAATAGATCCGCTTACCTGAGCCATTTGAACCGCCCAAAGCTATGCTACCAGACTGTCCGTAGGTCTCTCCGCTCAACGATAGGCCCAATAAATCATCTTCAAGTGCGTTTCCTGCAGCTGGTGCTTGTTGCTGAGCCTGTGATGATACTCCCGCTTGTGGTGTAGGTTCAGGATCTCCAAAATCAATCAGGTTTAATGTGTTGTTCGGGCCTTGAGATACTCCAGCACCACTGCGACCAAGCGTGCCCTGAGGGATGTTGTTAGCAGCCTCGATATCTCCCTTTTTGAAAAGCTTATATCTCTGTATCGTTCGGTGTATACTGTCGTTGATCTCAAAGAGTTTTGCCACAGCCTCGTGATCCTCGGAGTCCTCCTCACACATCTTCTGGATTTTAGGTTGCGCATTCTGAAGGGCATTGGCCAGCTCCTACCACAGGTTAGCCAAACAACATATGCCATATGCCGCCATGATTGCGGACATACTTCAAAAACATCCCCCTCCTTGATTTGGTCGCCTGGCTTGTAGCCTTGAAGCATCTCCTCTAGAATCCTGGCCTTTTGTTGTATCTTGCCAACCTCTTCGGCGGCCTTTGCCCGCCAATCGGTCTTGTTTCGGGTGTCGTACCCGGCCATGACTTTCATGAGCTTGTTGGCTTCCTGCAGGTCTGCAGGTCCACCCCGACGAATCAATTCTTGTAGTTTCGCGGATTGCGCTTCCCGTTCTTCTTCTGCCATCTCTTCTGCCGACCGAAGGTTCTACGCATTGTCAGCAATACGAGACTATCACGAGCACTTTTATACACATACATCGCTCGGGTTGAGCACTGCGGCATCTTCTTTGCGAACTTCCGGGAAGATGTATCCCTTATAACTCAGCAGCCTATGCATATCCCTTATGAAGCCCAAGTCGTCCTTGTAGCGCGACGTCTGGCATATGGTTTGCCGCCATTCTTCTATCAGCTCGAGAATCTTGTTCTGTACTCGCGATGAGTGGATAGGCGGACGTTCGGGAAAGCGGCGGACAAGCTCGTTGAGGAATTCCTTGGTGCTGATCTGGAGGTGGAAAGGGTAGCCGCAATTCTTGACACATATGTCGAGGAGCTGTGTTATGGTGAGCTATGCTGTTTCAAGGCGGGGCATCATAGGCGTACGTTGAGCGCGAGGAGGGCGACATTCTGATTGCGATGATTGACATACTGTACAATTGTGACGGCTGCTTCTCGGGGCCTGAAGAGTCATTAGTATTGTGCATGTGTAGTGGTGGGGTGTCTCCGATCCTACGCTGTGCCTTTCTTACTGTTGATCAGGTCGGTGATCTCGAGATTCAGAGCCAGATTGGGCTCAAAGTTTTGCGGATCACATGCTTGCACTGCGCCTCTTGTATCAGCATCATCCACACAGGTGCGGCATGTGTTGCGTACATATATAGCGCTGAAGTTGTGAAGTCGGTGCCTCTCCGTATATGCCATAGCGATCGCGGGTTGCCATGCGCGCAGACGCTGCCTCCATTGCGCCGCGGGGCAAGTTTAAAAATGAGACGTCGAGTCAATAGCGACGGGTGGTTTGGAGACTCAGATATGTTCAAACGCGTCTGCGGTATCTAGTGGAATTGATATCGTGTACACAGAGATTTGGTGGGGACGGGGACAGCAGCAGCTCCACAGCGTGTAGAGAACAGCCTTGGCGCCGTAGCTACGTAATGCGTTTGCATCTTACATGTGGCTTGGAGTTCGTCGCCTGCTTATGTACACATTTGCATATCTTCACGAAAGACAGATTTACTTGTACTTTTTTTTTACCACTGATAAAATATATTTCTGGAGCCTACAAGTACCGAGGCTAACCTCACATCATTGCATTCGTCACTCAGATGGTCCAATAATCCTTGACCAAGTACGCTGCATATCCAGCGAGCCCAGCTAATATCACCTGAGTGCCGGCGAAACCAAGCGGCCTTCCAGGACCTCTCCCGTTGTTCATCCTCAAGCCAAGCTCAACATGGCCGACACGGAGAGCAAAAAGAGCACCAAGAGCGTAGCTGAGGTAAGTCCTAGCACTATGGTTAGATCCAACATAATCATGCATCGGCGTGGCACAATTACCTGTTGGCTCCGTTAAGCTCAGCAAGGAGTGCAATCCCGAGTATGAATGGTACGTTTTCGACAAAGTTGGCTTGCGCACGTGTGTCCACAAAGAGAGGGTCCGGTGCGCCTTGAGCTGCGCCTGACTTATCACCCAAAACACTATCACCAGCATTAGTCTACAAGCACTATTTATATATTAATCAGCTTTGGCTTACGTCTTTGTGCCAAATCGCTTCGCTACAATGCGCTGTTGAAGGAAAAGGTAGTAGGCAGCGAAGGGAGCTGCCCAAGTGGCAGTAACAGGAGCAAGGAGCGGCATTGGCACACTGAGACCGACTTTAGTTGCCATTTTCGATAGAGGGACGAGTATGCAAACAGTAAACCATCAAGGACAGGTGCGAAAAAGAGCAGCTTTATAAACTAGTGGAGTGTTAAAGTGGATAGGGCATAGTAGGTCCGAAACAAATGCGTTTCAGGACCCATGTTGTCATGGGCAGATTTAGCGCATTGTACAGGTGTAAATCTAGCAAATCGGCATTTAAATATTTCGGTTGCATGAGAGATATAGATGAGATAGGTATGCCAAGACTACAGTATAGTACAAAGAAGCAAAGCTGGCGTTGATACTGTCCGGCCGGTCGGTAAATCGTTGCACCTTGGCACCGAGTCTAAAAAAATCAAATTTCCGGATACGTTCGTGGACAAAGTCCTTGGCCGGATGTTGGTGAACATGATGATAGATTTTGGAGTGTAGAGGTAGTTGAAAAGCAAAAGGAAAAATGCTTTCACTATGGACTACTGTGTTCCAATTCTCATCGACTCTGAAGCTTCGATCAGATTATACTTCCGACTTGAACAGGTCGACACTTACAGGCTTCATATGCTCAGCATCGTTTTCTTTGTTGTCTTCGCGCACTTCTTTGAGCATCTTGTCAATGCCTCGTTCATTCAGTGCTCTCTAATAGACCATGTCAGATGCAGTGCAATCCATCTTGGGCACTTGTACGGACAGAAAGACATTTTTCATACTGCTCAAAGATAGGTTTGCAGTCATCGGTTGTAGCAGTGCCACGTAGAAATTCTGTGCATATGTTGATTAGGGCCAGTTCCCAGTCGCAATAGATGCGTGACGTACTCTCGCTGTACCACTTTAGGAAGCAGTTGTCGTAGCGCCTATCGAATGTCAGCATAATGAATGCAGCACCACGACAAGATACAATACTTACTCTTTGACTTGATTACATTCTGGTGCTAATGAGGCAGACATATTTTTTGTAGTGTGCTTATGAGATGGATGGGCCGGAGCAACATGCGGAGGACCGAGTGAAGGTTGCAGCTACTGGCCTGGCTATCGATAAGCAAAGCGCGCTAACTCTGAAATCATTGAAGGTTTCTTTCGTCAAACCATTTGCGACACGCGCACCCTTTCCACGCCAACCCATCGCGCCACGTCAAAGTGAGCCGTCCCCAGAGCCTACGCTATCGAGAACCGTCCAGAAGAATGAATGCATACTGAGAGACGCCATGGACTCTTTTAAAACGCTGCAGACAGAGATCTCGGCCGCGCTCAAACCAACCACCAGGTCTGCCGCTGCCATTGGCAAGGCAGACATCCCTTTTCAGAGGTCGCTGAACCCCGAGGCTGGCACCCAGTTGGACGCCCAAAATGCGCGCCTCCTTCACCTCGCGCAGCGCCTTCTCCAGAATGCTGCTGCGAGCTCGGACGCTGTAGGTCCCAAGCTACCCGATGTCGAAGCCATAGACGTCAATTGGAGGGGGGTTGTTGATGTCATCGACAGCTTGCTTGAGAAGGCCGACACCAGTCTGGATGAGTACACCGGCGTAGTCAAGCGGTTGAGCCCGGCCGGTGAACAGGTAGGATCTCCAGCCATGTGTGCCCAAAGCAAGGCCAATTGTCTGACTCGTGTACAGGCCGCTGTAAAGCCCCGCCCCAACATTGCCGACAAGAAGATCATTCCAAAGCCGCAGCTCCAGTTTGAGCATGTGCCGACCAATGACGAGACTGGTGGCTTCCGCCCACTCATCACATCCAAGCCACACGCGAAGATTCCCTTGGACGAATGTCTGAAGACATTCAGGGACAAGCGCGGACGGGAACAGTAGGGTAAAAGTGCTATCTCAATTCCATGCGCTAACATCCCGTGCAGATACCCGCATCCCTACCAAACCGAAGTCGAAGAGTACGAATACCCAGCAAATGTCTACGAATACGCTGAGCCGCAGCAATATAAGCCTTTTGAATCCACAACTGCAACCCTAGTCGACACGCCTGAAGCGCTGGCTGCCATGCTCTCTGAGCTGAAGATAGCAAAAGAAATCGCCGTGGACCTAGAACACCATGACAATCGCTCCTATATTGGCATGGTTTCGTTGATGCAGATAAGCACTCGTGACAAGGACTGGATAGTGGATACACTGAAGCCTTGGCGGCGGAAGTTGGCGTGCTTGAATGAAGTCTTTGCGGATCCCAGCATTCTCAAAGTTCTACACGGTGCTTACATGGACATTATGTGGTTGCAGCGCGATCTGGGACTCTACATTGTTGGCCTCTTCGACACCTACCATGCTGCCCGAGCACTGGGCTACTCTGGCGCCAGTCTAGCCTACTTGCTCGAGAGACACGTCAAGTTCACAGCCCAGAAACAGTACCAGCTTGCAGATTGGCGCATAAGACCGCTCAGTCCAGAACTCTTCGAATACGCACGCGCAGATACTCATTTCCTTCTCTACATCTACGACAACATGCGTAATGAACTGATTGAGAAGTCTGACTTTTCGAACCCTGACAAGAACAAGGTCCAGGATGTACTTGAAAAATCCAAGGAGACATCGTTACAGCGCTATGAACACCCTATTTACGACAGCGAAACAGGACTTGGATCCAGTGGCTGGTATAAGCTTATCTCGCGAACCCCAGTTCAATTCACTCCTGAGCAGTTTGCTGTCTTCCGAGCGGTGCATAGATGGAGGGACGACCTTGGGAGGAAAGAAGATGAGAGTCCGCTATTTATCATGCCAAACCACGCCGTATTTTCCGTAGCCCGCGCAATGCCAGCAGACAAGGCCGCACTCTTCAACGCCATACAACACGTTTCACACATTATCCGAGCCCATGCAGAAGAGCTTGTTGGCGTGGTTGTAGAGGCCAAGAAAGAAGGTCTACATGGGCCAGAATTGCACACAACACTTCAGACCATTGAGGACATGCTAAAAGCAGAAAGAGCTGGATCAGAAACTGCAGTAGAAACAGTAAAGAAGGCTCCAGCCCCAGTTGGCCCAACCACGTCACTTACCCGAGGGATTCATACCTCCGCTGCTCGGGCTACAGGCTCAGAGTTCTGGGGCAAGCTGTGGAAAAAGGGCGAGGTCTCGCAGCCAACACAAAATCTCTCTACAATCGATATCGATCTTGCCCTTCCCCTGCCACCTCTGACAGCACAAGTTTTCGCTGACGCAAACGGAACCACCGCATCTACACCAAAGGCTGAGAAGCCGCAACACACTTTTGTACCAAAGGAGATGAGACCGGCAGAAGATCAACGAACCGACACTTTTGTTGTGAAGCACTTGGGCGGAGGAAAGAAACGAAAGCGAGGTGATGATCAAGAGCAAGCACCTTCTGTACAGTCTCTTGATCCAATGACGCGGGACGAAATTATGCTGGACGCACCTGAAGAAAGCCCAGAAGCCATACAAGCCCGGGAAAAGGCGGCGAGGAAAGCTGCACGGAAACAGAGGAAAAAGGAAGAAACAGTCGCTCAAGCTGCAGCGCGCAATGGTGATGAGGCCGTTTTCGATTACGCAAATGCCAAGTCGGTGTTGCATGCCGAAGATGAGGACCCGAAAGCGAAGAAGAAGGACAAGAAAGACAAGAAGAAGAAGGCAGGGTTCACAGCATTTGCAGGCATGGCGGATGCGCCTAAGGGATTGTCGAGGGCGCAAAAGGAGATTGCGGGCCGGAGCAAAACGTTCAAGTCTTGAATATTGGGGTAGTGTTATGCTATGTGATTATTTAGCCTTTTCTTCTCTTCTTGTTTTTAGGTCCAAGAGACGGCCTTTTTGCGTTTGTCGTGTTTTCTTGCATACATACCTACATGGTAGATACCAAACAGGAGACATCTTAATACTGTGAACGTGCAGAAATATATCAATAGAAATAGATGCATTGAGGATATTATCTCATAGAGAGAAAATGTTAAATATCAGTACTCTATCTTGTGCTGTATTTTACTCGACTTCCCTATCGCCCTATCCCCAACCCACCAGATCTAGATATTCCTATCTAAACAAAATCAATATCCATGTTATCAAACCTCTTTCCCATGCAACCCTTGATAAAACATGCCGAAATTCCCCCTCCCATCTTTTCCACCCTCCCCGCTCGCACTGCTAACATTGTCCAACACAGCAAACACAACGTCTTTCCACCACCCACCCTGGAACTCGGCCTCATCGAACACCTCCGCAAAACACTTCGCCACGTCTTCAGCCGGATTAGCAAAAACACCGCAGCCCAGCGCACCAAGCACAAGCCTACTATGTCCATTCCGCGCCGCTATCCGCAGTACAAGTCTAATCTTCCTTTTCGTAACCGCTCTAGCACCTAGATGCTTGAACGTCGCTTTATCATCCGATAACGCGGGCTTCCGCAGCGCAGCAGCGCTAACAACGGATACAACTGGTAGACTCGACGCATCTTGCAGCTGTGCAGCGGGAAAGAGGGCATGTCCGTTTGCCATGGAAAAGCGGATGAGGAGCACGTTCGGGGTATAGATTGCGGATAGGGTGGGAAGAGGGTAGAAAGAGCGGGAGAGGGAGAGGGAAAGGGAGGAGCGGTAGCAGAGGCATTCTTCTTGGGCTAGGGCGCCTTTTTGCCAGCCGCCGCCGGGGGAGCGCTCCGAGGCTAGGTTGAGGATGAGGACAGGGTTGGGGGGTGAGGAAGTGAGGTGCTTTTGTACGGTGTAGGTGGGATCTAGGTGCAGAGCTGCGTCGAAGGAGTCCATGTCTAGGACTTTTATTCTCGCTTTTGACTCGAAACTGGGACAATCTGCGGGAGAGAGGGCGTCTGTGTCGTCGAGATCGGTAAGGGAAGATTTGGTGGCGTCAAAGTTGGGAATGTCTGCTAGGATGTTTGGGAGGACGGTCTTGGTTTCGTCTGCGACTTTTGCGAGATCCATGTTGCGCCGGTGATTGGGACCGCGATGTTTACTGTTGTAGTGCTTTTTGCCTTTGGAGTGGTGTTTTTTATGGGACTCTGAGTTGGAATTGTCTTGATAAGGGTGACCTGAGCGTGAATTTTGTGGTCGTGGGGAGCGCTGGGAAGCTCTTGATGTAGTCAAGAATGAGAGGATGGATTGTTGTACCATAGTGGCGACTGTGTGAAGGTGAAGGGGCAATGTAAAAACTTCAAAAGTGTTGCGTGCACAATGACAAGTAAAAGAGTTCTAGGTCAGAGAGAGGTGATTAGAAGTGATTGCAGGCGACTATCAGGCAACAGCTGAGGCGGACGCGAAATAAGCTAGTCCGTTTGCGTACGGCTGAGATTTATGAGCTGGCGGAATTAACGAAGTAGATGATACATCCAATCTATACACATGCACAAACACCAAAAGATACATGGCCGGAAATAGACAACGGACTCTGGTCTGTATTCGATAGTCACGCGATAGTTGGACGCAGGACAGGGTTACCTCAGCCCTACGACCAGGGCTCGTGCACAGGCCCCACATTCGCGTAGCCAACAACGAGATCATGTGGGAATTGGACTCGCCTTCTTTCGCCCGACAACCGCAATAACAACACCAACAAGACAAAGAGTACTTTTACCCTCAATACCACTAGTATCCATGTAACTCTGGACACCTTCCACCGGCGAAATGCCTACACAACTGGCGCACCCATCTCCCAAGCGCAAACGCGACCAGCTCGCGCCCATCCCTTTACTCAACACGGCCTTGGCCCTGCGTCCAGCACTGGGATCACGTCCACAAGACAGTTCGGCCCCGTCGTCTGGCGGTGATAGCCCACGAAATGCCGTCGCCGACCAGCTGCGAGACATGACCCTGACAGCACTGACGGCGATACCACTATCCCCACTTACCCCCACCGACGATGTCCTACGCAAGAGGCCGAAACTTGATGCCACCAGAGTCGACAGTATTGTCGGACCGAGCACTAAGTCTGTTCATGAGACGCCCACCAAACACAACAAAAACAATAGAGATGCTTTTGATATTGGCACTGGCACGCCCGTGGCCGAGTCTTCTAGGGTAATACCAGAGACCCCTCAGTCATCACAGCCCCGCTTGTTGCCAGATATCGCCTCTTTTGCGCAACCCACCATCTTCGCCTCATCGCCTGCAAGCAACCCCACACAACCAAATGTATCTGCAGACCATGAGCTTCACGCGCAGCATGGCTCTCCATCGCGTTCTCATCCCCGAAAGAGGTCGCCGACGCCCCCACCGTCGACCCTGACGTGGCAAGACAGCGAGATCACCGGGCACCTTGTTGACCCGTCAACCGACCCCGACGATGACGGCACCGGTATCAACGGTATTGGATTCAAACCTACGCCCGCTCTGGCCTATGCGAGGTCGCAAAAGCGACGACAACAACTGAACGAATGGAAGTTAAGAGAGACTAGAGAAGCAAGAGCCAGGCGTAGCGAAAGACGCCTCAGGGGCGTTAGAGCCACGCCATCGAGAGAGGGTACAGTCGAGCGCGAGGTAATGTCCATAAAGAAAGTAGAGACGAGGCGGACAGTCAAGTTTGCCATATGATGATGGGATGAGGAAATAATGTAATGACCGGTAAATGTGTAAGGCTCGAGGCAGACTGCTGTCTAGGTGATGACCATCTCACGATATTTATGATGAGCGATGCACAGGTACAGGTTGGATTAACGGCGCCAGGTGTTTGAACGGCTATTCTACTGTTGGCATATCTTATACTGGAGTTTATTTTTGGGTTTGTTTCATTGTTAGAATTCTTCTTAAATCAGCTCTCCAATATTCATTCGGTACTCTATCCTTTGTGTGCTCTCCAAAATGGCGTGGAGTTAGTAGTAACTTTCCATGCCTAACTCCACTCCGCCTGTAGGGAATCCGAGCGCGCACGTGAAAGCGCGCACCCTGTTGTGCCAACTTTGGCACGTCTCAATATACGTGTTCAGCACGCTGCATGGAGATAAACATGGCCGAAGCAGTTCAGACGAGCCCTCACCCAAGATATCTCAAAAGATGCCCTAATGGTGTTACAATAGAGTTGCTACGGGGATCGTCGCTGCTGACAGTGGCTGATCCCTGCTCCCCCGGCCTCGTCATTGCTCTCGACAGTTCAGCTTACTTGGATACTACAATGATCTGCGGGCATACTTGAAGCGCCTTACTCTTCTAGCTCCCTGAGAAACATCTTTGGCTGGTTCCTCATCTCTACTTCTTACCGAAGTACGAGATCAATACGATGCGGTTCTTACGCGTTGCTCCGCTGTTGCCGCTCGCAGGTGCTCTCACCACTAGCAATGCGCCTCCTCGCCCAAAGCAGGTTGCCATCATAGGTATGCTGTGTGCTCGAGCGAAAGCTATCTAGAGCTGAATCCGAACAGGTGCTGGAGCAGCTGGCTCATCCGCTGCCTACCATCTTGCCCAGTATGCTGCCGAGGCGAATACACCTACAAACATTACCGTATTCGAGCGCAACGGTTACGTTGGCGGTCGCACCACGACTGTCCATCCGTGGGATGACAAGACTGTCTCCATCGAGCTTGGAGGTTCCATCTTCGTACAAATCAATCATATAATGGTCAAGGCCATGGAAGACTTCAACCTTTCTACAAATGTCCGGGAATTCGCGGAGCAACTCGACCTACCAGACCTTGGCGTTTGGAACGGCAAGAACTTTGTTATAGTCGTCCACTCGGGAGATAGTTGGTGGAGCCTTGGAAAAATGCTCTGGAAATATGGCGCTGCGCCATACTGGACCAACAGGCTGATGAAGAGTGCCGTCGGCAAGTTCTTGACGATGTACGACGAGCCGGTATTCCCGTGGAGGAGTCTTAGTGCTGTTGTTGAGAGTGTGGGTCTGTTGGAGGCCACGGGAGTCACGGGCGAACAATACCTTAAGGTGAATGGGATTGGAGAGGCCTTCTCAAAAGACATCATCCAAGCTAGCACTCGCGTCAACTACGCCTCCAATCTCCCATATATTCATGGCTTGGAGACGATGGTATGCATGGCTACCAATGGAGCCATGCAAATCGAAGGTGGGAACTGGCAGATTTTCGCTCACATGCTGAAGACTTCAGGCGCGAACGTCCATCTCAACACATCTGTCAGCCACATCTCAAAACAGGCCGACGGGGGCTACAAGATTACTACTAGTAGAACTGAAATGGCTTCTTTTGACGAGGTTATTCTCGCGTCGCCTCTACAGTATTCGGATCTTGTTATCGACCCCGCGCCAAAGCACATTCCTGATAATATTCCATACACGAAGTTGTATACGACACTGTTTGCGACACCATTTCAACTCAGCCAAGCGGCTTTTAATCTGGATGTCAAGTCGGCCGTACCAACAACTATCCTCACCACCTTACCCCCATCCGAACAAGCTGTAGACGGGGCGGGCTCCCCCAATTTCTATAGTATCTCCATCACTGGCACCGGCGTCAACCAGCGAGCATCGCCGGCTCGACATGAATACATCTACAAGATCTTTTCTCCATCCCGCGTTAACGCTACTTTTCTTTCCCACATTCTCGGCACAGAAGTCTCGGACGAGGAGGCTGAGCATGGCGAAGCCAACGGAAGTGTTAGCTGGATCCATCACAAGATCTGGAATTCGTATCCTCGAGAATACCCGCGTGTCACTTTTGAAGAGATTGAGCTCGATGATGGGCTTTGGTATACCAGTGGCATTGAGAGCTTCATTAGCACCATGGAAACTAGTGCTTTGAGTGGCAAGAATGTTGCTAAGCTGATTGCGAATGGATGGGCGACTGGTTCGGAGGCAAGCCAAGAGGACTTTGACCAGGAAGAGTTGTAAAAAATGAGATTCGGGAAGATTGCCGAAGTTTTCACGATGAAGAATGTTGATGTTGGTGCGTGCGACTCTTTTTATCCAAGACTAAGACACAAGACTACTTGGACAGACTAAAAAGCGAAGGAAAAGACGATTCATTATTTCATCCATTATTCCCGCAATGCAAAATTCATGACAGAAAACAACAAACCACCCACACATCTATCCTACCATTTCTCCCCTCTACTCTGCCGCCTCCTTCATCCTCAACTTAACTCCATCAGGACACATTGTCAAACTCAACTTATGCTTGACCACGCCCTCGCCTCCCTTCTCCACCGGATCCCACAAATTCCCTGCACTCTCAATCCGCTCAAACTTCTGCGTCAACCTTACAATCGTATACGCGGCCTCAACCAGCGCAAACTGCTGCCCAATGCAAATCCTCGGACCCCCATTGAACGGCAGATACTCCCACCCGGCTTTCCTGCCATCCCACCGCTCAGGCCGATACTGGTCCGCGTCCGGGCCCCAGATGTCTTTACGCCGATGCATAAGGTACACGCTATACTCTACATTCGTATCCTTTTGCACGAAGATAGGGGCTGTGCCGTCGGGCCCGCCGCCAGTGGGGATCGTAGTGTCACGAAGGGCGCGGCGGCCGTTGACGGGGACGACGGGGTAGAGGCGTAGAGTCTCGTTTATGACCCATTGAAGATAGGTGCAGGATTTCATGGCTTCGAAGGTGAGGTTTTGAGGCGAGGAGTAGGTACCGAAGGTCGAGAGGATAACGGAGCGTAGGTGCTGGTAGACGTGGGGGTGCTGTGCGAAGCACATGAAGATGTAGGAGAGGATGGAGGCGGTGGTGTCGCGGCCGGCGAGCAGGATGGAGATGAGGTGGGTGCGGAGTTCGACGGGGTCGCGGGTGGATTCTACGAGGGCGTCTAGGAAGACGTATTTTTGTTTCTTGTCCGAGGGTGAGTGGGGCCGGGATTTGTCTTTGGAGAGGGCGAGTTGCACGTAGTGGTCGATGAAGGTGTGGCAGCGTTGGATGTGCTGCCTGTCGCCACTGAAGATGAGCCAGGAGGCGTCGCCGAAACGGGTGGCGGTGGAGATTTGGCCTTGGGCTTTGTCGAAGGCAACGCCAAAGTCTTGCTCATTGACGGCGAGGGGGGCGCGGCTGGATTTGTAGCCTGGGAGGGCGGAGAGCTGCGAGTCGACGCTTTCGCCGAAGAGGAATTCCGTGGCGGAGTCGATGGTTAGGCGGAAGAAGAGAGGCTCAATGTCGGTGACGTCGGTCCAGCCGTTGTCATTTTTGGGGATTGCTCGTAGTAGGTTCTGGACGTGTTGTTCTTCGAGCTCTAGATCACTGACTTGGTCACGGGCGAATTGGGGTCGGAGCAGGGCTCTCGCATTTGCCCATGGCTCGCCATCCGTAGAGAACTGTATAGGCAGTCAGTTATTTGGACATTGCCATTGAATATATGAAAAAAAGTCTGCCACTTACAATACCGTGACCGAGTAGTGGGGAAAAGTTCCTGTTCCGGACACTTCCGAGTCCAAAATCCTTGAACTGGGTTGCCAGAATGGCTTGAATGTTTTTTGGCTCGATAGTGAAATAGTTCTCGCCGCCCATGACGTTCTGATGAAATGTAGTAATGTCCCTACCAGCCTTGACACAAGCTCGGTTGTGGCGCTCTGTCATCCATTGCGGAATAAGATACTCCTTGTCCGCCTGGATCAGACGTCCAATGTTGTGCAATCCGAGAGGATCAAACGGTACCAGCTCCAAAGGAGGAGCGGGCAAGCAGCCCAATTGGCGGGCCGTGGCGGCACGCTTACGGGAAAGAATGATTGAACATGCGATCTTGTATAGTACAAAAGAGGTGCCAGCCCAAAGGGCAAGCAAAACAGAGTTGTGCATTTTGTTTGTCCGTGATTACCAAGACAATGAGAATGATGCTGACTGCTTGCGTGTGGTACTTATACTTTTTCCGCGGGGGTTTCAGGGCAACATAGGTCGCCTAAGCACAAAAGGAGATTTGGCACGCTCCACGGCACCCGCCTCTTAGTTTTGCAGGGATCCTTCTCCACTTGGACAAGTGCAACGGCTGTTAGAGAAATGCTCGTCGACGACATCCTGGCCCATGCAGCGGCACGCCTGTTCCTGTTCCCCTTTAGCACCTTGGCATCCTTGTTAATTGATATGCCGACTCCGTACAGCATTCATGAATAGTACACTACTAATCTATCTGGGGTATCAGGTGAACTGCCTTCTTACTATTAACATGATAATCGGACGAACCTACTCGGGTCCCTACACAGGGAAGTTGCCTCGGCTTTGTTCTTTTGTGCACACCAGGCGGTTCCGCAAATCGCATCACGAAAAGTCAATTGCGACTCAGAACCAAGATAATTCCTTTTTTCTTCCCCACTATCAGTCTTCCCTATACGTATATATGCATTGTAGGAATCCACTCTCTTCCACGGACCAGATTCATGCGCCACCTTACTAGTAATGCGCATTCGATACGCTGCCGTGGATCCAGGTTCAATTTGTTGCAGTATGTCGGCCCTTAAGTTGCCAAGGAACCCGAAAGTCCGGGTCTGGCGATCCCTGATCTCATAGCCACAGGAAAAGTTGCTCGTTCTGTAGCGTGATGATCGCGCAGCCGGATTTTTGTAATCAAAGGGTACGCTAGATGTTTAGACTATGAGAGCTTAGGCGGCTCGATGTCGTAGATTGGTCGGCTCGATATCCCCGTTGGGACCGTGGTGTTGACGCATGGTTTCTGTGGGGCAGATTACCTTATAGTAAGCGACCCCATCAGAGCAGTAAGTAAATGTGTCTTGATGAAGACTTAATCGATGTTCATTCATGTAAAGAGAGCGCATTATATTTGGGATGTTGTTATCCATCTCAGCCGCAGGATCCGATAGTTCCAGCTCTCGAAAAACATTCCGAGCCAGTAAATAGCGTCGCACGCTTGTCTTACTTGACGGCGCGGTAAGGCCTACCATTGGCCTCCACTATTCCAACACTTCGGCGGCATACGTACGTATATGTAGGTACGTATTTACGTATGCGTGTTCGTTGCAAAGTTTGGATAGTTACTGTCTTTTCTTCGTGAGTAGCTGGTAGTCATCAGCTTACTTTTTGCTGTTTTTCACACATGCTGGCCACCTCTCATACCGATTGGGCCGATTTCAGGTATCAATTGTTGTTGGGGTTACCAAGCATCAAGAATGGCACGACTCTGCTCAACTGATCATGACTAGCACACTTGCGTTACCGACTGTAAATCCCCTTGCATTATCAGGCGTTGTATCCAATTAGCATCGTAGGCGCGGTTTAGGAGTAGCAGGGTAGAATGCGTGACAAGAGCTGCATCGCTTGCCGATGCTCATGTCACCTCCAACTACCTAATGGACCGAATGCCGGGGTTTGAATGCGACTCTTCGCTTAGTATAGCAAGGATAGTGTTCGCATCATTGGAGATCTTGGTGGGGGTGTGGCAATCATCATGAATCGGTGGCTCTTAGTCCGACGGCCCGGGTTAAAACAGCCCCCATCAAAACAAAGCTACCATTCGCAACCAGCCACATTCACCACAACGTAGTTTTCAAAAAAAAGTGTATATAAAAGTTCTAGAGTCTTACGTGTAGATTAATATACTATAAGAAAAGATTGTGTTATTCTACAACACCAGTGTGCAGTTACATCTTATTGATATTGCGCTGTTTTGGTGGGTGTAGTTTTTATCCGAGTATCTCATCGGAGTAAGGAGGATTGGTGGCTATAAGGAGACATGACTAATGGAGCGACAGAAGCATGGCGCCATCTATCTTCTGGCATATCTTCCTATAATACACTCACATTGACGACGCTAATATTCTCTGATGTTTCGATTACGCAGCGATGGATTCCGTGGAAACATAACCGACTATACAGTTAGGTTCCAGCGTCAAGGCTTTAACAGGAAAGAGGTGAGGTTTAAGAACATCACCCTCCATTTACTAAGCTGCCAACTAGGGATCAAAAATAGTCAGTGATGAATAACAGCAATACTTCCTTTGAATATCAATGAACAATGCCACTGCTTCCGAGCACGACTAGCTGATGCCGCAGACGCTCATCATGGCCACTAGCACCATCATCACCATCATCATCATCAGCACTAAAATGGCACCATGGAGAAAATAGGTTCCAAGCCGACGAAGCGCTGTGGGGATTGCTCAGCATGGTATTATCTTCTCAGAGGCTCAGCCATAGTAGACCAAGTAACTGGCGTCATCTATTTCAGCCGCATCATCAAGGCCTGCCACTTCACTCATCGGCGCAGCACCCCACGATTCCAGGAATAGCTTGAATCCGAAAAAGAAATTGGTAGCCAGCGAGATGCTGTCTCTCGAGTTCAAGCTCGTTGCTGGCCTGGCTCGCCGCAGCATGGTCAAGGATGAGGCTGTGAGGCTGTGTTCATCCACCTTAGCGAAATTGCAACATCAACAATAGTACCCAGCTTACTTTCCTCCGGCACAAACAGCATCCGGGGGCTAAATGTAGGACATGAATAGAATGCTGATTTTATGATATTTGGAGGCAGACAAGTATATATGTGTGCGAGAATGTGCTGTGTATTGAATTAATTCCATCATCACATCAACAAGCATTCACACATCCATCTTCCTGCTTATCAAAACTTCCACGTCAATTTCTATACAGATATCCAAATCTTCAAAAGCCCGACTCCAAATAAACAAATTACCATGCTGTCTTTCTCCTCCACTGTGGTCCTCACAACCACCCTTCTCTCCACCCTCAGCAACGCCATCGCCATTCCCCCCTCTACCATCAACCCCACAGGCGTAATCCACCGCATAACCGCTGGTTCCACAACTGCAAACTCCGGCCTGCACTTTGAGCCCGAAAACGTCGTCGCCCTCCCCGGCGACCTAATCGAATTTCATTTCCTACCCAAAGCGCACTCAATAGTTCAATCCTCCTTCGACCAACCCTGCGCCCCCCTCAACACCCCTGACGCCTTCTTCTCCGGCTTCAACTTCAACACGACGGCCGGCGAAGCTCCCAATGTCTTCACGTTCATGGTCAAGGATACAAAGCCCATGTGGTTCTACTGCTCGCAGACGAACGGGGATCATTGCCAGAGGGGTATGAGCGGGGTTATTAATCAGGATTTTAGTGATAATGAGAAGACGTTAGCGAAGTACAAGGAGGCGGCCAAGGGGACGGTGACGAAGCAGCCCAGTGTTGATCCGATGAAGAGTCAGGGTGGGGAGATTAAGCCTAATGTGCCTCTTTGAAATGGATGGCTTGAGGGAATATGAGAATGATGTGTTTGAGTGGTATTTGATCTAGCATGGCGATGGTGTTTTCAATTTGGATTGTTGGTTTCTTGGTTATCTTGCATGGCGCAGAATAGATTGATCTTGGTGGTTTATACTTCATTTTGTAATGTCGTTCATATATTTAACAGAACAAATGCTACCATCTTATCACTGTTGAAAGAAGTAAGCCTTTGTTCTGAAGTTGAATATAAATGATTGCATTGCCTAGACTGATGATGATGAGAGACGAATGGAGCCACGGGGGAAGGGTGGAGAAGGGCCGAGTCGCGGCAGCGCTAGGCTAATGATAACGGGTAGGTGGGCAGGGATCTGTGAGCGGGATCTTGTCCAAACTTTTGAGCACCTTTTCCATCCGCCACTACGCACCACAACACCACCATTGCCCAAGATGCGGAGAGCGCGTGGACTTCGGGTAAGCAGAACAGTTAGTTGTATACTTCATCAGCTTAGTAATTGACACACTTGCAGGTTTCTTCGACCCGCGATGTTTGCATCTTCTGTGCTACTCGTCAATTGGCCGTCTCTACGCCATCCCACGCCGCCCAGCGAAGACAACTCAACTCATCCAGCCGAACGCCGCAGTCAGCAGAAGGCATCATATACAAGGATGCAAACGAACGCGAGCAGCCCATGTCACAGGCACAGCTGATGCGCCAGGCGTTGGCTGCCAGTGCCGCCTTTGCCCCTCAGCCACAGCAAGGAGGATATATGTCGCCAGCAGAGAGGATGAAGGCTGCACTGGCAGCACAGAGACCCCATCAACCACAGACACAAGCACCACGGCAGAGCTCATTTGATAGACGGCCGGTGAATAGAGCGGGTGCGTCTGAGGGACATGGCCGCAATCAGACCAGAGACCGCTTTGCACCTCCCCCTCGGCGAGCGGGCGTCAGTGACCGAAACGAATACAGGAACATGCAGCAGAACCGGTATACAGTCAACATGGATGCCAGACCACAGGTCAATACGCCTGCATTCGGCCCTGGCCACTTGAGACGACGCAACGAGCCCCAACACGATGACGCCTTACTTGCGTCAGACCATCGACGGATACAGCCGACCGCGAGAGCCCCACCACAAAGGAAGATGCTGGACCAAGATGAAATATCAAAGTTGTTGGGCGATGCATCTACGACTACTCGACCATCCAAGCCATATCAGTCGCTTGCAAGGAACGCCAACGCACAACGAACCTGTTGGCATTGTGGCTCTAAGGAACACACAAGTACCACATGTCCTACAAAGCCGACATTACGTGAAAAGCCGCAGCAACAGCGAACCGAACAAGCAACAACAATGTACCGTCCGCCACAGCGCTACAAGGAGTCCATCTCAGATGCAGCTGAGGCTTGGGTACAAAAGTCAAAGGGCAAACTGGATATTGAACCTCCATCTCCATCACAAATTGAGGAGGACACCAGACGACGCAATGAAATTGAGAGCGAGAGAAGACGGAGCCGCTTCGCATTCGATGAGCCCGAGGAAAAGAACCGGTATGAAGAGCCTGCACGGCGTCAGGGCGGGACCAAGGGCAGGAGAGGGCGGATACAACGGTTCGAAGACGAAGAAGACGAGGAGCGCCCATCCATTAGCAAGGCAGAGCGCAAGCGATTGCGGGCTGAAGCAAAGAAGGCGGCGCAAGCTGCAAAGAATGAGCCAACTCCCATCGCTCTTCCAGAATACATTACTGTAGCCAATCTTGCCGGAGCGTTGAAGCTACGTGTGGAAGACTTTGTGCAAAAACTAGAAGAGCTGGGCTTCGAGGACGTACAAAACGACCACATTCTTAACGCCGAACATGCTGGACTTATCGCGCAAGAGTACAACTTCGAACCCATTTTTCAATCTGAAGAAGAAGACGGTGATTTGTACCCCGCACCGCCTTTGGAACCCGAGGCCTACGCTGAGTTCCCTGCTCGACCACCGGTTGTCACCATCATGGGGCACGTTGACCATGGAAAGACTACGATTCTCGACTACATGCGTTCGACCAGTGTTGCTGCTACTGAGTTTGGTGGCATCACGCAACACATTGGTGCTTTCAGCGTGCCACTAGCAAACGGAAAGAAGATTACCTTCCTTGACACTCCCGGACACTCTGCTTTCGAGACGATGCGCGCTCGTGGTGCCAACGTCACCGACATTGTCGTCTTGGTGGTTGCCGCTGACGACTCCGTCATGCCACAGACTATCGAGGCTATCAAGCACGCGCAGGCCGCCAAGGTGCCCATGATTGTCGCCATCAACAAAATTGACAAAGCACAAGCCGACCCAGAGGCTGTCAAGCTCGATCTCGGTCGCCACGGCATTGAGATTGAAGACTTTGGTGGTGATGTCCAGGCTGTCTGTGTGAGTGGAAAGACTGGCCAGGGTATTCCAGACTTAGAAGAAGCTATTTCGACCCTCTCTGAGATGCTGGACCACCGGGCTGATCCTCAGGCTGCTGTGGAAGGGTGGGTCTTGGAAGGTACAACAAAGAAGTCTGGGCGTGTGGCCACCGTTCTCGTCCGTAGCGGTACTCTTCGCCAAGGTACAGCACTTGTTGCAGGTGCTACTTGGACACGCGTGCGCAGTCTGCGTAATGAGGCGGGCGCAGTGGTCAAAGAGGCTGGACCGGGTATGGCTGTTGAGGTTGATGGCTGGCGTGACCAGCCCATTGCTGGTGACGAAGTGCTTCAGGCCGAAGACGAACAACATGCAACTTCTGTTACTGAGCTGCGCAGCGAAAAGGTGGAGAGAGAACAAATGGCACGCGACATGGAAGCTATTAACGAATCCCGCCGTCTGGAAGCCGAGCGTCGCGAAGCCGAGGAAGCCTTAGCCAAGGCTATCGAAAATGGTGAGGAGCCCATGATTTCTGAAAAGAAGGAAGCTGGCCCAGAAGTCGTAAGTTTCATCGTCAAAGGCGACGTCTCTGGCTCGGTGGAGGCAGTCATCGACTCTGTCGCTGCTCTTGGCAACGCAGAAGTCTCTACACGCATCCTTCGCCATGGCGTCGGTGCACCTTCAGAATTCGACGTTTCGCACGCAGCCGATGCAAACGGCCATATTGTCAACTTCAACACTACTATTCCTGGAAATGTTGCCAAACTCGCAGAGGAAAAGGGCGTCAAGATCCTCGACAGCAACATTATATATCGCGTTGTCGAAAACGTCAAGGAGCTTTTATCTGAGAAGCTCGCACCAAAGGTTATTCAAAAAGTCACAGGTGAGGTAGATATTGCAGCCATATTCGAGATTGGCTTGGGTGGCAAGAAGAAGATGAAAGTTGCGGGGTCAAAGGTACGCAACGGTGTCGTTGATAGGGGCACAAAAGCAAGGGTGCTCCGTGGTGAGACGCTTGTTCATGATGGTAAGTCTTAGATCTGAACTTCTTCAAAACAACACAGCGTACTAATATCTTTCGTTTCACAGGTGTCATTACTTCACTCAAAAACCAAAAGAAGGACGTCGAGCAGATGCGCAAGGATACAGAGTGTGGTATCTCCTTTGACGGCTGGGAAGACTTCAGAGTTGGCGATAAGATCCAGTGCTATGAGGAAAAGTTTGAGAAGAGAAATTTGTAAGATATTGGGAGTCGTGTCATATATTGCTGCTATACTCCGCTTGGGTGTAGATGGATAGATGAGGGCTGGGAGGCGTTTGTGCATGCATGCATGCTCTCTATTTCGCTTGTAGATACACAAAAAATGTGACATATATCCGCTGAGTTATGATAACGATCATCCCGTGTGGAACTCGTGTAAAGGGTAATAACGCGTTCAAGAGTACTGAGAAATATAGAGCACCCTTGACATCACCAAGCCGAGACTGGTTATTCACCAAGGAATTCATTCATCAGTCTCTCTACGCTGGTAGATGGGTACAATCTACCATACCTCGTGGTAGAGATATTTTAGAGGTAGGGTTAGACGTAAGCCTCCCTTTATCCATTTAACAGCGCGGCTGTATCTTATACGATACATTGTATTATAAATTAGTGGCCTAGACAGTTTCCTGTACGGTGGAGAGACGCCAATAGCTAAGGGTTGACAAGGTAGAATGATGGCGATGTCGTATAAATGTGTGTAACCGCTTAACGTCGTATTGAAAAGCCTCCCATGGATCATGCGGACGGGCGAAGCATAGAGCTTACAGTGTTGCTGCACTGCCTAGCTACGCCTATTCGTGGGGAGTGTCTTCCAAAGTACTGTATTTCCTGTGAGGGCCGCTCTGCCGGTTGAGACACCATTGCTGTCATTGTGCTAAGCTGCTATGCAATAACAACCGGGCATTACCCAAAAAGCGAAGTGATGTCCGAAATGTGAGCAGGTGACGCATTATAGATTAGATGTAGATGCAAGGAAGTTCCCTTCAGTGTTAATTGCTCGTATTCGGTAGCTCCGAGTGCTTGAACATCGGGAAGAGCAATAAAGCAGGCTGTGTCACGGCACTGGCTGAGTTGGTACGCCGCGCGCTGATTGGCCGCGTACAGAATCCGGGTGGTCGGACCCGCACCTGGATTCAGCAAAAAGCAGCCACAACCCTGCCCGAAGTAGTTCTTTGAGCTACGTCCTGTTTACCACTCTGCACCATCTGTAGTGAGAGTTCGTCCGACTAGTCTGTAGCAATAGAATCTTCACTTGTGTCTGTCTCTCCCGCCTGTGAATCCGTACCGTGACAGGCTGGAGTTACTTAATCCTATGTATGGTAAGCGTTGTTTCACCCTATAGTGTTACCTAGCGCCCACGCTACTGCGGTAAAATATTCTTGGCTCTATATCACTCCCCTTTTAGCTTGTTTAGCTCTTTATTTTTCTAAACGCACGAAAGGTTCCCTGATTCTGGTGTTCAGGTAATGTAAGTTGATATAAATTATTGTAATTATCACTGTTGTAACGGGTCTGATCCTATCGGCTCGCGCACGCAACTACAACGCGTCCACCGCGCCAAAAAAGCTAACACAAGATATCAGAGCTGCTGATATCGTTGCGTAGTTGGTACATAAGATAGCCGCCGCTATCTGTACCGTGATGGGCTGCCTAGCCCGTCACAACTATCCTTTTTTAGGAAACCACAGGGTTCAAGCAACTGGTGCTAATAAAGCACCTTTATGCATAGACACTCAAGCATGATCTCTCTGCTTATTAGACTCCGCAACAATCAACTAAGTGGGTCCTAGAGGGCTCAGATTGGGTTGAACAATTACTTCTTTGGGCTTATTTAGGCCTAGTACTTTTTCTATACAAGGTTAACTCCTACCTAAATAAATAAGTGGGGCTCTGGCAGAGTCCCGATTGAATTGCTTGTTGCGAACTGTGCTGCTTATTACCATGCATGCTGCATTTACATTTCTGTTATACTACCACCTCACTATGCGCAAACATGAGATTCTACGCTCTTTGTATTTACCTACAATAAGATCGACAAGTCTACCTATGTGGAACCCTTGAAAGACCAACAGTTGAACATGTGGTGTTGGGATCAATTTGGACTCGAACGAGTCCTACTGATAAGCGACACTGATTGGTTGACACGAACAGTGGCAGAGACGTCGCCCCTGCTGCTTACCGGCTCGTGCGCCTGCGGCCGTGCGCGCAGGCGCTGTTGGACACTGTAACGGGTCGGATCTTCTCGGATCGCGCACGCAACTACAACACGTCCACAGCGCCAAAAAAAAGGGTTGCACAAGATATCAGGGCTGCTGGTATCGTTGCGTAGTTGGTACATAAGATAGCCGCCGCTATCTGTACCGTGATGGGCTGCCTAGCCCGTCACAGACACGATAGCAGATACAGACAATCAATCCGCTTCCTCATTATAGTATTGCAGCTGCGAGTTGATTGACCACGTGATACTTTTATTAGGCCAACATGTGGAAAGGGCAGTTCTCCATATGGAGAAGTCCTCGCCCACGTGGCGATGCCTCCCAGATATGGGTTAGCGCAGATTTAGTACATACTGTGCCCGTGCATACTGTGCCCGTGCACAGTATGCCCGGATTCGGATCATCCCCGCCAACACCATCATCGCGATCTCACCACCTCAAACTTGAGGCTGTACAACGCCACACAATAGCTTAATATATATATAAGCTTAGCGTTGCACTAAATAGATGCATAAATAGGCAGCACTTTAAACTGACTTATGTAATTAGATGCGTATGATCAATTTATACTATCTAAATTTTTGCGGGGGGTTGACGCTGCGGCCCCACATCGTGATCTTTAGTGGAGCTTGCGATGGAGCAGCTCCATCTTCAGCAGCTTCTCGTACTAGCTACCTCAAGTGTCACCAACCACTTGGAGAGAGCCGAGATCGCTCGTGGTGGCCCTTGTTAGGTGTTGAGTTAAACTTTTTAAGTATAACGTCAGGATCTGCTGGCTATATACCGGTGGCGCTAAAGGCCTTCAAGATGTTGTTTTTAGTAAGGGATGAGCTCCAGGCTTGCCAGAGTAGCGGGAAAAAGTTTCCTTTCTCAACTGAGACGAGGCCTTGGGCACTGTGGAGATGGTTAGTGAGCTCATTTGAGTAGCTAGTAGAGAGTGGTTTAAACATCACAACATTGAGCGGTTTCAGTGTGTGAGTTGAATGATGAGGAAACACCATAAGGAATATCCTATGGCAATTGCAATAACTAATAAACTTGGGCGTGAGGTGAGATCTATGACCACCAAGGATAAGCAATCGCCATCTCCCTGGTTTGTTCTTCGTGCAGCGATCAAAAACCTGCTCAAGCCATGCCAGCCCAACGTCATTATTGCTCCAGCCTGACGGAGTCAATATCCTAAACACCTCATGCTCATCAACAGTGGTTCGCTCTACCCAATTTGATCCAATAGCTCCTCGCACTGACGCGTAGATAAGACCTGGCTGTAATGAGCTCCCATCCGCACAGATGCAAGCTAGGAGCGTTAAGAGTTCACGTGATCCATCTTGAAGTGATGCTCTAACCTCTTTCTTATCCCATTGACACTTGTTAAAGATCCTCTTGCCTGTGCCAACGATCCCAACAAGGATGCCCTTCTCATCCATATTGTATATATCACCAGCCTTAAGGCAATACTCCTCAAGCTTTTGATGCAGAAGGTCGAAGTAAGCCTCATAATTCATTATAGAGTCAGCCTAGTGACGTACACGATCCAATGGCGTTGGTCCCCTTTGAAACAAGCCCATCTTGGTGTCGGTTGATGAAGCGAGTAACCCAGTTCTCGCTAACCTCTCGTTTAGCTATTGCTGACGCGAAATTCTGGATCATTCGCCTCGTAGGTGTTAAGGCTCGCTAAGTAAGCTTTTCAATATGTAGTATAAGCTCCGACTCTTGTTATGGGCTGAGTGCTTATCGTTGGGCGTCATCAGCTTCTTTTGACCCTGTCACAAGTTGCCACCTCCACCGGAGCGTTGAGCGGTTAACGCCCTATTTTTTTTTAGTAATTTCTCTTAACATATATCGTTATTCTGGTTCTCGCGAGTTCAAATCTGCAATCGCATCGCCAATCAAAGCCATGGTTGTTAAGCTATTGCACATCAAAGTTGTGGTGTTGAGACGCGTCATGATGTTCGTCAGGGCATGATCCGGATCCGGGCACATTGCGCACGGACACGGTAGTCCAGATCTATGGAAGATCCAAACAATCAACCTTATTGCCCACTTTTTACAAAGCATTGCCACCACACAACACGTATATACCTTGATTTCCGGCTGTATCAGCCAAATAGTACCGAAGCGCGGCATTTGTTCGGGTATCTGATTGCTTCGCAACTACACTCCGGTGTTTGATGTAATTTGCGCTCCGGCCGGGTTATCTATCCCTCCTTCGAATGAAGTCTAGGTCTGACGAGATACCAACATTCTAGACCCGTGGTCGGTGAAATCAGCTTATTCTACTCGTAAATATCTAAGCCACAAAAGGTCACTTAGCAGCCACGTAGAAGGGCTACTTGGATCGATCAAGAGTTTTGTAGCAGTCTGGTTTTGTGTACTCGATGAGACGACAGGAACCGAAATAGTTACAACAATGCAGCAGGAGTTTGATCAGCCAAGTTACACTGTATGGAATGCATATGGATCAACTGTTGAGCGTCCCCTAAGATATTTGCATAATCATATTTCTCTATTTTGTTCGTTTGCTTTGCTTTGTTCTTCTTATTGTTGCATACACCATGTCAAAATACTTAGCGTCTGACGGACGAAAAACAAATCTAGCCGACTACCGATTAATACGACTAAGAAGTATTGAAAACTCCCGTTTGCGGGTACGGCTATACTACGGAGGTAAGCATCTTGGAATGTTGTTTCAACGGCACAATCCAGAGCTTGGCAGGGATTAGTAGTATGCTTGGACTGCGGGGATCCTGTGTTAACAACGTCCAGTAGCTAATGATCAGGGCTATTCCGTAAATCCTTGGCATTAATTCAGTGGTAGCAACAACATCTCAATAAGATTCGCGATAGATATGGAATCTAACAGGGTGGAGACTAATAGGCTCCCCCCCCCCCGCCTCGCTAGCAACACAGCCCAGATACCTGGATGCAGGCAATTAGCACGTGCAGTCAATGCAGCTAGGTCCGTCCTGAAAGTCTGGGCTTATAGCATGAAGTAGGCGTGGCCTGCAGGGATCCCGAATCCACTATGCCACGTGCCGTTATCTGCCGGACAAGGTATCTCCTAACGACGCAAAATATACGGTTAGGATTGGACTTTGTAGGAAAATGATCTCTATAGTGCTTACTTTGTGCAAAACTTCCTAGCTCGCGACGAGTCATTGGACAGTGAATGTAGCGTCGGTCTCGTGCCATCAATCAAGAAACATGAAGACTTGGCGTGCCATCGACCAAGCAGAGTGAAGACTTAGGGGAGAGGGATTTCTAGCATAAATACCGGCTTCTCTCTGATGGAGTTTGGAGATATCATCTTACATCCACACCATAACAATACAACTCTACTCGAACCCAATCAATTCAAACTTCCATTATGAAGCTCATTGCAGTCCTCGCCACCATCCTCAGCGTCGTATCCGCGATCGCTATCCCATTTGAGCTCCAGGAACGCCAATGCATTGAAAACGGACGTACGTCGATTCATCCTCAATCTGCTATGTATTAGCATGCTAACAAGAGAAACTTGTAGTTTCCTGTACACTTCCTGCAGGCAACGGGCTATGCTGCTCAGGAAGCTGTCATGGTAAGTGGATTCTTCTCTCACTTGTTAACTGGGTTGAGCATTGAACTGATGTCTTGAGCAGCCGTCTTGTGTGGAGATCAAAATACTACATGTCAGCCAAAGGGAGAAGGTTGCATCGAGAATTCAAACAATTAGAAGGTGTGGTGGAAGGTGGAGGTAGAATCAGATCTTAGTCAAGGCAGAAGGGGTTTTTTGCAGTATCTTTGGAGATAGATGAGATGATTTCAGGTGTATAGTATGATTAGTTAAAGTAGTGTTTCTGTAATACATTCATGGGATAAAAGCTTCACCTTTGAGCTACAGTAGAGCTATAAGATATTAAGAAGTAGTTTAGAGCTAAAGTAAGAAAGCTTTGTTGTTTACTCTCTTTCGCTATTATTCTCTCTCTTTACGGAGGTGCCAGTCAAAAGTTTGCCCCCTGTCAGAGGGCCATAATCCACTATTCCAAATTAGAACACTTGTCCGAGCACCTTAGTAGGCAACACAGTGCAAAGCTCAATATTATCACCTGCAACTACTTGAAGCTTTGCTAAAGATCCTCACATTCAGGATCAGCCGATAGAGCAGCAGCAGCACAGAATCGACCAGCACCTCTGCCCCCTCTATACTCATTACCGCCCTCAAGCTCAATTATCTTTTGTATATGTATAGGAATACGCTCAATTAACGTCTGAATCTTTTCCTGAGGTGACTCCTTCCAACACTGCTCCCATGCCTGAATAGCTTCTGCTCTGCTCTTTGGCGCGCCCTTCCTTGTGGTTCTTCTCTTCATTCATGACCAGCATGGCTCAATTGCGTTTGAGTCTTGCGAATTACCTGGCCAAAGAAGCTTCGTAATACCGTGTAGATTATACATTATCTGCTGAGCGTGGTGCTCATGTGATGGAGCTTTGTCTTCCTGTATAATTGTTCCTAGTCGAGTGCTTTTACACTGCTGCGCAAAGGGCAGTAGCTTTGGTTGAAGAATCGTTTTTTGATAGCGATACCAATCAATGTCAGAACCTCTACCACAAACTAGCTTGCCATTCTTCTGATTCCATCGCCACTGAGGCTTTTGGCCAGGTATTGCTCGTAGATTAAGTCGACGCATACTGTTATTAAGCTCCTATTGCTCTTTCATTAGCGGCTCAAGGCTCTTGTTCATCTCCTCTATCTCTTTATCAGCCTTTTTCTTTATCTTTCTTTGTCTCAGGCATCCAGCAATGGCATGGTCCCTTCTTGTCGTAGGAGAAACACGCCCAGAACATAAACTCAGAATAGCTTTTCCAACACTCTCAAATACAGCTTTGTACAAAAGCTTCATCAGCCTTACGCCATACACGATAGCCAACTTGTCGATGGAGCAATGCACCACTCGTCTCGTCTGACCAGATTACATTCTTCCAGTCTTCAAGAGTCCAGTCTTTATACTCTAAACACCACTTAAGTCGATCCTCCCGCATCTGCTTCGTCACCCCAGGTTTTCTTGTCGGTTTCGTCTTTCTCAACAGAGCTTTCTTGAGAATATGATATACGATGCTTGCTGAGACTTCGATTTCTTTCTCTTTGAGCATACCAGCAACGTCAGTATACGATTTCTCCCTTCCATAGCAATCACGACCTACTGTAAGCACTACAGCAGAGGACGTATCCGTAGTCTGCTTTGATAGACGGCCAAGTCGAGGTGCATCTTGTATATGCTCGTCCTGAAGGTTGATTGGACGTTCAGCTGGGTCAAATCCACGCTCAATCGCTCGGGCATATGTCTTATTAAGCGTACGCTTCTCTATAGCCGCTAAGTCGTTTATCTCGCCATTGCCATTGTTTTTGCCTATTGCTTTAAGAGAAACAACAAAAGCACAAGTCGCAGCACTATAATTCGTTGTAAGGCTTGAATTTGATAAAAGGCGTTGGGTAGTTTGTCAAAGGCTATCGCTTTGTGATGTGAGCAGAGGCCATGTACAATCGGAGCAACTGCCGAATTCGGCATAGTGCTTATAACCTTCTGACAAGGGGTCCAGGATTTTTGACAGGCACCTCCGTACTTGAAGTAGAACTGTCGGGGCATATATTGGAATCGAGCTGACGACGCCAGTCTTACTTCGGTCTTGATACGCGCATACGAGTCTCTGTGTGCGGGGTAGAGCTTCTGAGCCATCCAATAGCTGAAACCCTATTACTTATACGGACAAATACCATATTATGTGCTATTTGCTGGGCACCTTTACTTAGCTGCCGTACCTGCTCATCTAAAGAAGTTACAGAAGAAATAGGTCGCTTTCTTATCCTCTGTCGAATGAGCGTACTTTGAGCCTCGACCTCCTTCGAATTACGTGGTGTTTTCGCCTGCCGAGCGACGTTGTCTTGCTCTGGTGGCGTTGGCGTACGCAACCTCACATCAAGCTTTGAAATCACAACCCGTGGGTTGTGTGGGACTAGCCCAGCGCCCCTAAAGCTTGCTCGAATATGATTCTCTGAGATTGCCTTGTTATGAGCAGATTTAAAGGCGGGAAGAAGGGCTTCTTTGCTAATGTAGTGAGTACGGTTGCGCGCCAAGGCTAAGATCTCGTCGCCGTACGCGCGCTTTAACGGCGAGAAGCAAGCAACATCTAGAGGCTGGAGCAAGTGCGACGAGTATGAGGGCATACAAAAAAATGATAATGTTTCTCCCTTTGCAATGGCATTGGAATTCAACTGAGAAATGACTCTCATGACTATCAATAATAAGCAGTCTGTACCCCCCAATAGTATACTGCTTTGAATGCGCCTCAAAGTGATTTAGCCAGGCAATCGCAAGCTGATTGTTTGTCCAGTAATTTGGGCCAACTTAAACAACCCAATCGCGAGGTAGATCTTGAAACCAGGTATTGATAAGGACCTTGCCCGCAAGGATAACAAAGGTTGGGATCTGGCGACCTAACGCTCCAACGCCTTGGATCACAGTTACCCACTCGCGATTGCCGGACTGTACTAATTTGTTTTCCTCAAGATTTTCTGAGGCTGTGATAACCATCTGTGATAAAAGCTTGCCCATCATAAAGCCAGTCTCGTCGAAGTTGTATATATCATTATTGAGAATCCCCCATTTCTCTTTTGCATTCTTCACCAGGTCGAACCAGCGCTGAATAGCTGCTAAATCTTCGCAGACAGCTTGCTGGTGATTGTATAGACGGCTTCAGCGTTTTTTGAACCCAGGATTACGCTTAACAAAGTTGTTAACCCAGTTCTTGTTAGTAGGCTTGCCGCCCCGCTCCCGAAACAGTTTATCTGCCATATCTCGAACGGCAGCTCTCGTAGGCGCAAATACTCGTTCAGGCTCTTCAAGAGCACGTATAACTATCGCCCTCCTTCTCTAGCTTGTCTAGACGCTTTGAGTTCATCTCGCAATCGCGTCGAGAGCGCTTCCCAGTAAGTCGGTACGATAGGACCCTTTGAGGTATGTTGTAGATTGCTGCAGCGCGTCTCTGGCTTAGATCACACTGAGGACGAATTTAAAATCAAGCAAGCTGTACATTTGCTTCAGTACAAGAGTACTCTATATTGTGTGGTTGAAGCATTACGCGTTATTGTGTTGATGTTAGCGTGGTGGTGGGGCGTGAGTAACTCGCTTATGAAACACGTTGTCTTAATATAGTACTAAGTAAAGAACTTTAGAATAGCTTTTTAATGAGTCTTAGAGAGGTTTTCGTAAGCAAGGGAGACTCTTGTTCAAGTACTGTTGAATGCGGTATAACTAGCTCCAAGAACATCAACTGCTATCCACTATATCTATGCCAAGATGCGAGGCATCCCTCATTTTACCCCAGTGCAAGGCTTAGTGGTGAATGCTAGAAAGAAATTCTTTACAGAGTAGCAGCTAGAGGCAGTAAAGTAGCTAAAACCATTGCCCTTCTCCTAAACGCCCGTTTACGAGACTTTTAGCAATCACATCAAGAGTAAAAAGTTTATATTCTTGAATTACTTTACTATGTAGTATGAACATAGAAGCTTCAATAGTTGTATGCACACGGCAACGCTAACTAAGAGAAACGGCAGTATGTGCCAATTTATTCTGAAGCTTTCTCCGTATTTGATCCCCTCCTTCATCTCAAGAAGCAGTTCAGGAAGCATTGGCGCTCCACAAGTTTACTGAAAACGTAGCAGGGCCTCCAGTAAATGCTTCGCTACCGAATTGATAGGCTTAAAAGACGCGAACATATTAGTACATTGTTTTATGTGATGCGAGTACGAACGAGCTTACTGATAAGATTCTGAGTGGAAGCAGGATAATCCTTTTTCTCAGTGAGATATGTGAAGAAGTCCTTGACATCGGCACTGAAATGCGGGATAGGGCTAGGCGCTACGAAGGAGTATACTTTCATAGCGCCATTGAAGCCGTAGTAAAGCTCCCAGGTGCGACCGGCAATTGTGACCATGCCTTGGGATGTGCCGATTGGGTAGACATCCCATCTAGCCAGCCTGTTGAGAGATTAGCATATTTGCAATACGCGAGCTTGGTGGCTGGACTTGCCAGATCATAAGCTCATAGTCTCCGCTGCTGGTGGTGTGATTGACGTCCTGGGCAGTGAAGAGATCGTAGGCAACGTTGCAACGGATATTGGTGGTGTCATATGCCCAGTTCGCCTCGGTTTGCAGATTCGTAAACTGGCTAATGGGCTTCTTGGTAAATAGGCGACCTGCATAGACGTAGCTTTTAACATTGTTTGGGGCACCGGTCCACGTCCAGTTTGAGTGCCATTTCGTACCGGCGTCAGTGACGCCGTCAACGAACGTACATTGGGATCCGCTGGTCGCGGCATCTTGGCCCCAGAGGTTGTTGAGGATTTCGTAACCGTTGCTTGAGTAGTAACCATAGAGCTTGCAGAGGTTGGTGTCTTGAGCTGAGACGATGGAAGCAAGGGTGGTGGCGATGAATGAAGCGATCTTCATGGTGTGTGATTGTTAGAAAGCTCTTGATGTGAAGTGGCTGTGGCTGTTCTGTCTACTCTCCTGCGAGGTGCCGAGACCCTTTTATACCGCCCAGTCCTAATATTTGAGACTCCAATCTTCCAGGGCGAGAGTACTCTAGAAGGTGAATGCTAGCCGAAGTGACACCTCGATACGGTTACGCGAAACTATGTGCGCAAAGCTTTCCTAGGTTCCGACGGAGTGTCCTAAGCGATGAATGGTGTACGCGTCAGTTATAGTATGTGTGGAGTGTAGATCGACGCCCGTCATACTTGATCAGGGCCCCAAATGGGAATCTCAATATCCATAATTAATATAGATACAATTACCAAACTCTCAGAACACGCATTCACAGACTAGTCCCTGTATATTAACTACTTTTGCCGTGAAACTTTTCATCAGTCATCCAAAGCGATTGCTCCCTGATGTATCATGCGCGGTTCGATGAGTCCAAAAAGAAATACAGAGGCTGGATTATTGATGAGAGGTTTACGGCTTTGCCATCGTAGTCTTCTCACCTGTGGCTTCCCAATTCCCACCGCTGTGATATAATGCGGACACTGTAAAAGGTGAGCATGGTGTAAGATTGTTAGTAAAGACAGATGTCAACTGACATAATATTTTCATCAATTAGTGTTTGATGAACGGAGTTTACAACCGTTGTTTCTACTAGTGATGCTGATCCCTGAACATATGTATGTGTTGAATATATACTACCGTCGCGAATGACCGTGCGCCCGACTGCTGTCCCGGATAGTACAGCGCTTGTTAATAATTACATGGTTGGTTTTCTACTATGTATTTCTTTCACTTAAGCTTTGCCAATTCTACCCTTTGTATCTTCCGAACCGCCTATTTGTATACACATGGCGGTAGTATGCTCCCCATGATACAATCATTTCATTTTCTGTGCTATCCATTTGCACTCTGCCCTCTCTTCTTTCAGTGACAGGTGTGTCAGGTTCATATCACCGGGATGACGGGAACTAAGCCGCATCCGATCTCCAGCCAGACCCTTTACCCTACCCTGTAATCTCCGCATCAAGACACCTTTACCCGCGAGAACTTATGTGGGGTACCATATCGATGTGTCTATGCCTGACAATCTGACTGTATTTACCGTGCCCGAAAAGCTTAGCGTCTCTTTGTACTCCGGCCAACCCTCGTAGTTTCAAGTTTTCTCACCTATGTCGGACTGAATTCATGAAAAGGGCTTGTTTCACACGTGCTGAAGCTTTTGTTAAAAAGCTTAGTGCTGACATTGAGCTCGACCATACGGGCAAAAACAAGCCAAAGTCCTCCTCAAATTGCCACCACAATACGAGACCAATGATCCGCACCATACGGGAATATGGGGAGGTGTGTCTTAGCATCGGGATTTAAGAGCAGAAGAATTCATCTTGTATATAACGTAAAGCACCACCGAGCCGGACACACCACCGAGCCGGACACTTTTTCTTGGCATCACGAACTTCATGTACGAAAACTCGAATTACTCTACACTAGCTATAGATGCGTTATACAACTCACTTGTATCTGATAGAGAATCTTCTTCTACATCTTTTTGGCACGTACGGGCGTTATGGCCCACTCTCCCACAGGTTCCACAGTGCCGTTGACCTGGTAGAGCCTTTTCTTGACTACCCCCACCACGCGCCTTCTTTGATGCCGTACAACCAGTAGCAGCATTTTCAGCTGCCTGCGATGCTCCTGCACCAAAGTCTAGTGTCCCGCCTGTCTGAATTCGCTTTCTTTTACGCCCTCGGCGCTTTGTTACCTCAGCTAATTGCTCTTCAAGCTCTCGTATGCGGGCCTTCATAAGCACATTCTCATGTAGCATCTCCTCAGCTCCTTCAATAAGCTTTGAGAAGCCTTCTTGTGCAGCAGTTGGTGATCGTACAAAAG